>CM062817.1:1371997473-1372523678 GCA_031772625.1 Pinus tabuliformis | reverse complement strand
CTTTAGCCCTGGATTTGTTTCAGTTTAAACAGAAGTATACAAATATTTTTGTCCAATGTCTATGCTTTAACTATTCACCTTAAGATGTTTTTACAATATAATTTCCTAAGTCTATTTAATATCTTCATTATCATAAAAACCAACCTATATCCATCTTAACTCCACATCTACCACTCTTAGGGGGATGAAATCTATTTATCCCTCTAAGCACTTGGTAGACCCAGAATTAAGATGGATCTAAGATAGAATTTCCCCTTTAAATAGTCTATGCTCACATGAATACCATGGGTTATCATAAACCTAGAGCTTAAAAATTACTATTACTAATTTATAAAAATTAATAAAATTAATAGTTGACTTTTATTTTAATTTTTATTTTAACCAAGCTAAAATGTTTAACATACATTAAATTACAACATCCATTTTTACTCTTGATCAGATCAAATACTTTTTCACTCTATGCTAGTTTGCATATCACGATATTTGATACCTCTCAGGGGTTAGTAGATCCAGAGTAAATATGGATCTATGCTGGTTTAATTCCCCCATTTAAATAGGCTACATTCCAAGTGAATACCATGGGTCAATACCATGTGCCATTTTGGTGAATACCATGGGTCAATACCATGTGCCATTTTGGTGAATACCATGTGTCAATACCATGTGCCATTTTTATTTTTATTAATACTAATATGAGGGTTAATAACGTTTTTTTGCATGGTATTAATAACAATCTAGTCCATGGTATTTGTCCCATAGTATAAATATAAGGTGACTTATGGAGTGAATATAAAAAATGTTTTATTTGTTTACCATACCTCTCGTTTATTTATATTTTTATTAATTTACCATACCATTCATAAATACAAGGTGACTTATGGAGTAAATATAAAAAAATGTTTTATTTGTTTACATATTAATTTACCATACCATTCATAAATACAAGGTGACTTATGGAGTAAATATAAAAAATGTTTTATTTGTTTACCATACCTCTCGCTTATTTATATTTTTATTAATTTGCCATATCTCTTTTACAAATATGGTATTTGGCCCATAGGATTCACTTAAACAAAACCTCTTTCTTGAGCCTTCATAAATAGAATGAGGGTTATGGACTAAATCTAAAAAGAGGTTTTATTTATTTACCATGCGTCTAGTTTATTTATATTTTTATTTATTTACCATACCTTTTGAGTAAGTATAAAAATACGTTTTATTTATTTACCATACCTCCACTTTACTTGTATTTTTATTTGTTTACACCCTTGCATGTATATAAGGTGACTTATGGAGTAAATATAAAAAATGCTTTATTTATTTACCATACCTCTCATTTATTTATATTTTTATTAATTTACCATACCTCTTTTATAAATATGGTATTTGGGCCTTTGGCCCATAGGATTCACTTAAATAAAACCTATTCTTGAAAATGGGCGAATGGAAGGTTGTAACTCCTAATTTCAAGGGCTAAATTTACCTTTTTTACCCTCTCCCTTAAAATAAGGTGGGCTATTTGAGGTGATTTGTAAAATGTACTATGATACAAAATATTCGCCCGCTAAAAATTAAAAACCCTTAATTTCGCCAAAGGGCGAACATTCGCCCCTAAAATCACCCCTAATTGGATTTCTCTTTAGAAAATACAGTAATATCGTCTAAGTAGACGACTACTGTTTTGTTAATCAACCCTTTAAAAGCTATATCCATCACTCTATGGAACGTGGCTCCTGCATTAATAAGTCCGAAAGGAATTTTCTGATACGCATATGTTCCCCATTTTGTTCTGAATGTGGTTTTGAGTCGGTCATCAGGATGGACCAAAACTTGGTTATATCCTCAAAAACCGTCTAAAAAGGACATTAACTCAGAGCATGCCACTGATTGGAGTATCTACTCCATAGTAGGTAATGGGAAATTATCTTTTAGGCTCGTCTTATTTAAATTTCTGAAATCTATACAAATCTTGATGTCACCATTTTTTTTTCTGACTGGCAGCATATTGGAGACCCAGTTTGAGTGCCGAACGGGAAAAATAATCTTAGCTTTCAAGAGTTTATTGAGTTCAGATTTTATTTGACTCTCTAAGTTCGGATGTATTTTCCTCAACTTCTGCTGAATTGGTTTCTGTTCAGGAAGCATTGGAATGGTATGTTGGATGATGGATGTATCATATGTCTTTAAATCGTCATATTTCCAAGAAAAAACATGTTTATTTTTCCGTAACAGTCTAGTGAATGCTTCCTTCTCTTCCACGGAAAGTCCTAATCCTAAATTAATGTTTTGAGGAGTTTGCTTAGTGCCAAGGTTTATCAATTCAAACCTTAGGGTAGAACTTTGGAGCTTTGTATTGGTCACAGGTTTAAACCTATCTTTAATATCATAAAGATCCTCAAGCTTCACCACAGGCTTTGGGATTGAATTTTCCTCATGTTTACCTCTCATTTGAAGGTCATGCTCGTTTTCCTCAATGATTTGATCATCATAGGACTTTTCGGAAGTTAAAAACTGTAAAATGTCTTGATCGTGGTTGAATACTCTCCAATTAGTGATATTGTCGGGAATGGATGGCCTAAAAAGTAATTCTACTGAAAATCTATCTGGGCTATAATCTTCGGAAGGTAGGAGCTTGGAAGCAACATTGGCTAGCAGGTCGGTTACTGAATTTTGAGACCTGGGAATGGAAGAAATATTGAATGCCGAAAAGTGAGAGGTGAGTTCTTGTACCAGTGACTGATAATGTTTGAGATGGCTAGAAAGACAATGAATTGTATTCCTTACCTATTTAATAATAATTTCATAATCTCCAAACAGTTTCAAATATTGGACCTTGAGGCCAATAGCTTTATATAGTCCTTGGACTAAGGCTTCGTACTCAGCTATATTATTCGTGCATTCAAACTCTAACCTACAGGACAACATTGTTTTTTCTCCCTGCAGGCTAATCAAAATACATCCTGCTCCTGAACCCTCACTAGACTTGGACCCATCGAAATATAATGACCAAAATAAAGAAGTATTAACAATTTTATTTACAGTTTCCTCAGTATCATTAAAACATCTTGACCTATCTATTTGTGAATAATTTTCGATTTGAGATGTAGAATGGTTTACTGAGAAAGGAGATGGTTGGGCAGCGAAGTTGCCAAAGAATGACTCTAATGAACAATTCCCCAAAATGTTGTTATTAAATGCTATTGGTTGGTTTTCTTGTTCAAATTCTGTAACTGTATGGGTCATGTGTTTTTCCCGATCGATTTTTATTTGATTCGGCTTACCCTTATAGGGAAGCCACATATGGGACCAATCGGTAGAAATATACCCATGTAGTTTTTTAGACCAATCCCTATTCAAGATCAAACCATAAAATTCAGGTATATTAACGATCAAGATATCAATTCTTTGCTCTACTCTAGGATCAGCCGATAGCCTGATAGTTACTGAGTTGATTTCTCCTAAAACCTGTACTTTAGTCCTGTCCAACTGCACAATATGAATAGCAGACTTTTGGGGTTCAATGTTCAGTTTGGAACAAACTGAAGTTGGCATTATATTAGAGGATGCCCCTGAGTCAATCAAACAGTTGTGCAGGTTTCTATTGTAGATCTCGTAGGTTAGAAGGAAAGGTGGAGTATGAGAATTTGATCTATCTCCTATCAGAACTGCATCAGTAGCTTTGACCATACCAGAAGGTGGTTGACCTGTATCATTTGCAGCTTTAGCACTAGGAAGGGGTGAAGTAGGAACAACATTTAATTCTTTGAGAAGCAATTTTTGCTGATGTTTCAATTTACTAAGTTCAAACATGGTAATGTTTGCCTTAGTCCTTTTCATATCATCAACAATATTGTAATCCATTGAATCGGACACTACTAATGTCTTAGATGTTGATGGGATAGCTGAGGTTGAAGGTTGGTTTTGTGGAACTGTTACAGGTGGCTTCTTCGGGGGTACCTTTTCCTTTGTTGTAGTAGCACCTGCACTCCTTTTCTTCGAAGCTGTCTGAACAGGTTTGGAGGTTCCTTTACTCCTGGTAGTGACAGGAAACGCTTCTTTTTCATTTTCTGTATCGGAGTTAGGCAATATAAAATCCCACATTCCATGAATTCAACAACTTCCTCTTCTTCATTAGTTGGTGAAGCTGTTTCTTCTTCTCCTTCTTCAAGATCTGAATCTGCATTAGATATAACATTCGATGGTTTTGATTCAGTTTTCTTGTAATTCCTAAAGGGTCTTTTGGTTGAGGTTTCAACTACCTGTTTTTTGATTTCAACCATTTCATTAGACATAGTCTTGAGGACCTTTTGTAGACCCTCCATGTCATATGGATCTTTAGGGATTTTCTTCTTTGAATCATCTTTAAAAGAAACTTTTTTGGTTTTTCTATCTTCAAGAGCAGCTTTCTTCTCTCGAGCATCAATACGTTTCTCCACAGCAAGTGCTTCTTTCATGTTTTCAGCTAAAGTTGGTTTTCCAGCCCTGTCTACAAAAATAGCTATATTGGCAGGTAGGGCAGTTATATACCATTCACTTCGGATTTGCTCATTTGGTTTGGAGGCCGTTGGGATTTTATTCAAGAGTTTATTAAATCACGCATTAAATTCTTTAATTGGTTCCCTATGCTCTATCCTAATATTGGAGAGATCATTTATTAGTGTAGCCAAAGACCTATCATCACCATACTTAGTAAGAAACTGTTCTTGGCAAGTCGTCCAACTTGTAATGGAACCAGAAGGTAAGGAAAAATACCAGGATCCTGCTGATCCTTGCAAAGTATAAGAGAAAAGCCTAACGACAACATCTTGCTCCGTTACTCCCTTCAAATTAACTGCCAACATGAAGTTATTAATATGTTCCTCAGCTTGTGCTCCATCATCTGGATTAAACTTAGGTAACCATTTCTCAGCTGCATCTGATAATGCATGCAATGGAGCTAGCATATTGACTCTACCAGGCCTAGTCCATGGATCTGCCATTGTGACCACAGTAGTGGATGATATTACTATTGAACTTACAGAAGTCTGGGAAGGAGTTGATATTAAGGATTGTGCAGGTTGGGATGTTAAAGTTGCTAATCCCTGGTGAACAACGATGTGTGATGAGGGAGTGGATGGTTGACTTCGCACTGGGGAAGGTGAGATGGAGGATGTGAATGAAAGTTCTTCACTGTCAGATCCTTCAGTGCTTTTCTTCTCCTTTCTCCTTTTGGGTAAAGGGAACTCAGTGGGTTCAATACTGAGCTTTCCGCTCTGAAGTCTGGTGAGAGGGTGAGGTAAATTGAGCTGCGAAGTCACACTGCTTTGAGATACCTCAGATTTCTGTGGTGATATCAAGAAACTCTGAAGTTTGTGGATAAGAGACTAGACTTCAGGAGATTCAAGACTTAGTCGTTCTGGAGTATGATGGGTTTGAGCAGTGGTAATTGATTCCTCTTCTTCTTGTTTGGATACTGGAGAACCAGCATGCAATTGGGAAGTACGAGGTGGTGCGGAGGGAGAATTACTCTTTGAATGGTCTGTAGATTTGGGTTTGCTTGCCATTCACAGTTGATGCCCTCCTTCTAGCACAAAAAATGTTGATGCTTCGAAAATCGCTGCAACAACATTGGGGGATAATCACCCAGTCCGGACCTTAATACATCTCCTTTTCCGTTTGGAATGGTGGCTCCGACTGGGGATAATGGGACCAGTTTCCCAGTAATGAAAAAGGGGTGGATGAATGATGGATTATCTAATCTTATGATAGGCGAATAACTTAATCTATCAGCAGAATAAAAGAATTACTACTAATCCCGGGAACTATTGTACTTTGAAATGTAGTGCTTGATGATCTATGTCTATTGACAGGCATATAGATGACTCTATCTAATAAACATAGACATTTATTCATTCAATGATTACTTTTTTTAAATAGTTAAACAAAGTGATTAACACAATATGGCTACACTTATCATTTATATCATCGATACATATATGATCAAAAGAAAAGCATAATATAAACATCCAATAGTGGAAAGAATAAAGAATGCTGTTAAAACACATAAATATATTTGATGATAGCAAAAACGATCAAATGACAACTCATATAAAAATAATGAATTCAGACATAGATAATAGTACCATATGAGCTGCTTAGCACTCCCAATATCAATCGCTATTTGAAATTCTTCTTCCAACGCAGAAATACTTTCAAACAAAGATAGTAGTGCACATTCGCATAAAAACTTCTTTGTCAAAATCAGAATAATTGGTCCAGTTTTATAAAAGAATATGCCTGAAGTACAGTAGTGCAACTTCAGGTTTTAAGTCATGTACAAAACTTACGACCCTTTCCAAATACAATGAAAGGGTCTATAAATACTTAATTAAGCTAACTATCTATGAAACTAAAATCCTACTTAATTGGTATCAATTTGATCTTAAATATCTCCTTCACAGCAATCTGGCAGTCGGCGGGATGAATCATCATTTAGGCTGTTTGCCTTTAAACCTGAGCTGACATATCGCAAGCATTGGCTCCACTTCGGGCAGTCTGTTGAGGTGAGAGTTGAGTTGGGCGGCATAGGTGGCATCCTGAATATCGGGAATGATATACCCGATTGCATCTATAAGGCATTTGAGGGCGGCTCTCTGGCTATGTGGTTTGACTAAGAAGAACCAATAGGCGTCCCATGTCAAACTGTTAATTCCTGCGATTTATCTCCCATTTTTCTGTAGTTCTGGATAACATGACTGCTCCAATGTTTTCACCAATGTGAATTTACCTAGAGTACATTGGGAAATCATGTTAGACAAGTAGAGAGTATTATTGACCAATTCAACCAAATTACTTGTGGTTGATTTGCTTCTTGAAATTGCTCTCTCTGCTTTCATTAACTGGGACTGCCATTCTATAAATAATATTTCCTTATGTGATTCTAAAATCTTTGGTAAATTAGCCGCCTATCCCTGATCGGTATCTTGCCACTCAAGAAAATTAGTTAATGTTTCATCGGCTTGATCCAAGTCTGTTCTAGCTTTTTCTGATTTTACACTTATTGATGTTGTCAAATCGCATAATGGTTCCACTTGGGCGATTTGTTGACATAAAAGCTTGATCTGTGTTATTAATGCCTTATTTATCTGTAATGCCTCTACTTTGAATTCGGCTATCTGTGGAAGATTCTTGGTTTTCTCTAGCTGGGCTGATAGTTGAGCAATTTGCTCATCTTTTGACTTCAGCATTTGTTCATTCGCTGCTTTCAGTTGTGCCAATGCCTCAGACAGCTCTTTCTGCTTTTGGACTGCACTGTGATCAATCCTCTATTTTTCTTCCTACAATTGTTGAGTTAATTGATTATTTATTTGTTGTTGTGTTAACAATTGTCGCTCTGCCTATTCCGCCTTCTGTTGTGCTTCTGATAGTTGCGCTTGTAATGAAAAGATCTCTTGGTCTTTTGTTTTCAATAAAAGAGTCACCTCTGATGCCTTATCTATTGTTGCTGCCGAATAGGCTCCAGCATATTGTGATAGTTTTGTTAGGTCATCAGAGGGGTCAAATTCCTCCTTCCAAACCACGTTGCCCGTCACCGTTTGTTCTGGGAATAGGGAAGGCTGATCAGTCCTTCTCCTCTTCCTCTGTCGTTTTACCACAGCTTTGTGTCTTGGGCTATAGAAGACATCCAAGGGAGGAATTTCTTCTATTTGCAAAATAATCTAATCGGAGGGATCCTTTGGGATTATCTCTACTTCTTTCGAACTGGGTAGGCCGCTGGTTCCACTTGGAACCTGTTTTCAAGTGGTCTCCTGTGTATCTATTCCTTTTGATGTCTCGGCATCTTTTGAGCATTCAAGATTACTGATAATTGAATCGAATTGTTGCCATTCCTGGAGCAATTTCGGGTCAATTTGAGTATCTACATTCACCTCTATGCTGCTCTGTTCCTGCTCTTTCGTCTGGGTTTCCTCTTGCCTTTTCATATGCACTTCCTCCTGTTCTTTTGATGTAACTGGAGGTTCCTTAGTATGTCATTTTTCAGGCTCACTTGATTCTGTTGTTGGGGTTGTCGCTAACAGATCTAGAGGCAGAGTTTGCAACCTCTGTTCTCTAAGTCTATTGAATTCAACTAACCCTTCATCTTTGTATTCCATTATGGCCAGCGATCTAAATTGGGACATCGACCCAGCTGAGGAGAACAGGTCATCAAACTTATCTTCTTTATGGTCAAACTTTGTCAATTTGGCATGTTCAAGTGCATTATAGGCGACTTTGTTGGGATCAAATCACCTATTAGGGAGAGTTGCTAGAGTTAATGACTTCATCTTTGTAGATTCTTTCTCTGCATGTTTGAAATCATGCAAAGTGTAGACACCACATCTCAGAGGAAAAGAGGGCCAGACCTGCTTCTTATTTTTCTTTAGAGTTTGTGTAACTCCTTCAGAGATAATCTGATAGGTTATTTCCCTCGCCAACAGTTTATAGGAAGTTTTCCACAATTTTTGATGGTATATGTGAATAGGCATGGAGTCTTGTGAAGTCCACCTCCAGCCGAACATGGGAAATTCATAATTAAAACACAGGGTGTCTAGTACATAAGCACTATAGTAGAATGGGGGAATAAGCCTTTCAGTGACGCGGGTTTTGGTTCTAAAATCAAGAACTGATGTTGCTAGCTTATCTGACAGTATAGTTTCCCAATCCATTATTTCACTATTACATGCCGCTTCCATCAAGGGAACCATTTCTATAGTAAAATTAGCAGAATCGTGCAACCCCCACAATCTACACATCATTATCCCAGCATAACAATAAGGAGAACATAGGGAATCAATAGAGTACTTACCGGAAGATTCATGCTTGTGTTTTGCCGGATTTTGCCTCCAATCCCAAATGGGATCGGATTCAGTTTCGTTCTCATTTTGGAATTTCTCCAGAAATTCTTTGTTGTACTTCTTCTCTGGCACAGGCAAATGATACATTTTCCTCAAATCATTAGCCTAAAATGAACCGAAGATTCTCCCATCTCTGGTGCAGAAGGTTCTGTCTATGATTGGGATTTCCTCAATTTCCCACCTCACTACATCCGTATGTGGGAGAATTTGTTCCCGAGCTGCTATCCAATGAAGGAAAGAGTCGGCTAAGTCCTTTAAAGTAGCATCAGATTTTCGATTGGTATCTGTTGTGGCTTGTACTGCTGTCACCTCTGGTCCTTCGGCCTCAATCAAATTATAGGTACTTTTCCAAGTAGTTCTGCCGAGTCCTGAACATGTAGTATCAGATATCAACCCTTTCTTTTTAGTTCCTGGATCAGCGACGGGTTGTCCTGGGGCTGGTGAAGCGAAAGAAATTGCAGTTTTCTTAGACTTCTTTCCCATTCTACTTGAATCTATTACTTTGGAAGAGTTCTGCACAAGAGTGAAAATGAACATAATACAGAGAATCTCTAGCGAAAACCAAATACGAGTGAGATATATTGATCAATGCACGATGAAGGATTAACTTAAAGTGGCCGCGGATACAATCTGTGAAAAGATCTTTAAGCTTACTATTTCATTAAATGGCCGTTAAAACCTGCCTTGGAAGTTTTGGCGGTTGAGCGCAGGTGAATCACTGTTTGGAAGATAAGGCCTTTAATATGAATTAATCGTAATATCCCCACTTTAACAATTTTTGAAGTTTGTGCTTTTGGCTTTATCGCAATCGGGCGTCGGGGGAAAACTTAAATCACCCGATCGCCGATAGCGATATCGCATCGCATCGGAGCGAAAGGAACTTTTGTTATGGTAACTTATAATTGTCGATATCCGATAGCCTATTGCATGTTGTCGCGTCAGAGAAAACCAATGGGTCTTTAAATTATGCTTCCTTTGTCATTGCGACATGGGATCTTGTGATCGCTTTATTGTAATGATAAAAGATTAATCATTTATATTATAAGACCAAATAATTGGTTTATCAAAAGGGTTTTATAATGTTTTCATTTTGTTTTCGGACCTTTTTGAATAATACAAAGTTGATACCAATTAAAATAAAAAGGGACCCATTTCATATTATAGTTTTGTGAATAAAATGATATCAAATGGGGGGTTGTTGTAGAGCACAACAGGCCCCTGCCAAAAATTATGCTTTGTTTTTATTAGAAAGATATTTTCAGTTAAAATTTAAAGCTGTTAAGGTAGGGAAACCTATAGAATTAAAAACTATTAATGATTTTATAAATTGTTGTAAACACTATGGAGTAAAAGTTCAGTGATTGCTTTGTGAATTTTATTTGCATAATTTTATATTGGAAGAGGAAATGGAGAAGAATTTCAGTCCTTTTGTGGGAGATGTCCAGTTTCAATCATTCATTTCGTTTGCTGTTAACCAGTTAAAGTGGCTCAAGCCCCATAACACTTTTCAGAGACAAGAAAACGGGTTAGACCTTTGGGTTAGGGGTGAACCAAAAAACCCATTACAACTGTGGACTAAGCATAAAAGCCTAATTAAAAAGGAGGGTGTGATCCAGACATTGGGACCCATCCACAAAGCAATTGTCCAGCAAGGGGTAGAATATTTCCTACCTATCAAAGACCATGATGTAGTAGCAGCTAACCTCTGATGAAAGACTTCCAATCAGAATATTCAGGACAGAGAGCCATTCAATTACAAAAATTTTAAGTTAGCTGCCAACCGCCTGATCACATATAGTAACCTCATCTTGAGGGAGGGACCGTATTGGCTAGGTTGTAGATTTTGAAGCCCTATTATCTGGTATCTTGTAGCAGGATATAAGGCCATATATGAATTACCTAAAGGAAAGACAAGATGTATTTTTGAAGTTTCAGCTACAAATCATGGTTTTAGACCACTTCATGAAAATCCCTCTCTAGCTTATTCTCTAAATTCTTTGCATGCAAATTACATGGTTTTCATGAGGGCATGAAAAAGGGTAAGCAGGGGGGGTGTGTTGAGCCATGGAAAAGGTATGAATTTTCCATTTATTTCTTTATCTTTTTGTTTAATCTAACTCCTTTATATTCTAAGATGATAATATATCAAAGAATTATGGTAGAATTAAGGAGATTTGTGGTTGTTACAAATTAATGAATTAATGTCTTTTCTTCTATACATAAAATAGAAGAAATGGAAAGCCACCATTTGGGAGGAAAAGACAAAGTAGAAGTAACTACTGTCACTTCGCCAGGAAGCCATATCCAGAAAAGAAGATCAAGATCAGAGCGCACAGTCAAGGAAAAGAAAGGGAAAGCGCAGCATCAACGTAAGAAGACAAAAAGATAACTGGAGATTGCTACTTCAAAGCTCATCTATATTCTTGTTTTGTCCGCCTGGCTATTATAAAAGGACATCGCTTGTAGAAATCAGGGAGCATGTATTGTCATTTTGCAGAGCTTGTTGTTGTATTGCTACTTTGATAATCGACTCTCGTTAATCAAAATAGAGTACAATTGTTTGTAAACATTTTCACATGATCAATATATAATTCGGTTGTTGTTCCATTCCTTCATACTAAATTAGTCCGACGGTGCTTCACTAGCGGCTAAGGGCCCGGCCCTGGTGGATCCACTTGCTATTTGGTTAATTACTTTACAATTCCATTCGTGTGATGGTTTGATTTACTTTTCATTTCCTTGAATCGCATTGCTCTACAGTTTCCTGTTTTTAAAGTTTATTGTTCTAACATTTTATGGAATCGTTTTATTGCATAAGCTGTGATTGAATCGCGTTGATGTTCCTTTCCATCATAACAAGATTATTATCCTTTACAATTTATATTGTTATTCATTTCAGTTAGAAAGCCTCGTTATTCATTACAGATTGTTGTTCATTTCCATTAAAATAGCTTTTCTATTCATTTGGATTAAGATAGCTTTGTTATTCATTTTGACTAAGATAGATTTTCTGTTCATTTTGATTAAGATAGCTTTTCTGTCCTTTGTTGTTCATTTCTTTCCTGCAAGTATTTGGTTATGCTTTTAAGTGTTATTGCAGTGAGCATATTTTCCATTTTCTCTAGCAGCATTATTGAGTTAATTTAGTTCTCATTTCCAATCAGTTACTTTAGTGTGGAGTGTAAGATCAACAACTGTAAAGGACATTGGCTATTATTGTCTAAGTTCTCAGATTGAGGATCTTTTTTATGGTTAATTTCATTTACATCAGTTGACAGAGGAAAGAGTTACTACTACTGCATCCTTGGCTGATGATTGTTGTAGTTTTCTAAGTGAAAGATTTAAGTTTGACATCATTAAGTTTCTTGTAATTGCACTTAGATTTGTTTCAAGCATCAGTTTACTTTTGTATTTGAAACATTGTACTGCAAAACATTACTCTTGGAATAAATTGCCCACCTCAGATTGAGTACACTCTTGAAAGAAAAAATCATATCTCGATTCATAATTAATGTAGGATAAATAGAAGTTAAAAGACACCTCTTTATCACTCAACAGTAGCATTAAACTCTCTTAAGAAGAGAATATTACTTTAATTCCTCAAATTGTGAATATCTTATTCTAGAGTATTACAACAGAAATTTTTATCTATATTTTTTCTTATATAAGTTAGAGTTGATAGGTACAAACTAACAAATGGAGATTTAAATCCTCTTAGAATTAATGTTCTATATTTCGATCTAAATGTACTGATTGAAAGGGTCTATCTTATGAATTTGAATGTGAGGAGAAACATTTTTTTTATATAACAAGTTATTCCTTCAATCCATCCATGAGTGAATTTCTTGTTATGTGCTAACTAAAAAATGAATCCATCTATGTAAGGGACCTTATAGATTCATCATGCTCCCAATTTTTGACTTAAACAATAATATCAATTTCATTGGAGATCCAACTTAACATAGAACCTTTATGCCATGGAAAGTCATGATGGTTCAAAAAATGTTTTCGAATGTTACAAATTCCCTTTCATTACTCTCAATTTTGTCTCTATCTCTATTAATAGCTTTTCTATTTCTACTGAGCGTCCATTTGTTTCCCATTCTAGCTTCATTTGCATTTTGAAACTCCTTCCTTAACTTAGCTTCTTCTACTAGTGTGAGGTCCTCATTTAGAAATATCCATCTCTCTTTTAAGTTTGAATATTTACTAAGATACATATTTTATTTTTTAATTTAAATGATATTTTAAAATAGAATAAATGTATTTCGATGTTTATTTATTATTTTATAATATTTTACATTCGAATTTATTGAAACTCAAAGAAATCATTTTTTTTAATGTGTAATTTTTTTTTAATAATTTGTTATTGTAACATTGTGTTCATTTGTGACAATATCATACTTGGTTATAAAGCATGTCACTACTCCTAGTGCAATGAATTTAAATTAATGTAACACTCTATATTATTAGGTTAATAAATAACAATAAATAAATAATAACATAATCATAAATAAAGTGAAGGATTATAATAAATAAATAAATAAAAGTAACTATTTTAATATGTAAAAAATGGATAAAAATAAGTAAAAATAAATTATGGAAAAGTATAAGTTAAGAAAAATTCAAGACATACGCAAAAATTCACAATAACTAGTGGATTATGTGCATGGAGTTTTCTAAATAAGTTTTAGTTAATGTAGGGGGACAAAGATGTCAAGCATCTTTTCTCTTAAGAAATTATGATAAAGTAAGGATTAGTCAGTGGTAGAGGTAGTTGATTGAGGGCTAGGGGTTGCCACTTGTAAAAAGACATAGTGTGGGATAATTAAAAATAAATACTAATAAATAAATGAGAATGATAATAATACATAAAGTGAGTGACTAAAATAAGTGATTACAATAAATAAATAAAAGTACCTATTTTAATAAATAAAATGGATAGGGAAGCATTTACCATCTTAATGGTTGGTAGGCTAGTTGCATTCACTTTAAGGGATCAATCACACCTCAAGCTTGCCCCCTCGCTTTTCCACCACTGCAACAATTTCTATGGTCGCACATGCCTCTCAGTTAAGCATTTATGTCCCTTTAGTCTATTGTACACACATCCTTTTGTTAGTACAACACCCATGGTTTGGGAAGACCCCTCAAAGCTCACAATGACATGGCTAAACCTAATAAGTAGTCCTTAACATCACTCAAGCCTCTCATGTGCTTCATGTCACTTTGAGGCTTCTTCTCTTATGTTGTTTTTATGCTTTGTCTTTTGTGCTGATAAAATTCTCAAGAGGACTTTTGGTTTCCCTAGCAAGGGTAGATGGTCCTGCCTGCTTCATTTTTTTAATTGCCAATCTCCTTGGCTTCTAGTTTCATTCTATATATGGATGGCTACGTCTTTTTTCCTAATACAATTTTGTGAAAGTCAGTCTCTTCTTCATATAGTGTCATCATGTGTCTCGTTGGCCAAGTTGCCCAAGCATGTAGTCCTTGTACATTTTTTGTAATAAAATGACTCCTAACTTACAAAAAACAAAAATAAACAAAAATAGATAAAAATAAGTAAAAGTAAATTATGCAAAAATATAATTTAAGAGAAGTTTAAGATGGATATAAAAACACATGATAATAAGTGGATTATGTGAATGGAGTTTTTTTTTTCCATTTTTGGATAAAAAAAAACACATCTTTTCTCCTAAGGGATTATGGGGAAGTAAGGATTAGTCATCGACAAAAGTAGTTGATTGAGGACTAGGGGGTTGTCAATTATAGAAAGACATAGTGCACTTGAGCCCATGATTGGGTGGAGATTCACCCCCCCACATGTTGTTTGCAATCAACATGATTAGAGACCAGCACACAATAGCTTGAAGTTCACAAGTTGATTGTAACTTGAGTTCTTCAACTTTGAGGTACAATTTCTCCCACTTACCTTTTATGTTGATTATGTAATTATTAACCAGATATTCTCTATGTTTACGAGTTAATGAGTTTGAATTTCTCTTGTATGTTTATTTATTTAATCTTGAAGTTTGGATCATTACGATCAGATTTAAAATAACTATACTACATATATAAAAAATAACTATACTACATATATTAAAATAAATCAAACTAATTATATATTGAGTGAGAATTAAGTCTTAACTAATTATAATTAATAAATTGGAAAAAAAAAACACTATAAATTAAAAATTAAATTTAAACTCATTCCAAAAGTGTAACTAAATGTTCTACAACTTAATATGAGAAAAAATTTACCACAAAAGAATATAACATAATCTTAGATTACAAAATTAAAAAAGAAATACAACTTGGCTCCATCTTACACAATACCAGCCTAGATCCATCTTAACTCTGGATCTACTAAGCTCTAAGAATGATCAAATATATTTTCACTCTAAGAGAGGTTTGCATCTCAAGAGATTTGATCCCTCTCTTAGTTTAGTAGATCTAGAATTAAATGGATCTAGATTGGTTTAATTTTAATTTTAATTATTACTTTATGTTTTTATTTTATTTTGACCTAGTCAAAATGTTAAACAGTGCAACATCTACAACATCTCTACCATACTAGGTAGAAATATATATATATATATATATATATATATATATATATATATATATATATATATATGGTCTCAGTGGACGTTAACCACCAACATCATCATCATCATCATCATTATATATATATAGAGAGAGAGAGAGATAGATAGATAGATAACACAACCCATATATATATCATAGCATTAAAAAATATACACAACCCATATTTGTATTAAATTGGAATATAATATATGAAATTAAATTAAATTATTAAAAAAATTATCTCTCATTTTTAATATATCCTTATTTATGATAAATTTATGTAACTTATAAAAAATTATATATATTTATGACTTATTGCAATGAGTAGTTTAATAATTTACTTATTGACTATGAGGCCCAAACATAATCAACATTTTAATTTTATAAATTATTTTTATTAAAAATAATTTAATAAAAAATTTAAATAAATATTTTAATTTCTAAATTTCATAAACATTTTTACTAAAAATAATTTAATAATTATTTTAATAATATATAATTACTTAAAATTAATTTAAATTAAATTTTACTTATGTAACTAATAAAAAATGGCCTGGTCTAATTTCCAGACAAGTAGCTTTTTATATAGAATATGAAAAAGAAATCATATTTAAAAACAAAATAGATTCCAAAGTCAGAATAATTAAATTCATGTGAGAAAAAGTCAACAATATCTTTCATGTTAAATAAATAAATAAATATATATATATATATATATATATATATATATATATTAAATTTCTACTTAAAAAAAATCAATGTTGTTTTTAAATTAACTCCCTTTGGAATAATATTCCAAAATTTAAAAGAGAGTTGACCTACTACGATGTGGACCTATAAATTGAATATTAAGGATAACGATAGCATAAACCAAATTAATGACATCATATTAGAATTAAATCTGAATAATATTTTTTAATTAACATTATGTTAAAAAATAAATTTAAACTAATCATGATCAATTATTAAAAATTAATAATAATACAACACGCGTAAAGCATTAGATCTAAACTAGTTGTAACATTATAATTAATAGATCTAAACAAGTTGTAACATTATAATTAACAGAAACAAAAGTACCAGAATACATAAATTAAAAACACTTCGGAACCTTTTAGATCATCCCTTAACCTGCTGATATAATCCATAAGCCGCATATATAGAACCACCCCCTCATAACCGGTTATGGTTAATACATATTAACACACAATTTACATATTGGCGCTAAATCACTTTAAATCCATTTACAAAGGGAAACATATGCAAATCATACTTTTCTTCCTATTGTACAGCCTTGTCACGATTTCTGAGGCTAAACCTATTCGCCATCGCTATCAGCTCCTTTCATAGGTCTTTAACATGCATATGCCTCGTTAACCTTCCGACTTCGATCTCCCAACTATCAAAATCGTTATCTCCACGTTTAAGCCTTAAAAGACTTGCTGCCATTCTTTAACATAATACAAAGGAAATACATGGAATTTCCACTGCTGATCATATACGCGGAACTCAAATGTTGTCTACCTTCATTTATGTATGTCGTCGGGTCCGGCTTATCGCTAGACTCTCCGTCGTGTTACTCCTCTGATCCCTGAAACTCCTGACTCCCAATTACCGATAAATCCCAAACGTTGATCGCTGATTATCGCAAATGCCGATCGCCAAATATCATTGTTGCAATATCGCAACATTCATAAACCACTGACATTTGGCACCTCCGATCACCAATATGTGATTTAAATTGTGACTGTTGATTTGGCCATTGATCCAACGGTCCACGATTAATCGTTGCTCGCTCTTCGCAAATCTCCAAGCCTTAGTTCCGATAACTCTAAAAGGGTTGTTGCCGATGCAACTAAATCTCAGTCGTTGATCTATGAGATCTAACGGTTGCTGAGCGTCGAACTTCAGTTTTTCCGTTCTTCCTTTTACTTAGAAATTTTCCGTGTTTTGTCGAGTTTCTTCATTGTAGTTCTAGTTTCTTCCAAACTCTGATCTCTCAGTGTTTTAACTGCGCACTCCCTCCTAAGCTTGGATTTAATCATAGTAATCGATTCGAGACTGCGTTATGGTCCACCTTTTCATATATTTCTCTATGTGTTTGCCTCAACTCCACCTGCATATATTTATATTATGCAACTCTGATAAACTTAAATTATCATTCAACACTTCAATCACACATTTTATAGCTTGGAATTAAATCTCTGTGCATATATAAATCCACACATAATTACAAAATGGGACTTTGTCTCTTGGCCTGGTTTCTCTTTACAGTGGCCTTTGGTTTACAAATCTGCCCATAGGCTCAAAACCACACTTTTGCTATCTATCTAGCCTAACTTATCTCAACATCTAACCCCTATCTCTGCCTTTTAGGCTTACATTTATACTCATGGATTCTAAAACCAATTCTGGTTTAGATCCATGAATTTCTTAACAAAATTCCTATATCTCTTCCTCATTCATAAAACTCCTCTCTAATCCCTAGATTCATGAACTAACTCCTAATCTAAGATTTACAATTAATTCTCAATCCCTCAATCTCTCAACTATCCTAAATCTCTCATGTTCTCCTATATTCGAGAACATTTACAAATATGCCTCACATTATTCAATTAATTCCCTATTCTAGCTTTTCTCATTAAAGCCACTCAAAACATTAATAATTACATTCAATTCACTCTTAGGAAACCAACTTCCTTGAAAACACAATACCCCTATGTCTACTAAAATACAATGAGTTCTTGGGTTGGATGCTCCTGCATCAGACTCCCAAAGTAAAAAAATTATGTGATCTCCTGATCATGTGTCTTCATAAGTTAATTGAAAAAATCCTCCAGGGTCCCAAACTTTAGTTTGTTGCTGTCCAAATGCTTTTTTCAGTTTGGGATTCATTACAGTGTAGAAGCATCTCCTATATGGGTTGGTTTCGTTGATTCCAATTGGGCTGGTGACCCTGATGATCAGAAGTCTACTGCATATTATGTCTTCACTCTTGGTTCTGGACCTATTACATGGGCTTGTAAGAAACAAAGTGCCATTTCTCTTTCTTCAGCAGAAGCAGAGTATCGTGGCACCATAGAAGCTAGTAAGGAAGCCCTGTGGCTTCGTCAAATCCTGTCAAAGTTTGGCTTTCAGCAACAGCATCTGACTACACTTTGGTGTGATAATCAAAGTGCCATTCAACTATGCAAAGATCTAGTCCAACATCAGCACAACAAACACATTGAACTACACATGCACTTCATCAGAAAGCTCATTCATGACCATGTTCTTGAAGTGCAATATTGTTCAACAGATGATCAAGTTGCAGACATCTTTACAAAGGCTCTCACAGAGGCAAAGTTTACTAAACTTCAATTTATGGTTGGAGTTCAGGAAGTTGTCACTAAGGGGGGATAGGCTCTAATGCCTCCTTCCTTATTGTATTGTGTCATATTTGTACACCCTTCAATCCTATCCCAAGTTGTTCTTAAGGGGGGATGTTAGGATATTCCAACACATAGGAAATAGTTAAGTATAACTTGGTTTAGTGTAGAGTTAGGTAAAGTGTGTTTCTTTACTATTTACTTTTGTAACTTACAATCTGACAATCATGATATGTTCTAGACATGAAGTGATCTGATGGTTCATTCTCTCCTTGGTATTACCGACACTTGATCCATGGCTTCACACCCAATTGGTCCATGATCTCTATTTAAAGAGCATGGAGGGTCATTTGTAAGGTGATCATTCATGAGAGAAGATTATGTAAATTTTCTTTCTTTAACATTAATAAATTGCCTGAAGTGGCCGCATTGGCTTAAGCCATGGACTGTTCCCCTCTTTGAGGGTTTTAACCACGTCAATAATACTGGTGTATTGATCTATGATTTGTTTGTGAGTGGTGTCCTTTGGTGTTCTATCTGAGGAACTTACCATATAAATTCCTACAACAAACTATGACAAAATGTAGGTTACCCCTATTTTTCCTTAATTTTCTACTTTAAAAAAGTGATGGAAATCAAGTTGTTGGTCCAAAGGGAGCAGGACTTTTTGCTCATATTATTTATAAGAGTTTAAAATTTTCCTACTCCATTTCATCCGTAGACATTGGTAGAGAATACCCAAAAGGACAAAAAGGTACTCTATGTGGGTCATAAAACCTTTTGGGCACAAAGGATGGATCCCCTGCTGAATATATCGCCCATGGGACAATGATTATCTAGCTTATTGCGATTATAAACTTGGACAAATTATCTATCTAGAACGTCCATGAACACCCACCAAAGTATATTACAAACAATAAAAAAACCAAAAATAGTAGAATAAACCTTTGTTTTGTTGGCACTCTTTGCCTTGATTGCAACAAATCAACTTCAAATACCTATATGGGGCACAAATATGCATATCGGTACTATTCTGCATACAAAAACTAGTTCCAAAATGAAACAAAACCTAGTGAGACCATGTCACATCTATGATCAATGACCTTTGGTGCAGAGCAAGTTTGGACTAGGCGATACTCAAGGTCAAGGCCACAAAAGGGGCCATGAGAGAAAAGGTGAACAAGCTCCCCATGGCATGGGCTGGCATGTGCATCAAAACTTACCCTAAACTAGACTGTGGTGCGGTTTCTAGAATAGCTAACTATTGGAACTCTAGCTTCCTCCATCTTCTAGTCTCCAACTTTGTACACGCATAAGAGGTAGGTACTAAGCAACAACGGTGCATATTACACTTGTTTAATTATTATCCTTATTTTTCAAAATGATCTCCTCCTTTATCCTCCAATGGTCTATCCAAGGCTGGCAAACCTTATGTCATCCTTGCTTGAGCCAGAGGTGGGGGTTTTGGTTAGAGTTAGATTTTCTTTGGAAACCCTATCGTTTCCATGTTGTTTAAATATTTCTTATACATACGATACCTACTCATAGTCTTGCTATCAATGGGTAAAAGGCTTGCTTCAATCAAAAGGACATGATAGAGAGTATTTTATTTAATCTTGATATTGTAGGTTATAAATAGATTTTTGATCCATTTTATCTTCCTCCACGAATTTGTGAAGATACTGTAACCTGAAACCTCAAATCCATATAAAATAACAAAAGTGACAAGAGTCTTAAAGAGGAGTTCTTTTTCAATTCCATTTCTAAATATGTGTTGAATTACAATTGTTTTCAAGCCCATAAAATATCATCCTTTTCTCAATGTTATAATTCCTATTGAACTTGTGAGGGATATCAAGTCCAATATATTTGTATTAAGTTCCTCCAATTAGTAGTTGTTGTCATATATGAAAGTATCATGTGATATCTTTCTATATTTGGTTATAATGACTATAGTTTTGTGAGAATTAATAGCCATACCTATCCTAGAGAAAAAATATTAGAGGATTCTTAGTTCTTTCCAAGATCATAATGGTTCCTTTCCAAATGAACAATATTGTCAATGTAAAGGAGAGGAGTTATGACTATACTAGTGAGCACGGGCCAACACGACTTTTATCTTCCAAACACTCTTCTAGCTTATCAGTGTATGTGCCAAAAATGGTAGCAAATAAGGAACATCATTAATTAAATTTGACATTTAATTACATTTAATTTAATTTTACCAACCCTCAATGTTTATAAATGTTTTAATAACATTCTTATACATCATTGTTACAACAACCCTCAACTTGAGAGGAACCATTATCTCTTCTAGCCTCTTCCACAGTTCTGTGCTAGAAATGATGTCAAAATATTTTCTAAAATCAGTGAAACAATATAAGGGACTAGTTTTATTATTTCATCATTACTCTACAATTATATTGAGTGTAACAAGGTGTTACATAGTTGAATAAAATTTCCCAAACCTAACTTGGACTTTGGCTCTTTAACCATGGATTTCTGACCATAAGTTAATCTTATTTTCCAAAAATAGTTCCATACAACTTGGCTAAGATGTGGCTAATCACAATGGTCCTATAATTAGATGGAATTCTTTAATTCTCATTTTAAACATAGGAACGAGGAGGCTCCACATCTAAGTCTTAGGAAAGCCTTGCTTCACTACCAAATTGAAGAGTTTATGATGTGGATGATGAGGATAGGCCCTTTGATGTTAACATTTTTAGTTTAATAGTCTTCAATATCATTATCTTTTCCATTAGTGAGCTGCTTAACTCCAAACTTAATATCTTCTATAAAAAAGATATCATCCTCTGTAAGGGGCATTCAAAATGTTATCCATAAATTTAGGGGATTCGTGAAGGTTTTTAAGGTAGATTATAATTATTCAAGGGAATCATACTATTTTATTTAGTTTTATGAATTCAAATTTGCCTTCAAAACTTTCTAGAATCATATTTAGACTGGTTCAACAACTACTCATGCTCTCTATTTATGTAGTACATTTTCTTCCTTTTAATAAGAGCTCCGTGCATATTTTTCTTATCAAGATTTAAATATTTTTTAGGAGAATTTCTAATTTCTTTTCTAAAAAATTCGCAATCATTGTCATACCAAGAATTGGTAGTTCTATTATTCTTTTTATATGACACCTTAATAGAGAATTCACTGACATAAACAAAGAGGATTGCATTATAAACTATGCTAGAGGTTTTCAATGTTATTCTTATAAGTTAAGATGTATACATCATTAATTAATTCGATTAAGAAGAGATCCATTTTACTTTTCTTGAAAAAAAAGAACCTTTGATTCTCACAATTCTCTTACATGTGGCTTCTGCGCATGACACGATTTAGACTTAAGGTTAAAGGTCTATGATCAAAGTCACGATCATGGCAATTTAAGACGTCAAAATTTACAATTTGATTGCAACCATGGATATTAGATATCAAATAATCCAAGACATTGTGATTCAGGAAATGAGTACAATTCATTTGTTTGGAGTTTGGCCACTTGACTATGTCATTACAAATTATAAGGTCTTAAGAACTGTAAATATTGATTACTTAGTATGAAATAAAATCTTAGCCAGGTCTTTAGATGTTCTTTTGTAGCTATATGCAAAAACAAGGTCCTCATCTAGCCAAAGAGGATTAGGGTTTGTATCATTTCTTAGAAGAATAGGTTGGTTGGTTATGGTTGTAGCCTTAAAGTCTCTTAACAAGAGAATATTACTTTCATTCCTCAAATTGTGAATATCTTATTCTAGAGTATTACAATGGAAACTTTTATTTAGATTTTTTCTTATATAAGTTAGAGTTGATAGGTACAAACTAACAAATGGAGATTTATATCCTCTTAGAATTAATGTTAGATATTTAGATCTAAATGTACTGATTGAAAGGGTCTATCTTATGAAGTCAAATGTGAGGAGAAACATTTCTTTTATATAACAACTTATTCCTTCAATCCATCCATGAGTGAATTTCTTGTTATGTGCTAACCAAAAAATGAATCCATCTATGTAAGGGACCTTATAGATTCATCATGCTCCCAAGTTTTGACTTAAACAATAATATCAATTTCATTGGAGATCCAACTTAACATAGAACCTTTATGCCATGGAAAGTCATGATAGTTCAAAAAATGTTTTGGAATGTTACAAATTCCCTTTCATTACTCTCAATTTTGTCTCTATCTCTATTAATAGCTTTTCTATTTCTAATGAGCGTCCATTTGTTTCCCATTCTAGCTTCATTTGCATCTTGAAACTCCTTCCTTAACTTAGCTTAGTCTACTGGAGCGAGGTCCTCATTTAGAAATATCCATGTCCCTTTCAAGTTTGGATATTTACTAGGATACATATTTTATTTTTGAATTTGAATGATATTTAAAAATAGGATTAATGTATTTTGATGTTTATTTATTATTTTACAATATTATAAATTCAAATTTATTGAAATTGAAAGAGATCAATTTTTTTAATGTGTAATTTTTTTTTAATAATTTGTTAATGTAACATTGTGTTTATTCATGACAATATCATACTTGGTTATAAAGCATGTCACTACTCCTAGTGCAATGAATTTAATATTAATGTAACACCATATTGTTAGGTTAATAAATAACAATAAATAAATAATAACATAATGATAAATAAAGTAAAGGATTATAATAAATAAATAAAAGTAACTATTTTTAATATATAAAAAATGGATAAAAATAAGTAAAAATAAATTATGGATTATGTGGATGGAGTTTTTTTTTTCTCAATTTTGGATAAATAAGTTTTAGTTAATGTAGGGGGACAAAGATATCAAGCATATTTTCTCTTAAGAAATTATGATAAAGTAAGGATTAGTCATTAGTAGAGGTAGTTGATTGAGGGCTAGGGGTTGCCACTTGTAAAAAGACATAGTGCAGGATAATTAAAAATAAATACTAATAAATAAATGAGAACGATAATAATACACAAAGTGAGTGATTGCAATAAATAAATAAAAGTAACTATTTTGATAAATAAAATGGATAGGGAAGCCTTTACCATCTTAATGGTTGGCAGGCCAGTTGCATTCACTTTAAGGGATCAAACACACCTCAGGCTTGCCCCCTCACTTTTCCACCATTGCAACAATCGCTATTGTCGCAACTGCCTCTCAGTTAAGCATTTATGGCCCTTTAGTCTATTGTACACACATCCTTTTGTTAGTACAACACCCATGGTTTGGGAAGACCCCTCAAAGCTCAAGAATGACATGGCTAAACCAAATAAGTAGTCCTTAACATCACTCAAGCCTCGCATGTGCTTCATGTCACTTTGAGGCTTCTTCCCTTATGTTGTTTTTATGCTTTAAGTCTTTTTGTGTTGATAAAATTCTCAAGAGGACTTTTGGTTTCCCTAACAAGGGTAGATGGTCTTGCCTGCTTCATTTTTGTAATTGCCAATCTCCTTGGCTTCTAGTTTCATTCTATATATGGATGGCTATGTCTTTTTTCTTGATACAATTTTGTGAAAGTCAATCTCTTCTTCTTATAGTTTCATCCTGTATCTCGCTGGCCAAGTTGCCCAAGCATGTAGTCCTTGTACATTTTTTGTAATAAAATGACTCCTAACGTACAAAAAACAAAAATAAACAAAAATAGATAAAAATAAGTAAAAGTAAATTATGCAAAAAGATAATTTAAGAGAAGTTTAAGATAGATATAAAAACACATGGTAATAAGCGGATTATGTGAATGGAGGTTTTTTTTTTCCATTTTTGGATAAATAAAATCACATCTTTTCTCCTAAGGGATTATGGGGAAGTAAGGATTAGTCATCGACAAAAGTAGTTGATTGAGGACTAGGGGATTGTCGCTTATAGAAAGACATAGTGCAGTTGAGCCCATGATTGGGTGGAGAGTCAGCCCCCACATGTTGTTTGCAGTCAACAGGATTAGAGACCAGCATACAATAGCTTGAAGTTCACAAGTTGATTGATTGTAACTTGAGTTCTTCAACTCTGACGTACAATTTCTCCCACTTACCTTTTATGTTGATTATGTAATTATTAACCAAATATTCTCTATGTTTACCAGTTAATGAGTTTGAATTTCTCTTGTATGTTTATCTATTTAATCTTGAAGTTTGGACCATTAGAATCAGATTTAAAATAACTATACTACATATATTAAAATAAATCAAACTAATTATATATTGAGCGAGAATTAAGTCTTAACTAATTATAATTAATAAATTGGAAAAAAAAACACTATAAATTAAAAATTAAATTTAAACTCATTGCAAAAGTGTAACTAAATGTTCTACAACTTAATATGAGAAAAAGATTACCACAAAAGAATATAACATAATCTTAGATTACAAAATTAAAAAAAAAAAAATACAACTTGGCTCAATCTTACACAATATCAGCCTAGATCCATCTTAAATGTGGATCTACTCAGCGCTAAGAATGATCAAATATATTTTCACTCTAAGAGAGGTTTGCATCTCAAGAGATTTGATCCCTCTCTTAGTTTAGTAGATCTAGAATTAAATGGATCTAGATTGGTTTAATTTTAATTTTAATTATTACTTTATGTTTTTATTTTATTTTGACGTAGTCAAAATGTTAAACAGTACAACATCTCTACCATACTAGGTAGAATTATATATATATATATATATATATATATATAGATAGATAGATAACACAACCCATATCTAAATCATAACATTAAAAAAAATATACACAACCCATATTTGTATTAAACTAGAATATAATATATGAAATTAAATTAAATTATTAAAAAATATATCTCTCATTTTTAATATGTCCTTATTTATGATAAATTTATGTAAATTATAAAAAATTATATATATTTATGACTTATTGCAATGAGTACTTTAATAATTTGCTTATTGACTATGAGGCCCAGACATAATCAACATTTTAATTTCATAATTTTATAAACATTTTTATTAAAAATAATTTAATAAAAAAATTAAATAAATATTTTAATTTCATAATTTCATAAGCATTTTTATTAAAAATAATTTAATAATTATTTTAATAATATAATTACATAAAATTAATTTAAATTAAATTTGACTTTGGCCTGGTCTAATTTCTAGACAAATAGCTTTTTATATAGAATATGAAAGAGAATCATATTTAAAAACAAAATAGATTCAAAGTCAAAATAACTAAATTCATGTGAGAAAAAGTCAACAGCTTTTTATATAGAATATGAAAAAGAATCATATTTAGAAACAAAATAGATTCCAAAGTCAGAATAATTCATGTGAGAAAAAGTCAACATTAGTTTTTAAATTAACTCCCTTTCGAATAATATTCCACAATTTAAAAGAGAGTTGATCTACTACGATGTGGACCTATAAATTGAATATTAAGGATAACGATAGCATAAACCTATTCTGAATAATATTCTGAATAATATTTTTTAATTAATTATGATGGATAATAAAAGACAGACATTATAAGTTAAAAATTAAATTTAAACTAATCATGGTCAACTACTAAAAATTAATAATAATACAACACGCGGAAAGCATTAGATCTAAACTAGTTGTAACATTATAATTAATACAATCGAAAGTAGCAGAATACATAAATTAAAATTGAATCGAAAACAATTAATACAGTCACCATTAGAACTATTTCAATGACATTGAACCCTCCGGGAATTTGACTTCAATGTTCTGGATTTCCCTTTTGAAAGGGTAAGACCATCAGGTTTTTCTGAAGTTTTTCTTGTGTTGCGCATCATTGTTATTCAATCACTGAGTAAACAATGGAGAGGTTGGATTTCTTCATTTGTTCAGTGGTGGCATTCTTTGGCCTTGCGGCGGCTGTGTTGGGTTTCGTTGCAGAGGCTGTGCGCTTCCCGGTGAGTGACCCTTCACTCCTATTTTCATTGCGTCTCAGGATTTTCAAAGAGTAATTTCCACCTTCTTTGCTCCTTACTGGTCTTCAAGGGAGAGTGTAAATATGTAACGTGTGTTATATTTTTTCATTTTCAATTATATGTAATCTGTGTGTTACATTTTTACATTATAATCTTTTTTCCATATCTTTGGTTTGGGGTCTTTTTTTTCCTTTTTGGATGAGATGTTACTTAAAAATAAGAACCCTTAGTTTGTCCTATTTGATAGTAAATTTGACAGTAAGAAGTCTTCTCTTTAGAAGACATGAGGGCTGATCATAATTGTTCGATAATTAGAGGGGTTATTTGTATCTCCACTTTTAAAAATAGGGATAATGAGGCTCTGAGTCCAAGGTTTAGGGAACCCTTGCTTAACAGCTTGTTTGAAAAGCTTGTGGATGTGGGGGATGAGGACAGGGCCTCCAATTTTTAAGATTTCTGCCTGGTAACCTACCCCAAACTTAATGTCTTCTAAAGAGAAGACTTCTTTCGTTGTGAGCAGGGTTTCGATACGTTTCTTAGATACAACCTTTGGAATAGGTTAGAAGAGCTAAAGGTTCCTCTTGAGTTAAGAGTTGCTGCTATAAGGCTATACGAGAATGTAATTGCCAAGCTAAAGAACAAGGAGGGGTGGTCAAAAGATATCAAGTGTAACATCGGAGTTAAACAAGGTTGCCCCCTCTCCCCTACCCTATTTGGCATTTACATCGATAAGCTCGAAGGTTATTTAGAAGAAGCAGGATGTGGTGGCACAATATTAGCTGGGATAGTCATTATCCTTCTTCTCTATGCTGACGATATTGTTCTTCTGGCAAGGTGCCCTTCTGATCTTGATAAGCAGCTCAAGCTTCTTAAGGATTTCTGCTCTACCATGGGTATGACTGTTAATACAGACAAAACTAAAGTTATGATTATCAAATCTAAGAAGGACACTTGCGCTAATTTTACGTATGACAATAATAACTTGGAGGAAGTGTATTCTTACAAGTACCTAGGAATTGATATCCATCACAAGCTCAACTGGAACCATAGCATTGAGAAAAGGATCAATGGGGGATGGAAAGCTTATTTTGGTCTTGAAAACAATTGTAAAACAGCAAACCTCGTAATGTGGGATAAAAAGAAGTTCCTCTTTAAAACTTTAGTCACTCCTGTTATCTTATATGGCTGTGAAGTTTGGGGCTGCAGCATCTCCAGAGAATCATGGAGGAAGATTGAGCAAATCCAGAAGCGTTTTATAACTTATAACCTGAAAATTAAAAGTAATACACCCTATCCTATTCTCCTTATAGAAGCAGGTCTTTCTTCTATTGAGAGCCTAGCTATGCTCAGGTTTCTGATGTACAAGCACAAGCTCAATAACATAGACAATCATAGACTTCCTAAGCTAGCTTTAAATTCCAGCAAAAATCACGTAAGGCTTAACCGAGGATGGCATAAGGACACAAGGGCCTGGTTAAACTATTGGGAGATCAATGAGAATGATGCTTTGCAAAACATAAATAACATTAAAGATATTGTTACTTCTAAGTTCAAAGAAAAATTGTGGTGTGAGAAAGATTTAGCGTCTAAAAGAAAATTAAGTTATTATAAGAAGGTCATCAACCCCACCCTTGAAGATCAAAAGTATCTCTCTATTCTAACTAGCTCAAAAAAGAAAATTAATATAGCAAAGATTAGAACGAATTCTCATGAGCTCCATAGCGAAACTGGCCGCTGGTTAGTTCCTAAAACGCCATGGATGGAAAGGATCTGCCATATTTGTGAGAATGGGAACATCGAGGATGAAAACCACTTCCTCTTAGAGTGCCCTGCATACAACCACATTAGATCTCAATTTCACAACCTTTGTTACAATACTGACCTTCCTAGCCTTTTACAATGCCAAAATTATAGTGAACTCGGGAGGCTTCTCTCCAAACTTTTTGAGCATAGGAATAAAATCTTAAATCAAAATAAATAATTTGTCTTTTTAGGTCCGATAGATCATTATTTGGTCTCAGCGGACGTTAACCATCATCATCATCATCATCATCTAATAATTAATTTTAACAATTTTTTTTTTTTAAATACTATCTTATTTGAAAAAAGTTTATTAAACTTAATTTCAACGCATAACTAAACATATATAAAAAGATCTAATATAACTATCTATGAATATAACTTAATATATCTTTACAGAGTTTGACTATTAATCTCATCCAAAAAAAATGCTAAAAAAGTAGTGAAGTTTTGAACTAATTTTATAGAGTTTTCAGTATGGTATGCATTTTTGTAAAGACTTGTTATCTCTCTATCAATATCTACATTTCCTTATATTAATTTTTGTCACTTATTTTTGTTGTTTTATTTATATTTAATAGAATTATGAAATACCATTAATGAATTTGCACTATTTAATTTTAATTTTAGCTGTCTTTATTAAACATTATTTCAAAAATTATATTTTATTATTTTTAGTATTGTTAAAATTTAAATATTTTTAATAATATTAGAATTTAAATATTACTATGTTGTATAGTATGAGTTTGGTAAAAAAAAAATCTAATATATAATAACAAAAAAATATAATGGTAGATTAAGATTATTAATAATCAAATTGAAAAATTAAATAAGATAATGTTAAATTAGTAGATAATGTTAGATAAAGTTTGAGTGAGCTTAATGGTTAAGAGCATGTGTTTCTTCATAAAAAGTTATTGGTTCAAAACCAGAAAGAGTAACAGTCACAAATTGTTACACACATAAAAAAAATCTCATACACCAATTTAGTGTCTAGCTTAACTATAACATTAAAATTAGATAATAATAATTATTAATAAACTATTTAAAAAAATATTTTTAATTTACTTAGTATTTAATAATTTCATGAAACAATTTTTATGTGCCAATATAATAATCATTTCATTCAACAGGCTCATGCTAAGGCTCAACCCATAGGGGATGGTCACTGCTTACTTCAAAAAACTGCTGCAAAGTTTTATGGAACAGGTTCATTATTAGCTCTTTTAGTGGCTCAAGTCATCATAAATGTCGCAGCTTGTTGTATTTGTCGTGGTACTCAATATCGATCAAACTGGAAGAAGGCTCTTGTCATCATTTGCTTTCTTTTTTCCTGGTATTTAACAATTTCTTCTCACTATTCTAATATATTCATGTTCTGAAATAATTATATGCTTCACATTCATATCACCATGTTCTTAATCATTGTAGGCTTTATATATATATATATATAGATATATCATTCCTGATTGTGTCATTTTACAGGATTGCTTTTTTATTCGCCATTGGATTCCTTCTCAATGGAATTATTTGGAGTTCCGAACGTAAAACAGGCACCATCATTAACGGTAATTTATGTGGATTTGAAAGGCCGGCAAAAGTTTTTCTTGGAGGAGCATTCTTGGCGTTAGCTTCGATCACTTTTGGCATATTCTACTATATTTTGACATCTCGACTAAAGAAACTGGAAATACAAACTCAAAATCAGAATATTGCAATGACATAACCATATTTGGGACAACCAGTTCGGAAGCAAATTATCGCCATGGCATAAGCATATTTTGGGAAATTGTATTATCTCTATGTTGTGGCTGTCCTTGTGGCAGTTACATTTGGTGGTTGTGTTATGGTCAAGTATTAAAATGGTCAGTGAATATTGGATTAGTCTTTAAACTTGTTAAATTTTATGATTATCTTTGTGATGTTTTAATGATTTTAAGAAATATCAATTTATAAAGCAAAATTATATATATATATATATATTTTGATTGGTTGTATATTGAATATTTAATTTGAATTGAGAAAAGAATTAGATAATAATCAATGTGTGATATCATGGATTTTATGCTAAATTATATAGATACTTAGAATAATAGAAGAGCTGGAAATATTGATACAAATATGGAAAAATATTATTTTTGAAATATTTGTAAATATATTTAATTAAATAAATAGATTGAGGATGGTACATGTTAATGATGATTTTTCTTACTATTATTCTGAATGTAAATATGGAAAAAAAAAACTATCTACTAACTCGAAGTGATGATTTGAATGTAAATATGGAAAAAAAACTATCTACTAACTTGAAGTGATGATTTGAGTATTTTTATAATTAATTGGACTATGATGTAAAAAGATGAAATATGGAAATAATATTTTTTTGAGTAGATAAAGATGAAATATGGAAATAATAACTTTTTGAATAAATAACTTTTATTTGTATAATTTGTATATAACTATATGAAATTGAGTCTTTTTAATACATGCTTGTTATCTTTTATGGAAAATATAATATACATGTTTTTTTTTTTTGGTAAATAGTGAATATATAAATAATAAAATCTCCATAAAACAATTTATAAAACTGTAGAGAACACATTGTTCTTATATAGGGTTATTTTTCAAATTTTATAAGGTAAATTTTATTTTATTATTATTATTATTATGGAAATCATTATATCTTTGAAATTACAAGGCCTTGCGTTAATGCAAATTTCAAGGATCTTAACATTATAAAACATTTTTAATTTTTTTAAGGTCAAGATCTGAATTTGTACTAGTGAAGTGTATAAATTATTTTAAAAATGATATAGGTGATAAAAAAGTTGTAACAGAAATATAAGATGTATATTTTTTTAGATTTTGATATCTTTCATGTCAAAATAGTAAACCATATTAATTTCTCTTAAAAAGTTATATATTTGGTTATACAACATTATTATGGATGGGTTTGTGTAGCGTATATAAAATAATGTGAAGACTACATATATGGAAAGTCAGTAAGATAATTTAATATTTGATGTATTTGCAATCAAAACCACTAGGTTTTTCATTTCGAACCTAACTCCAAGATAACCAAATCAGTGAAAACATATCATATAGCTGCCATATTCACCTTGCTTGCAAAATAAATAAATACATAAATAAGGAAATGAACATTGTAGAGTTTGTTCCCATTCTAGAGTGCGTGAATATTCTAAAGTGCATGGATGTTCTAGATCACATGCACATTTGGGAGCATGTGCATGTTCTAAAGTGCATGCATGTTCTTAGAATGCCAACACTTTTTAGACAAGCATTCACAATGTAGGATTAATAAGAATGTGACAAAGGAATTTCGTATGCATCTAGGGCCATGAGCAGCATTTTGACCTACCGCAAAGGACCTTTCAAGGGCATCCTTGCTCTCTTAATGGGGATAGTCAACATATAAGATTGTGAACATTGAAAATGAGTCTCCACAACTTGGATATGGTCACGAGAACAAACCTAATAATTAGGCCCTAAAGGACGCTTATAGGCTTCTAGGCCCAAGAAATGATAGTTTGAATGACCACAAATTACCTGTTGAGGGTATCCTCTTCCTCTAACTGGGTATATATATACCAATAATAATTTTGAGCACTCGGTATGCATTTTGGGGCCCTCGACATGGGTAGGAGACAAAACATGATCTTTACACCCTAATAAGCTTATACCAATTTAGGACTATAAAGAATACCAAAAATAATTATTCATGACTTCTTGAGGGTATCATTGACCTTTTATTATGGATGTTAGTGTCATCAAGAGGTTTTGAGTAGAAGATAGGTGTCGTAGGGCCCTAGAAACGATATAGGGAAGAAAGATATGCCTTAGGTCCTTAAGAAAATTTTAAGGCTTCTAGAGCCCTGAAAAACACCTCAAAACGTGACACATAACCTTTGGATGGTATCCTTGGCATATAAGAAATATGTTAGTGATCCCTCACAATTTTTTGATCATCGGGTATCGATTTTTAAGGAATTCATTTGGTTGAGTGAAGAAACTTAATATTTTTTTGAAGTAACGCTCTATCTTGAACCCCATCCACTGTTGGGTCCCTATAATACTAGTGATTACCCCATTACTATTGTAGTTATACCCCTTATTTATATTGTTGTGCCCCTATTACCCCCATATTGTTATTTCTGTGCCCCATAGAATCCCTCTATTGTTATTTTTGTGGCTTTATATTATTATTGTTAGGTCGGCTGGATTATATTGTGACTCCTTAGACTCCTATATATAGAAAGGAGGTTTTGTCATTTGAATCATCCAAGAATTGTTCATTTATGTAATGTAAAGGAGGTTGCCCCCTCGAAGAGGCTGAATTCTAAGGCGTTGATCTATCTTTTCTATCTTTTCTTGAGCTGGTTTCATAACATTTGGTATCAGAGCTTTGGATTCTAGGGTTTCGCTGCTCCAAACAGGTCATCGTGGCATTTTCACTATAACTTTTTTCTGTGACGTTTCAGAAGTCGCAAAAAAAACCCATTTGAGAAGAAATCGTGTTGAACCTTGGGTCCGAATTTTAGAGATTTTTGCGCAATATTTGCGGAGATATGATCTGAGGAAGTTGGTCTTTTTGCAGACTCCTGAATTACATTCAAAACAGGTGACCTGGGGAAAATCGTCATAACTTTCTCTCTAGGGATCGGATTGAAATTTCGTAAGAAGGTACAGAAAGAGGACAGGTTGTAGTTTCTTGTATGCATTTTTCAAATCCAAAGATCGAAACAGTGACTCGTGGCATGTCATACAAGTTCGCTCTACTGAACTAGTCTATAATGAAGTCACTGTGGGAGATTTCGCATAACTCTTCCTTGGAGAATCCAATTTGGGTCAGACTTGTGGCATTGGAAAGAGGACACAGAGGGCTACTACAAGTCACAAATTCAGAACTAGATGATAGAAAAGTACAGAGATACATCAGAGGCAATATCGAGCTCCTACAAAGTGAAAAAAGGTGTGTAGATTTTCTTAAATTTTTGCTTAAGCTTGGTTTGAAAATTTATTTTGAAGGAATTCAAAGGCATAGTAGAGCATTATTATCGGTAACTGATGCCCCGAGGAAAGAAAATGCAAACACCTAGTAAGGAACCTGAAAGCTCTAGCATGACTCATGAAGAAGAAGAAGAAATGCTATATGATATATCAAAATTACAAGAACAAGTGCAACAAATGTCACTTGCACAAAAAGCAACAGAATCTAAAATGGATGGTTTAAGGAAAGATGTAGAAGCTAAGATGGATGGTTTAAAAAAAGGTGTAGAAGCTAAGATGGATGGAATGGAAGCTAAGGTGAATGGCATGGATGGTAAAATTGATGGCATGGATGATAAGATGGAAGAATTGAAGATAAATATGAATAAGTTGCTACAAGAAATGGTCACTAAGGGTGAAAGGGTACTAAAGGAAACTCATGATGAGAACAAAAGAAATGTTAATCATGATTCCATAGACTCTAATGTTGGATCAAAGACTCACCATGTTCCAAAAATCGATATGAGGAAGTTTGATGGCAAGGATCCCGCCACATGGATATTACAGATGGAGCAATTCTTCGATCTCAATAATGTGCAAAACACACAAAAGGTACGTATGGCAACTGTATATTTGGAACCAAATCAGTTTGTATGGTATCAATGGCTTTGTTCTCGTAAACAATTTATCACTTGGGCAATTTTTACGGAAGAATTGATAGCACATTATGAGGATACAAAAAGCAACACTTTTTTTAGCCAATTGATAAGTCTCAAACAAAAGGGTTCAATAATGGAGCACATTGAGGAGTTCCAAAAATTGAACATAAGGGTAAAAGATATTCCAGAGGAGCATAGGATTGATGTGTTCATAGGGTCTTTAAAGGATAATATCCAACATGATGTTCGCCTTTGGGAACCTGATTCATTAGAGAAGGCATTCAGGTTAGCAAGAAAAATGGAAAGCAAAATTATGGCAACTAGGAAGCATACCACTCACAACTATAAAGACGGAAGTGTTGTTGCCCCTAGTCTTCCACAACCTATAAGGTTGACACCACAAAATTGGAAGAAAAAAGAGCAAAAGGGCTTTGTTACAGTTGTGATAGCAAATACACAAAAGGTCATAAGTGTGCTGAGAAGAAATTATTCTACATAGATTGTGAAGAGGAAGAAGAAAAGGAGCAAGAAAGGTCAAAAGAAGAGGATATACTCCAGGAACAAAGCCTAGATGAAGAACAAATAAATCCGACCATATCTTGTAATGCATTGGCGGGAATTACCACTCCTCAAACCATCAAGATAGAAGGACAAATCAAGAAGAAAAAGGTAATAGTGTTGATTGATTCAGGAAGCACCCACAATTTTATTCATTGTAGGGTAGCAAAAGAATTGAATTGCTTCCTATATCCAGCACCAGAGTGTCAAGTGATGATTGCAAATGGAGGAACAATAAATTGCTCTGGAAAGTGCCATAATATCAAGCTATCCATGGGAGAATATGTATTGACTAGCCCAATGCTTTCCATTCCAATGGGAGGTGCTGATGTTGTACTAGGAGTCCAATGGCTACAATCCTTGGGTACAATAGCTTTTAATTTTCAAGAACTTTTCATCAAATTTTCTACGGAAGGAAAGGAAGTTGAATTAAGGGGTATTGCAGGGAAACCAGGAAAGATAATCAGCTCTAATGGCATGACAAAGCTTCTAAAAAAGGAGCAAAGAGGTGTAATTGCACAATTATGTTCGCTAGATGTTTCCACATTGGAATCATCTATTTCTCCAGATCTCCAAAAAGTCCTGGACAATCATTCCAAGGTATTTGAGACTCCCAAAGGTCTCCCACCTATGCGTGATCATGATCATGCTATTCATCTGATTCCAGGAAGTGTTCCTCCAAACATCAGGCCGTACAGATATCCCTATGTCCAAAAAAGTGAAATTGAACGTATGGTTGCAGAAATGCTAGAGGCTGGTATAATTCAACCGAGTCAAAGTTCTTTCTCAGCTCCAGTAGTATTGGTGCACAAGAAGGATGGATCATGGCGCATGTGTCCGGATTATAGGGAGCTCAACAAGCTCACTATTAAAGATAAGTTCCCCATTCCTGTCATTGATGAATTACTGGATGAATTGCATGGATCAATTTACTTCACCAAGTTGGATCTTCGTTCGGGATATCATCAAATCAGAATGAAGATTGAAGACATTCCGAAAACGGCATTTAGAACTCATGAGGGTCATTATGAATTTTTGGTCATGCCTTTTGGCCTTACCAATGCACCTTCAACATTTCAAGGTTTGATGAATTCAATTTTCAAACCATTCCTTAGAAAATTTGTGTTAGTATTTTTTGATGATATACTAATCTACAGCAAGTCTTGGAAGGATCATGTTGAACATGTTGACAGGGTGCTACAACTATTGGAGGAGAAACAATTATATGCAAAAAGATCCAAATGTTTCTTTGGAGTCCAGGAGGTGGAATATTTGGGTCATATTGTATCTCATGAAGGAGTTAAGGTAGACCCTAGCAAAATTAAAGCCATTAAGGAATGGAAAATCCCCACATCCATAAAGCATCTGCGAGGATTTCTTGGGTTGACAGGGTATTATCGCAAGTTTGTTAAGAATTATGGGAGAATAGCAGCACCTCTAACAACATTATTGAAGAAAGATTCATTTTCATGGACTCCGGAAGCAACAAAGGCCTTTGAACATCTTAAAGAGGCAATGTGCCAAGCACCGGTCTTAGCTACACCGGACTTCACAAAAACCTTTATTGTGGAATGTGATGCTTCAGGAAATGGAATTGGTGCTGTTCTAATGCAAGATGAAAGACCCATTGCTTTTGAAAGTCGTCCAATCAAGGGAAAGTTTTTAAGCAAAGCTATTTATGAGAAGGAAATGTTGGCAATACTCCATGCACTTAAGAAATGGCGACCCTACCTAATGGGAAGACACTTCAAGGTAAAAACGGATCATGATAGCCTTAAATACTTTTTAGAACAAAGATTATCCTCTGAAGAGCAACAAAAGTGGGTCACAAAGATGTTGGGTTATGACTTTGAAATCATCTACAAAAAAGGGAAGCAAAATGTGGTGGCAGATGCACTCTCAAGAAAGGATGAGGATGTGGAAGCATTGTTGTGTGCCATTTCTATTATCCAACCAGATTGGATAAACGAAGCAAGGGAGGAATGGAAGAATGACGAAGAAGTGTGGGCACTTATTCGAAAGCTACAACAAGATTCCAGTACTTCTGATACATTTAGCTGGCAAAATGATTCGTTATGGTACAAAGATCGCTTATACCTCTGTAAGAATTCCCAGCTAAAACAAAAGATTCTTATGGAATTGCACACTTCTCCCTTAGGAGGGCACTCAGGATTTTTAAAAACTTACCACAGGGTTAAGAAGGAATTTTTTTGGGATGGCCTTAAATCAGATATTCAAAAGTTTGTGGCGGAATGTTTGGTTTGCCAACAAAATAAAGTTGAAACAATTAAGACACCGGGTCTATTACAACCTTTATCCATTCCAAGCCAACGTTGGGAGGAGGTTTCAATGGATTTTATCACAGGTTTACCCAAGTCTGAGGGAAAGAGTGTCATCATGGTGGTAGTTGACAGACTTACCAAGTATGCACACTTTTGTGCATTATCACATCCATTTAAAGCCAGTACAGTTTCTACTGCATTTATGGAAACAGTTCAAAAGCTACATGGAAACCCAAAGATTATTGTAAGTGACAGAGATCCCATTTTCACTGGAAATTTTTGGACAGAATTATTTTCTTGTCTTGGTACTCAGTTAGCTCATAGCTCATCTTATCATCCTCAATCTGATGGGCAAACTGAGATAGTAAACAAATGTTTGGAAGGATATCTTCGTTGCTTTGTATCTGATAAACAGACACAATGGGTCAAATGGTTGCCTCTGGCTGAATGGTGGTATAACACTTCCTTCCATACAGCAACAAAAATGACCCCATTTATGGCACTTTATGGGTATCAACCACCATCCATCACATCATATTTAAGAGAAAATTCTAAGGTTCAGGCAGTGGAACATCACATCGAACATCAACAACAAGTCCTCCAACTCTTAAAGGATAACCTCGTGTTGGCACAAAATAGAATGAAACAACAGGCAGATCAACATCGCAGTGAAAGAAGTTTTGATGTAGGTGATTGGGTATTCCTACGGCTACAACCATATAAGCAAATGTCCCTAAAGCAAGCTAAGAAGGATAATAAATTATCACCAAAGTATTATGGTCCGTACAAGGTGTTGCAAAAGATTGGTACTATGGCATACAAATTGGAGCTTCCTGCAGCTTCTCGATTGCACCCAGTTTTCCATGTTTCATGTTTAAAGAAGGTTATAGGCGACAAGCTCCCAATTCAAACAATATTGCCAGAACTTGACGAGGAAGGAAAAATTATATTGGAACCGGAAGCAGTCACAGAAACAAGAACTCGACAGCTACGAAATCGATCAATTTCAGAGTATCTTATCAAGTGGAAGAACTTATCCGCTGAAGATTCCACATGGGAGGATGAGAATTTTATGCAGAAGTATCCAAAACTACTCAAGCGTTGAGGACAACACTTTTTTGAAGGAGAGGGGCATGTTGGGTCCCTATAATACTAGTGATTACCCCATTACTATTGTAGTTATACCCCTTATTTATATTGTTGTGCCCCTATTACCCCCATATTGTTATTTCTGTGCCCCATAGAATCCCTCTATTGTTATTTTTGTGGCTTTATATTATTATTGTTAGGTCGGATGGATTATATTGTGATTCCTTAGACTCCTATATATAGAAAGGAGTTTTTGCCATTTGAATCATCCAAGAATTGTTCATTTATGTAATGTAAAGGAGGTTTCCCCCTTGAAGAGGCTGAATTCTAAGGTGTTGATCTATCTTTTCTATCTTTTCTTGAGCTGGTTTCATAACATCCACCCTTAAGACCCTACCTCGACATACATCCCAATCTTCCCCTGACCCAACAAGGCCCTCTTCCATTAGACCCTTCCCTCTACCCTAACCACCTTCACACTATGACCATAGCCCCTCCCTTGGTACTTCATCAACTCTATCATTAGACCCTCTTCCTTGGAGACTTATTCCTTAGTTATTTGTATGGCCCTATTCCTACCCCTAAACGCCTTTTCACCATTTAACCCTGTGTTTGGCTCCCCTCACCATATGCCCCACATTCCCTTGAGGCATAACCTTATCCCCTAACCCCTCATCTATAAGCCTAGCTTGAATTAGAATGCTTGGCCCCCAATTCCCTAGACCTTATCCTCCTAACCTTATTTCTTTTACTGAAGGATCCCAAATCCATTTTGCCTCATCTATGTAGATTTGGTTACCCTTTCTATATCCCGCTCTTCCCTTGTATCCTGATTTCCCAACTAGCCCCTTGCACCCATCTCTTCGAACTTGTTAACAGGGGTGGAATTGCATGCAATAGATAGGGATGCCCTCCAGTATCAAGTCCCAACTAGAGCTTACACTATTTGATATGAGAGATGCATTTGGATTCTAGCTTAACTACCATTTTATGGTTCTTGATTTTCTATTGATTATATTGAAAATGAAGAATGAAATGCTTTCTATTCTAAATGTAGACAATGAAAGATTCATGTGTACAAGTCCTAGATAAGGGTAATTAATAGTGAATAAATGAACAATAAATGACCAAAAAAATGTTCATAGACAAAATATAGTTAGTTATTTTTTATATGAATAAGAATTAGTAAAATCTAAACTTATTCGATAAACACAATAATCTATATAATAAATTAGTTAGCACCATTAATTCATTATTCAAGAGAAAGTATAAAGGAAAATATAACATAATGAGATATTATGCTAACTAATATGAGAAAAGTCAACTATAATGAAAGTAAAATATCACAAGAGTGCATGCATAAATTTTTTACTACAAAAAGTTAATAAAAACTCATATCAAACACTAGAATTAATCTTTCTTCCCCAGGAATGGCTCTTCGGGATTCTAATATTACATCCCTAGAAATAATTCTCTATATTTTATGTTGGTGCACAAGGGTGACCCAGGGTTTAGAGTTAAGCCAACAAAACCCCCCCAAACACTAACATTTTCAGAGCTTGTGAGCATGTGGGGCCCAACCAGAGGTATATTGATGGGTTTGCAAGAACCTTTGAAAGTTATGCAAGAGAAAAGGGGAAATAGAGATGACTCTGGTTTTCAATAATCCACCCTGAACTATGGTATTCATAATATGTCACAGTTATGCCCATGTTGTGGCCACAACACCCCCATAATTTTTGGAAAATCATTGTGGGGACCCTCCATGTAAATTTTGGTCAAATCACTTCTTTGATGCTTTATTTGTGTGTTTTCCACTTTTCTCATTTTTTTGTTTTAATTGTTCCATTGTGTGTGGTTTCTCGCCAACTTCCTAACGACTCAAATTTTGCTAAATTTAAACTAACGACTTGAAAATGATGCTTATTCAAAATTTGGTTAAATTTAATTATCTAAATTTAAAACATGTAAATTTGTATTTTACTATAATTTTTTTAAATAATTTTTTTTAAATTTATTAATAAATATTAATTAAAAAAATTTATACTAAGTTAATTATAATTTAATTAATTATTTAATTATTTTTAAATATTCTACAAAACCACCACAACCATATTCTTTATATATTTATTAGCTATATAAACTATATAACACAATTATATATATATATATATATATATATATATATTTATTCCAACTCTTTGGATCCGGAATCTCCCCGTAAAAAACAAGCCAGATATTCCCATAGTTTCATCCGAGATTCCTGTGGGAAGTCAAACTTTAGAATAATTGACATGCGTGGAAGTTTTGTTTTATAATTGAAAAATAATATAGAAAAGAGGCGCACTTCATGCTCAACATCCAGACTCGTGGCTTTAAGCAATGAAGCATGTCATTAACCTTTTTGCATTTTATTTTATTTTAACTTTTTATTATTTTATTTATTTTGTTTTTATATATATAATTTTAAAATGATTTTTAAATTTTATATAAAATATTTTTTTAATAGAATGTCTATACATTTTTTTAGTAAGAAATTAATTTTTGAAATTTAATCTGTGACAACTCATAATTTAATATTTACTAAGTTAAATGAGGTTTAGGACGGCTCGTTTGAAAGCTAAAATTATAGAGAAAATTTTTGGAGTAAGTACTGGTCATTTACTGTGATTAAAATTTAGCAAAATGTTGGAACTTCGAATTTACAACAACAAAAAATGAATTTTGTGATTTTGTTTTGGAATAGTTTTCATTATCCCAAAAGGTATGGTTGCAACAAATTCATTCAAAATTATTATCCCTCAAAAGAAATCTCTACATGGAGCAATGGGAGCATAGATCTTCTTTTATTTAATTCACTTTGATTTTAGTGGAATGAATTGGTTTTTTACAGTTTAGTGTTTTGATTTCATGTGCAAATTTAATTGGTTTTTAATTATATTTTTGGTAGCATTTTTGTAGAGAGTTGTTGGAGAGGATGAAGAAAAGAGATTTTGGGACAATGAAATTGCACGAGCAAAAGGAAAAAGGTATTTTTTTCCCAACTAAAATTAGAGATCTCAGCCATTCTTTCAACAATTCTCATTTTTGGAATTTTTTTTCTAAATTATAAATAATAGTTTTGAGAATGAGGACTGTTCCTTTATTCTACAAATTAGAGGCTCTTAGCACTTCTGTGAAGGGAATTCTTACTGTAGGTAGAGAGGGATACTCAGATCTGAGTCTTGGGGGTTTTCTTTTCAAGATTTAATCTTTGTATTTGAGGCAGAACTTGCAGTATTACAGCTCTTTTCTCTAGTGCTAGAGCTCATAGTCTTGGGAAGATTGTTGAAGAGATACATTGTAAAATAGAGAAATGAAATCAGGGTTATTGATTGTATTTTCATATACTTCTATTTGTTACTAAAATCATATTCCTTTTATTGGCATATATGTGTCAATTGTTTCATATTTTTCACTTTTGTTAGATATGAGAATGGTTGTCTACTAGATCAACTATCTTATCTACTGGTCACATAGATCTGTTATCTATTTTCAACTTTATTTTATGCTTTAATCAAATTTTTGAGTAACTATGTACTTAGGAATTTGTCATTTTAAATGGATTTAATTTTCATTGAATTGTATGAATTATTTTTGCAACTGAATGGCTTATCTATCATTGTTTTAAATCTCTAAATCAAAGAATGTATGACACTTAAAATATCAATTGTTAGAACTTCTTCAACAACTTGATATTTATCATACAACACATGTTAAATCCTCATTCTTTTGAATCATTTTTCTCTTGATTTAGATGAGATCTGCATCTTGTCTTAATCAAGATAAGATAGATGAGATCCGCATCTTGTCTTAATCAAGATAAGATAAGGTAAGATAGAGTATCTTCATGATGCTTTAATGATTTTAAGAAATAACAATTTATGAAATGAAAAAAAATGATCATTTTATGAAACTAAGTATTGAATATTTAATTTGAATTGAGAAAAGAATTGGACAATAATCAATGTGTGATATCATGGATTGTATGCTAAATTATATAGATATTTAGGATAGTGGAAGAGCTAGAAATATTGATACAAATATGGAAAAATATTATTCTTGAAATATTTATAAATATATTTGATTAAATAAATTGATTGAGGATGGGTACAAGTTAATGATGATTTCTTACTATTACTCCAAATGTAAATATGGAAAAAAACAATCTACTAACTTGAAGTGATGATTTGAGTATTTTTATAATTAATTCGACTATAATGTAAAAAGATGAAATATGGAAAATAATATTTTTTTGAATAGATAAAGATGAAATATGGAAATAATAACTTTTTGAATAAATAACTTTTATTTATATAATTTGTATATAACTATATGAAATTGAGTCTTTTTAATACATGTTTCTTGTTTTTTTTTTTAAATATAATATATATGTTTTTTTTAATTGTAAATAGTGAATGTATAAATAATAAAATTTCCATAAAACAATTTATAAAATTATAGAGAACACATTGTTCTTATATAGGGTTATTTTTCAAATTTTATAAGGTTAATTTTATTTTATTTCTGTTATTATTATTATGGAAGTCATTATATTTTTGAAATTACAAGGCCTTGTACTGTGTTAGAGCCTAGATTTGTCTCAGGCTGAAAAGACAAGGTTCTAGGTCCACATCAAACCACGCTCAGCCTCGTAGCTAGCCCTACGAGGACAGGAGAGGGCTCTCTCCGGGTCAATCTCGGCAAAAGGTAATCAATGAGGCTTGAGATGACTAAATTGGCAATTGATCTTAGGCTAGGTATGAAGTACAAGGAGTTTGAAGTTGATTTTTGAGGTTTTTGTTGAATCAAAGGGAAAGGCAATTTTGGGTGCGGGGATGAGACACAGTTTTTGCAGAGGTCTACTTGGGGCAAGGTAGGCGATTGTCTTGATGCTTTTAAAGAGAATGAATGGCTAGATCTGATTGGTGAGAAGCTAAGGAGAGCAAGAAGCTTTCAAGGATTCTCCTTAAACAGATGAAAACATGAAAAATCAAACAAATTCAAAGGCAGAGCATAACAATCTATGGATTCTACCTTAACACTTCATTTGTTCAATTGCAGAAGATGAGAGAAGGAAGATGATACACATAACAACTTACAAATACTGAAAGAAGCACACCATCAACACATAAAGCCACATGGATCCCAAACAGTGCTGCAAAACCCTGGTCTTTCCTTTGCCAAAAATGTAGAAGTGAATGTACAATAGAGTGTCAAGCTTTTCCCAAGAGTCCAACCATGAAAATGACTTAGAAATTACATAATATAGGCAAGCCAACCTCTTCCCTTGCCTCTAGGGGTCGAGCTCATCATTCTAGGAGCTGTTTCAACCAATTCTAAACAAAGCACTAAAATCTAGGCAGTCAAAACAACTTGCCTCTATAAGGTAGGAAACTAATTCATTCATTAAATTTTCACTCTTTGGTGAATGAATCTTCTAGAACAAGTAACTAAGTGTCAAAATTACATCATGTTCAGTCAATTACATCAAGAGAAGTGAAAAATTACATTACAAAGCAAATTAGTCAAACTGGCCGAATTTCTGAGCTGAAAGATGAAAAATTGGGCAAAAAATATATATGCGCCGCGCTACTTTGCTGTTGATTTTGAGGGACTTGCTGAAGTCCAAATTGAGCTCAGGTTGGCTTGTTGGAAAGCCCTTCCTGTCTACGTTCCAACCCAAGTGGAATTTTCCAATTTGGTGTCCATTTTCCCCTCCAAAAGTGCATTCTCCCAAGACTGCTTCCTGTGTGTCAAAAATATGGGCAGTGATGTCATTTTTTGCGTGTTTTTTGACCTTTTGGGGACCCAAAACTTGCCCAAATTTCTTGTCCAAGTACCAAAATTCATGATTTTTCATGACAAATCCAAAACTGCAAGCTATTTGCAATTTGGAGCTCCTAATCCTAAGCGCCGCGCACGAGAAAAAACCTGTTTTCTGAGCCAAAAATTTCAAAATTGACAAAAGTTTCTCCAAATTTCTTGAAATTTGCGCTGAAGGTGCCTCATCAAGTGCCATGCTCAGCGAAAGAAGCTTCGGCCAAGATTCGGAGCCGATCTTGCCTTTTACGCTGTTCTAGTGTCCTCCTGATGCATGCTGTTTCAGTCGTAAAGTTACTGTCTGTTCGCCTTCATGGTGTTTCAAAGTCTATTTAGCTTTCAATGAGATGAAGAATGAGAGTTTGGCACAATTGCCAAATGTGGGAGGGACTGTGGGAAATAGGGCAGTGTGGACAGTGGGGTCTTGTCAAGTGATGTTTGCCCTTTGGAATTTTGACAAATGTAGGAACAATGGATAATTACTTGGCTATTTAGAAGAGGTTTTGGGAATTTTACAACTGAAATGAATGATAGGGAATGCAATGACTTTAGGGATAGGGAAATCAACAGAAAAATGGAATAAGGGAGTGGTGAGGGAATAAAGGATGGACTTGGTAACAAAACAACAGTTTGAAACCCTAAGCAACAATTTGCTTTGAGAAATTTCAAAGGTAGGGTTTGGTTTCTTTTGAACACTCACCATACACAAACACCCTCAAATCACAATCAAATTTGGATGAAAAGCAATAACAGAGGGTTAACCTACTTGAACAAGTGATGATCCACAGGTTTCGGGTGATTTGGAGCAAGTTTGTGAAGTTTTTGATGGCTCGACGCATTGGGCCACTGACACAGCGCACATGGAAGGCACAGCACATATGGCCTCATTTCTCAGTGCAAAACTACACTGGACCGGTGTAAAGGGAAGGCGCAGTGCATATAGCCCTGTGCGTAGTGACTTTTTACAGGAGACTTTCGGAGGCCTTCCCGGTGTCTAAATCGGGTGCAGGATAGCTCGTTGGAAAGGTAATTGAGTCTAATTTCCAACCCAATTGGAATTTGTTAATTTGGAGTTCATTTTCCTTGCAAACAATCAAATCTCCCAAGACTGGTCAAAATGTGCCAAATGAGGCTGCCCAAAGGAAGAGTGATATTACAGTCAACTTTTGAATGCCTTCCTCAACTCAAAATTTAGCTCATGATAGCTCATTGGAAAGATATTTGTGTCTAGTTATAATTTGACTCATCTAGAAAGTCATTTGGCCAACCAAGCTAGGAGAAAAATTGATTTTCCCAAGGTCACTTCAGAGGTGCATTCAATTCTCCTGAGGCAACGGTATTTTTGACATTTCTCTAAAACCATGACACCTGTGTAAAAAGTAAAGGAGTTTTCTCTTCATTGTCTTTTTTGGACAAAAACCTCTCTCAGTTTTCCCAAATTCATCTTTGATTGCTCAGAAACATCATTTGAGTAAAACCTACCCCGATGTGCGAAACAAGAGATTTGTCGAAATGAAGCGAAATGAAGGGGATAGGGAGCTTCTAAATTCTTGAGGAAATTTTGGGAAGTAGGGAGGGATGTTAGGAAGTAGGGGAAAGTGGAATCTCAAAGATTGAGTGAGGGGAAGGGGTCCAAAAGGGCAAAACACAGGCCCAACCTAGAAAATTGCCAAGTTGTAGCAAGAAACTAGGGTTTGTGCGAAAATGAGGAATTTGGGGGATCTCAATGATTGGAAGTGTTTGATAAGGTAATTTAAGGATAGGGGAAGGTGTATGAACATCCAAATACAAGTTTTACTAATGATTTGACCATCCAAGAGAAATTAGCTTCAAAACCATAGGAGAGGGAAATGAACCTTGCCTAGGCGCAACTGAAGCATGAACAAGGTGTAAAATGACCCATTGGAACCTAACATGATGATGACAACCCTCTGAATGATGGTAAACTCAGCTGAATAGTGACATAGACCGACATTTGGACAACTTTGAAAGGAGTGAAAGCAAACCCTAGACCTAATGCCTAGTGACCAAATTTTTCTTAAAGACTCACTGAAATGACAAAATTTGACCTTGACACCTTAAAATCACTTTGTAAGAGCATGTTTGATCACTAGAGGAAGGCTATAAAGACTGACACTAACATTGGCTCCAGTGGGGATGGTAGCTCCTTGGAGGTGCCAAGAACGGCAGATCTTTGGGAGAGCAGACATTGCCTTCGTCCATTGGGCAATGGAGTCAAAAACTCAAACTAAAATGTGTGACTGAAAACTGATGACTCGACGACACAAATTGACTCTCACTCAACTAAAAACTGACTCAATACTTAAACACAACTGACAAACTGGAAATGATGCTCAAAGTGGAGCTTATTCATCAAAACCTACTCTAACAGTTTCATTCATCACTTGATCAAGTGAAATGAAACAACCAATGCAACCAAGTAAGTATTCCATCTGCTGGTTGAATTCTCCACAAGTGCTCGCTTATGAACAACAAGAGAGAACTACTGAAAGGCAACTCCCATGACAACTTGGAAACAGATTTGTTGAATGTTATGGATTCTCTATCTGCCTCCAAAAACAAAGCATAAGGATCTTGAAATTCATGGACACTGGGACTTAGCTCATCCAATGGATTACTTCTCTTCTCTTCATACCATGAATGCAAACTTTGATCTGAGCTTTATGACGAAACTCCTGCTGAAAATGACAAAGAAACCAGCTGTTGGGTCAAGTTTATATCAGTACACATTTCAGGCTCACATATAGTCAATGGAGAAGGACTTTGGCTGCAAACCTCATCCAAAACATCAGCTATTGGATCATTAAAAACTTGAAAATACTACTGCAACATGTCTATTGAAACTGTATGACATCCTACTGGCTACTCATCTTTTTCTTTAGAGATAGTACGAAAATTCTGCCTTATAAACTGAAATGCTTCGAAACAAAAGGGTACAGAATCCTCTTGCATCATTAAATCATGTATTTCGGCTGCCACACCTTCATCTGTAATCTGACCTTCATCCTCAATGTTAAAATCGAGTGATTGTTGATTTCCTACAGGTTGCTCATTTGAAGATTTACTATACAATTTACCCTTCAAAAACTGACATGATTCAAAACAGAAAGGTCGGGAATCTTCTTGTATCATTTGATCATGTGTGTTAGCTTCCATATCTTCATGTGAAACTTGACAATCAATGGCATTTGGGGGTTGGAAATCTGAATATGAAAATTCTGGAACAAAGTTTTCATTGCGCTCAAGAGGATCCAAATCAAGACTAGTCGATAGCTAATTTCTAATTGCATGGAAGTTGTCTCTGATGAACTAACATGAATCAAAGCAAAAAGGCAAAGATCCTTCACTTACTTCAAACTTTGCTGCACTTTCCTCGTCAATGTCATAGCTGATATGCATCATTTGATCATTGTACTCAAGCTACTGTAAGTGAACTTCCTCCTCCCATAAACTAGCTACTGATTTGTCTGTAAGATTAGATTCTGTTTGGAGAACATAATCATCATCATACTGATCAAACTGAGGCAAACCATTGGTATAAAACATATCATCAAGCATACATGTCATATCAACGAATCTCTCTTCTCCAAGATGATCTATAAGACAATCATTATTAGATCTATGACAACTGGGATAAGAAAGAAGATGTTTTGGATCAGCAACTTGTTCCTTTTCAATTAGCGAGCCATGAGCTTGAACATCATAATCATTCCTTGTGGTGATCCTCTGAATCATCTCTTCTACTACACTTACCAAAATGTCAAGCTTTACCTCTAGAGATGTCAATTTTTCCGGATCTATGTTTTTCATCTCTTCTTCCTTCAACCTTGCCATTCGGATCAGCAAGTGAGCCTCTACATTTACTGCACTATTCTGCATCACTTCAAGTGTTGTAAGGTTCCTTTCTCTTAGCTGAAATTCCATCTCCAGATCAAAGGCACCTGGATAGTGCAAGAGAGCAGATCTAGGAGTAGGCCTTATCTCAACTAGCATTGAATAATAAACTTGATTAAATCTGGCTGAAAACTATTGTACTGTCTCCCATGGTAGTCTTTTTAGCTGGTTATACTCTTCTACAATAAGGAAAAGGTTATGTCCGATCATCCACCTGTCGAGAAAAACTTTGACTAACTGCTGGAAATCTAAGATGCTCGCATCAGGCAAGGCTTTGAACCAACTCTTCACTTTGCCTTGCAAAGAAAGAGCAAAAAGCCTTATACTGACATCTTCGTTATCAACTTCAAAAAGGTCTAGAAAAGACTCAAAATTTTGCACATGTTGCTCAGCTTTGACATTCTTACATTCACCGTCAAACCTTGGCAAGTATAGATCATAGTTTTTGGGGAAAGCATGAAGAACAGAAGGTAAAACAAGAGGTTTATACCTATCTGGGGCTATAAAAGGTGTAGGAGTATATACAAGCGCTACGGGATCAGTTTTGGTCTCTTGAGGTTCATCAGTTTTAAGACGGTCATCACAAGATTTAGAAGAAAGGTCTTGATCAAGCTCAAAGGCATGCAAATCTTTGGTATTCACAATCTTCAAAGGGAAAGAATCAACTACAGGCCTGGGATCTTTTCTCAAGCATAGTATACTTTGCAAAGCCTTCTTTACATTCTCAGGAAAAGAGAAGAAATAATTTAGAACAAAGAACAAAATGTCTTGGATGCAATTCCCACTTGAATACCTGATCTGTCCATATTGTCCCTTCATGTTTCTGCTGGTCAGGATCATCCTCCAGTGGAGTCTTTGGATCTAATCTCAAAATTAATTTAGAGTCGCCAGGTGAATGATTTCAGCCTTGCCAGTGTCTGATCGTTGTCCACCATCAACAATAAGATCTGAACTTGATAAATGTACTGGAGCAATTAACAAATTAAATGTCACATTTACAAGCTAGACCAAAGATTGACTGAAGCAGCGTTTATCTACTTCCGCTAATGCAAAGCAAAAGCGTTTCGAAGGCTACCTGGCATAACTTCAGGCTCTGTCTATAGCTTATAAAACAAATGACATCAACAAGCAAACCATGTTCTCCCCAGTATGGTCGCCACTATGTTAGAGCCTAGATTTGTCTCAGGCTGAAAAGACAAGGTTCTAGGTCCACATCAAACCACGCTCAGCCTCGTAGCTAGCCCTACGAGGACAGGAGAGGGCTCTCTCCGGGTCAATCTCGGCAAAAGGTAATCGATGAGGCTCGAGATGACTAAATTGGCAATTGATCTTAGGCTAGGTATGAAGTACAAGGAGTTTGAAGTTGATTTTTGAGGTTTTTGTTGAATCAAAGGGAAAGGCAATTTTGGGTGCGGGGATGAGACACAGTTTTTGCAGAGGTCTACTTGGGGCAAGGTAGGCGATTGTCTTGATGCTTTTAAAGAGAATGAATGGCTAGATCTGACTGGTGAGAAGCTAAGGAGAGAAAGAAGCTTTCAAGGATTCTCCTTAAACAGATGAAAACATGAAAAATCAAACAAATTCAAAGGAAGAGCATAACAATCTATGGATTCTACCTTAACACTTAATTTGTTCAATTGCAGAAGATGAAAGAAGGAAGATGATACACATAATAACTTACAAATACTGAAAGAAGCACACCATCAACACATAAAGCCACATGGATCCCAAACAGTACTGCAAAACCCTGATCTTTCCTTTGCCAAAAATGCAGAAGTGAATGTACAATAGAGTATCAAGCTTTTCCCAAGAGTACAACCATGAAAATGACTTAGAAATTACATAATATAGGCAAGCCAACCTCTTCCCTTGCCTCTAGGGGTTGAGCTCATCATTCTAGGAGCTGTTTCAACCAATTCTAAACAAAGCACTAAAATCTAGGCAGTTAAAACAACTTGCCTCTATAAGGTAGGAAACTGATTCATTCATTAAATTTTCACTCTTTGGTGAATGAATCTTATAGAACAAGTAACTAAGTGTCAAAATTACATCATGTTCAGTCAATTACACCAAGAGAAGTCAAAAATTACATTACAAAGCAAAAATAGTCAAACTGGCCGAATTTCTGAGTTGAAAGATGAGAAATTGGGCAAAAAATCTATATGTGCCGCGTTACTTTGCTGTTGATTTTGAGGCACTTGCTAAAGTCCAAATTGAGCTCAGGTTGGCTTAGTGGAAATCCCTACCTGTATACTTTCCAACCCAAGTAGAATCTTCCAATTTGGTGTCCATTTGTCCCTCCAAAAGTGCATTCTCCCAAGACTGCTTCCTATGTGTCAAAATAGGGGTAGCGATGTCATTTTTTGCATGTTTTTTGACCTTTTGGGGACCCAAATCTTGCCCAAATTTCTTGTCCAAGTACCAAAATTCATGATTTTTCATGAAAAATCTAAAACTGCAAGCCATTTGCGATTTGGAGCTCCCAATCCATATAGAGAAAAAACTTGTTTTTTGTGCCAAAAATTTCAAAATTGACGAAATTTTCTCCAAATTTCTTGAAATTTGGGTTGAATGTACCTCATCAAGTGCCATGCTCAGCCAAAGAAGCTTCGGCCAAGATTCGGAGCCGATCTTGCCTTTTACGCCATTCCAGTTTCCTCCTAATGGATGCAGTTCCAGTCGTAAAGTTACTGTCTATCCGCCTTCATGGTGTTTCAAATTCTGTTTGGCTTTCAATGAGATGAAGAATGAGAGTTTGGCGCAATTGCCAAATGTGGGAGCGATTGTGGGAAATAGGGCAGTATGGACAGTGGGGTCTTGTGAAGTGATGTTTGCCCTTTGGAATTTTGACAAATGTAGGAACAATGGACAATTACTTGGCCGTTTAGAAGAGGTTTTGGGAATTTTACAACTGACATGAATGATAGGGAATGCAATGACTTTAGGGATAGGGAAATCAACAGAAAAATGGAATAAGGGAGTGGTGAGGGAATAAAGGATGGACTTGGTAACAAAACAACAGTTTGAAACCCTAAGCAGCAATTTTCTTTGAGAAATTTCAAAGGTAGGGTTTGGTTTCTTTTGAACACTCACCATACACAAACACCATCAAATTTGGATGAAAAGCAATAACAGAGGGTTTTCCTACTTGAACAAGTGATGATCCATAGGTTTCGGGCGATTTAGAGCAAGTTTGTGAATTTGTTGATGGCTCGCTGCATTGGGCAACTGGCACGGCTCACATGGAAGGCGCGGCGCATATAGCCTCATTTCTCAGTGCAAAACTACACTGGCACGGCGCATAGGGAAGGCACGGCGCATATAGCCCTGTGCGTAGTGACTTTTTCCAGGAGACTTTTGGAGGCCTTCTCGATGTCAAAATTGGCCGCAGGATAGCTCATTGGAAGGGTATCTTAGTCTAATTTCCAACCCAATTAGAATGTTTTAATTTGGAGTTCAAATTCTCTGTCAAAAATCAAATCTCCCAAGACTGGTCAAAATGTGCTAAATGAGGCTGCCCAAAGGCAGAGTGCTGTTACAGTCAACTTTTGAATGCCTTCCTCAACTCCAAATTTAGCTCATGATAGCTCATTGGAAAGATATTTGTCTCTAGTTATCATTTGAATCATCAAGAAAGTCATTTAGCCAATTAAGCTAGACGAAAACGTGATTTTCCCAAGGTCACTTCAAAGGTGCATTCAATTCTCCTGAAGCAACGGTATTTTTGACATTTCTCTAAAACCATGAAACCTGTGTAAAAAGTGAACGAGTTTTTTATTCCTTGGCTTGTTGTGGAAAAAAATTCTCTCTCTTTTTTCCGAAATTCATATTTTATTGCTCAGAAACATCATTTGAGTAAAACCCACCTCGATGTGCGGAACGAGAGATTTGTTGAAATGAAGCGAATTGAAGGGGATAGGGAGCTTCTAAATTCTTGAGGAAATTTTGGGAAGTAGGGAGGGATGTTAGGAAGTAGGGGAAAGTGGAATATCAGTGATTGAGTGAGGGGAAGGGGTCCAAAAGGGCAAAACACAGGCCCAACCTAGAAAATTGCCAGGTTGTAGCAAGAAACTAGGGTTTGTGCGAAAATGAGGAATTTGGGGGATCTCAGTGATGGGAAGTGTTTGATAAGGTAATTTAAGGATAGGGGAAGGTGTATGAACATCCGGATACAAGTTTTGCTAATGATTTGACCATCCAAGAGAAATTAGCTTCAAAAACCTAGGAGAGGGAAATGAACCTTGCCTAGGTGCAACTGAAGAATGAACAAGGTGTAAAATGATGCATTGGAACTTGACATGATGATGACAACCCTCTGAATGATGGTAAACTCAGCTGAATAGTGACATAGACTGACATTTGGACAACTTTGAAAGGAGTGAAAGCAAACCCTAGACCTAATGCCTAGTGACCAAATTTTTCTTAAAGACTCACTAAAATGACCAAATTTGACCTTGACACCTTAAAATCACTTTATAAGAGCATGTTTGATCACTAGAGGAAGGTTGTAAAGGCTGAAACTAACATATTGTTAGTGCAAAGTTCAAGGATCTTAACATTATAAAACATTTAAAATATTTTTTAAGGTCAAGATCTGGATTTGTACTAGTCAAGTATATTAATTATTTTAAAAATGATATAGGGGATAAAAAAGTTGTAACAGAAATAGAAGATGTATATATTTTAATATTTTGACATCGTTCATGACAAAATAGTAAAAAATGTTAATTTCTCTTAAAAATTTATATATCTGGTTATACAAAATTATTATGGATGGAATTTTGTAGCGTATATAAAATAATGTGAAGAATACATATATGGAAAGTCATTAAGATAATTTAATATTGATGTATTTGCAACCGAAACCACAAGGTTTTTCATTTCGAACCTAACTCCAAGATAACCAAATCAGTGAAAACATATCATAAAGCTTCCATATTAACCTTGCTTGCAAAATAAATAAATAAATAAGGAAATGAACATTGTAGATTTTGTTCCCATTCTAGAGTGCGTGAATATTCTAAAATGCATAGATGTTCTAGAGCACATGCACATTTGAGAGCATGTGCATGTTCTTGAATGCAAACACTTTCTGGACTAGCATTCACAAGGTAGGATTAATAAGAATGTGACAAAGTAATTTTGTATGCATCTAGGGCCACAAGCAACATTTTGACCTACCGAAAAGGACCTTTCAAGGGCATCCTTTCTCTCTTAATCGGGATAGTCAACATTATAAGTTTTTGAACATTGAAAATGAGTCTCTACATCTTGGATATGGTCACAAGAACAAAGATAATAATTAGGCCCTAAAGGAATCTTATAAGCTTCTAGGCCCAAGAAATGATAGTTTTAATAACCACATGTTACCTGTTGAGGGTATTCTCTTCGTCTAACTAGGTATATATATAACAATAATATTTTTGAGCACTAGGTATGGGTTTTGGTGCCCTGGACATGGGTAGGAGAGGAAACATGATCTTTAAACCCTAATAATCTCATACCAATTTAGGACTATGAAGAATGCCACAAATAATTATGCATGACTTCTTGAGGGTATCATTGGCCTTTTATTATGGATGTAAGTGTCATCAAGAGGTTTTGAGTAGAAGGTAGGTGTCGTAGGGCCCTAGAAATGATATAGGGAAGAAAGATATGCCTTAGGTCCTAAAGAAAACTTTAAGGCATCTAGAACCCTAAAAAATACCTCAAAACAAGACGCATTACCTATGGATGGTATATTTGGCATCTAAGAAATATGTTAGTGATCCCTCACAAATTATTGATCATCGGCTATGGGTTTTTAAGGAATTCATTTTGTTGAGTGAATAAACTTAATATTTTTTCTGAAGTAACCCTCTATCTTGAACCCCATCCACCCTTAAGACCCTACCTCTACATACATCCCAATCTTCCCCTGACCCAACAATTCCCTCTTCCATTAGACCCTTCCCTCTACCCTAACCACCTTCACACTATGGCCATAGACCCTCCCTGGGTACTTCATCAACTCTATTATTAGATCCTCTTCCTTAGAGACTTATTCCTTAGTTATTCATATGTCCCTATTCCTACCCCTATACACCTTTTGACCATTTAACCCTATGTTTGGCTCCCCTTCACCATATGCCCCACATTCTCTTCAGGCATAACCTTAGCCCCTAACCCCTCATCTATAAGCCTAGATTGAACTAGAATCCTTGGCCGCCAATTCCCTAAACCTTATCCTCCTAACCTTATATATTTTATTAAAGGATCCTAAATCCATTTTACCTCATTTATGTAGATTTTGTCACCATTTCTATATCCCCCTCTTCCCTTGTATCATGATTTCCCAAACAACCCCTTAGCACTTGTTGACGATGTTAGACTTGCCAACCTGTCACAAGATCTCCCCGGTAAGAAGTCCCAATTAGACCTCAGACTGTTTGGTGTAGGAGTCCTAGTAGTGGGTCGTACGGTAATGTGTTGACTACAATTTCACATAGAGGCAAGTAATATGTCCTTGTTGGTAGCAAGGCTGTGACAGCTCAGGTGAGTCAAAGAAGGTGCATGAGAGATTCTAACACACGGAGGGTGAGGTGAGTGTGCCCCTTCGAAGCCTGTAATAGTACTCATCTTGGAAGGGAACACACAATCGAAGATGAATCACCAGCTGGAAAGCAAGATAGCGAGCAATCCAAAGTGATTTCTAAACCAACAACACATCTGCAAAAAGATTCATACAATTGCATACAAAATATTTCATGCACAAATGCGTAAGTTAAATAACATACATTGCTACAACAACTAGAATAGTCCAACTACAATAATAACATATGCATGAAAACATGTTGGCTCTATTATATTAAGAAGTGTAAGTTCCAGTCATACAATACATCCATGTCCAACCACTAGTTCCAATAGTGTAATGTTACAGCCACAACCGCCTACTCCTCCAAAGAGATATACTAGCTCTACGCAGTGGAGAAGACAAGGTGCGTTACAATACTATCCAATCTTTCTCTAACATACTCCTATCAAAGCTTGCCTGACCAAAAGCCTTTACAATGAGTTATGAGGGACTATTTACAGAAAATGGTGGGGTGACCCTTGACATTCCCCTTTGTGACAGTTCATCTACCCTCATGACTCTTCATACTCTATGACTATTACATCCAACTATCGACAGTTGAACTTACACTTGACAAGAAGTTATGTTAAATGCACATGTACCCATGTGAGACAAAAATGGCTTGAGCAAGCCATTGAAGACATCACTATGACTTAGAAAATTGTGGGAATTCCAACTCTTCGACATCCTCGTGATGATCGATAGTAGCGAACTGAAGCCAAGTTCGATAGTCTGTGATGGTGTCCATGTATTGCAAGGTGACATCTTTCTAGAACCTGACTCTTGCCACCAGAGAATTTGGGTACACTGATCGGGCTCCTCTTTCCAAATCATCTAAAATCATGCACATCATTGTCTTTAGCACAACTGGACCAACAACATACATGTGCATGATGTCTACACTTATTGGAAAGTATGGGCTAGTGGTTATGTGCATCAACTCATCAAAGTATGATTCAAGCTCTAGTCAGACCTGTTCCTTTGTCTTCACCTAGGTGAGAGTCCCAATAGATGGGATCGCATGTGCGTGCACCACAACATCCATACTCTTGAATACACATGCATGGGAAGCCTATAGACTAGTGATAAGCCACGGGAGCTCTTCATAGCTCCAGATTTGACTCCAGATGCATGCCTTCAACTCGACCGCTCTAGGATTAATCATCTTAGGCAAGTGAAGTAGGTCTCCCTTGAATCTCATCATCCATGTTTGCATGTAATCAACGACAACATGCACGTTCAATAACATACCTGATCTTCTAGCACATCACTACTGCCACCTATTGACATGGACAACTACATTATGCACAGTACAAACTTGGAATACAACACTCGCATGACTTTGTCAAGGGACGATACTTCATCTAGTATTGCCTTCTTTAATTCTGCTCGAGCAAATGTTGTAACCAGTTCTCCTCCCTGCTTGGCTGTCTGTAGCTCCTTCATCATTCACTCGTTCTCAACTATCAGAAAGCAAAGACTCGAGCTAGTGGCTTCGAAAAAATATTTGGTAGAATCAGCTAATGTAGCTAGATGTTTACGCATGTCAGACACGATCACTCGTTCCTCATACTGTGCAGGAGATGTGTGATCTTTCAGAGTCGACACCCTGCGAGATTGCGCAACTCTATGTTGAGACTCATCGAATGAGATGTTGTTCATCTCTCCTTCCGGCTGATCTCCAAGGATCTTAGTGTCTCCTTGATCGCATGGGACTTGCTCATATTCTGGATGCGGTGAAGTTGGTGGGTCGACCTCTTGGTGGCAAGACATGAGGTCGGTGTCCTGCTCTAATTCCTTCCCCTCCATATCTGTATCCATTTTTTCAAGTGCTTGCTCTATCTCTTGAGCGAAGTCCTGTTCCTGTGATGGTTCACCTTGTTTTCCTGATGCCAGTTGTTCTGATGAGTCCACTACCTGTATGGGCGTTGTTTCATCCGTTTTCACAAGATGTGCCCCCTATTGTACCTATTCGTATTGCACTTCCTTCTCCTGTCTGCGTAGCTCTTGTTCCTTCCGGAGTTGCTCCTTCAACTCATGCAACTCCTTCTTCATTTTCTCCATTCTCCATTTCTCTCTCTACCTTTCCACATTTTTCTTATTGCGTTGTTTCCTCTTCGCCTCTATAGCCATAGCTACTTTCTCCATAAGCAGATCTACTTGGAACTTGCATCTTTTCTATTCCTCCATGTGATCAACAATCTTCCTCTTGCCCTTGTTGTGCACTAGTATGTTCACCTCTGCTACTGCTATTGATTCTAGTGCTCTTTGGGATTCCGCTTCACATTTGTTCGATAAGCATTCCATAGCAAAGCCGACTGGTTCATTGAGTCTGGAGGAGTTGTAACAATACATCCATGGGTCCTCCTCCATCCAATGACATGCCCCTTGGATTCAGTTGAACTATACTCTTGTGCAGTGATCTTTCACAAGACAATGTGGGTCATACGGATTGTAACTTTGGAGGTTGAATGGATATTTATTCATCTGCTTTGCTTCAACATCTGCATGCTTGAAACTATAGATCTCGTATAACCAAATGCACAACAGAAGAGTGGGCCAAGGTGTCTTCTTCTTCTGATGCAGCCTAGCTATCAATCCTGCTGAGATGTGATATGTTACTTCCTGCATGACGAGTATGTCCAAGGAAAACTTTGGTAGAACATGTGGAGGCTTCTCCATGTTGTACATCCGTATGAAGGTGCCAGATGGTGAGGCATACCAATCAGCAATGTCTATCAGTGCCTCCATTGTTGCCTTCGACATGCAGGGTGGATCTTGTTCGAATATCATCTTGTAAACCGGGGTGAAAAAATGATTAGATAGCCATGTGATAACTCCTCTGAAGCTACATTTGGATAACATCTTACAATAAGTGTTCACAACAGTCTCTACCGATGTCCATGCCCACTTCAAGCCTGAGAACCCCTGTCGGGCACAGATTGCATCCAAGTTGTAGGCAGACATGTAGACCTTTGCTTGCATACCTTTGGGTGGTTGTTGAGCCCTTATTACTTATTCCTTCAGCTAATGAGCCAACATGTTAGACCAGTTACATGCTTTTCCCTCTCTGGCCATTTGGTCTAGCACGATCACCCAACTGTGTGGGAAGGTTTCCGTGCTTTCTTGGAAATACATGTGACATGCAAAGATGACCAAGTATTGATACGCCTTTCATAGTATCTTCGTCTTGTAGACCTGCTGGAGTGTCATTCAGAATTTAGCCAGCTCCTTCACCCAGTTCTTCAAAATGTCTCTAGAGTTAGCATTACTGCTAGGTAAGCTGAAGGGAGTCTCCATAATGGTCACAGGCTCCGACATCTTATACATCTCGTCATAATCATGTGCCCTAAAGGTAGCAATATCTATCGTACTAACATTGCTTAATGTCATCATCTTAGGATTAGTGTGCAAGACGATCCAATATATTATGTCCACGCATGGGAACGTGGGTATCTTCATGTAATCCGGTACAAGTCGGACTTGTGGGTGTTCACATACACCCGACAGTATTTTAGGTCTTCTCAAAATGCCCCTACAAATGCATCATTGACCTCTTGCCATTTCAACTTTATGTCCTTGTCTAGAATCAACTTGGTATCTTCATAGATTGGTAGACTTGCGGACACTCGCTCAACTGTTGCTCTAGTTGCACTTTTGTTAGTGTCCTTTGGTCTTGCTCTCTTGGAGGCCATTGATCCTGAACGGTAAAGATGCAAATGAACACTTGCTAGATCTAGAGACAAAGCGACATGCATGGCAAGAAATCTGTCAGTGAAAACCAAACAAACTTGAGGAAAGACATGCAACATACCTCGGGATTGATAGGAAAGGATTGTGCAATTTCTTCTACCTCGCTGGTTGATTGGCTTCCAAAACTACGCAAAAGGAATTCTAAGTTGTCTGGGGAGGCTGACTGACTGCTAGAATTGTGAAATGTGCAATCCAGGGTGGTTGATTGGCTACTGGAATTAAGCAATGCACAATTTCAACTGGCAATGGTTACAGGCTCAGTGATTACATTGCACAATTTTCTGGGCTAGAAATCATTGTCCCTCAAGATTGCATAAAGAAAGCCTTGAGGATAGCTCTTGGGTAGAAATGAACATTTCTTGAGAGGAAGACAGAGCCTTCCTTCTTAGGATTGTGCAATGTTGTCTTGGTGAGACAGAGTTTAGGCCAAGGCTACCCAGACCTGTCGATGGGTAACTGCAAGCAAATGTGATGGTGAATGCATGGCAATATTGAGTGTAAGTAGAAGCAAATGATCGTGCATGCAAATAGTGAATGAACGATTCAGAAAATGGAATCATGCATGTGGGTGAAGCAGGTTGCCAAATCGGCGACCGTTCGTGCGAACAGTTTCATGCATGCAATAGTAGTGAGATGTTAAAACTGAAATGGTGCTAGTACAAGCTATTATGCATGTAAATGACAAAAAGAATTTAAAGAAATCAAGCAAACAACACTCACACAAGACAAAACACAAAATGCGACAGAAATGCTGCAAAAGACAAGTTGAGACCACTTTCCCATGAATAGTTGAGTGGATGTGTCAAAGAGTCCTGGATGTGTTGTGGGATGTCAAAGCTCCAAGATCGATGTGAAGAAATGAGCTCTAAAGGGTCGAATAAATAAGTTTGAAGCTCATGATGCGCATGCCACAAATCTAGGAAAGAGTGACAATTGGAGGAAATATTCTAACACTATCATTGCATGTAACCTCTAGTTGCTAAAAATAGCTCCCTAAAATCTAGGGATGTTTTTTGCATGTTACCTTTTATATTCCCAGAAAAAGCAGCCCATGAATGCAAGTCAAGTTTCCCTGATCCACATGAGCACATGAATTGAGTTTAATGAGTAACGATAACAACATTGAGAGTTTAGATTTAGAATAAAATTTTAATTCTTAAAAACATAGGATTTGATTATAAGATTTATTTCAAGCAAGAGTGATTTATGATTTTGAGCAAGAGAAAATATATTTTTAATTCATTTTGGATTTTCATGTAAGAGTGTGTAATTATGATAAATTATTTGATTCCTTTAGAGAATTAAGTTTCTTTCAAAGCATAAGTCAGAGATATAGCAGAGAGAGAGAGTGTGTGTGTGTTTTTATGAGTTAAGGTTCATTTTACAAGTGTGAGATTGATTTATAATTATGAGATTTTAATAATTTGTGTGGATTTCATAATTAGATATAACCTTTATAAGAGTGCAATAAATTTTCATAAGTGTGGGATTGATTTACATTTATGAAAAATTGTGAAAGTTTCTTTTGAAGCAGCTGATAAAAGAGTGTGATCATTTTATTTTCTAGGAGAAACTACTATACTCATGTGCATTCCAATAACTTAATTTATAATCTATATTTCGATAACTCAATCTAATTTAGAGGTGTGAATAGTCAAGGACTTCTAGCACATATAATGCACTTACACTTCATCGGCTTACTAGCTCTGGTTGATAATTTATGCAAGTAATCTAAAGTTAATTAAATTACTAGACAATAGGAAACATAATATATATTAGAGAAAACATAATTTTATTATTGAATACAATAGTGAGGACTCCAATCATCTTTTACAAAATTCAGGCTCCAACCTGTACAAAAAAATCTCCAGACTCTTGAAGGCTCCAACCTTGAATGAGGACTCCAATCCTCAAATACAAATTCCGGAACCAACATGATCTCGATGAGGAAACCTATCCTCTTAGGCTCCAACCTAAAAAAACACTTCCAATATACTTCAATTCTTTCTTCAAATTGTCTCCAAATGCTACTCTAAGGATAGCTTCCAAGGATGAATTCAAGATTTCTTCTTAATTCACTTCAAAAACAATCCAAGGATTCTTAAAGGCCTAGTCCAAAATTAAAATCTTCAAATCTTCTTCAAGGAATTTTAAAAATTTTCTCTAAGGGTTGTTCGAAAGCTCTTCAAATATTACTCCAGGATCTGGTCCAAATTCCACTTCAAAAGGTATCTATATATCCGCTCAAGAATGTCTTCAAGTATGCTATCAAAGTCACTTTTGGTCTAAGCCTGCTCCAATAAGATTTGAGACTACTCTAAATGTCTTAAATAACGTACACAATGGACTACTCCAAAAGTGCTACAAGGTCTGCTTCAAGACGGTTCTAAATTTTGCACTAAATTCTCCAAGGTCTCCTTAGGAGGTCTCCAAAATTTGCTTCAATATTGGTCTCAGGTTTAGCTCAATAGTCACCATAGGGCGAGCTTTGTCACGGGGAAAAGTTATTATCACAGGCTGAGTTCTATCATAAGTTCGTGGTCTACCTCATGCCCAAAATTGACTTTGAAACTTTCTCTTCATAAGGCTAAATATTGTTCTTAGAGGGGGGCTAAGTTGCAGACCTATGATTCTCCATAGGAGGCTAAAATGTAGGCCTATTTTATACCTCATATGTCCTCTAGATACAGGGTCAATACTCCCTCAAAGTTCCTATTACAGGGCCGTAATTTTCTCCTAGTGTAGGGCTGAATTATGTACTTACCTCAAGACTGAATCTGCAAGATCAAAGTTTGCTTAGAGAGCCAAATTTTGAGCCACAAGAGGGCTAAGAAATATGCTACAAATAGGTTTAATTCTCCATAAAAGATGGCTTAAATTTCGACCAATAAATCCTCCAAGAACCTTTAGTCAAAACATAATTAATCTTCAAGAGCAACCTCCTTCGATTCTACTCAAGGTTCATGAGATATGAACCTTATTCATCAAACCCTAAGTTCTCTTGGTCTTTTTCTTTGTTTTATTTCTCAGATAATCCACGAAAAATTATTCCACAAATATTTCCATGACTATGTAATATATAGTGGTTGAACAAGGCTAATATGAGGTTGTCTTGACCATTTGAAAAGACATGACTATAAAAGAGCCAACCTAAAATAAAGATTTGTCTTACTAGGTGCTGACTTGAGGTTAATTAACTTTCATAACCATGTTCGATATGGATCAGGGTACCATCAAAGAAATTTCATCTTAAATAATGAAATAATCTCACATACAATCTATTAATTGAACAATGGTTTGCACTTCCCAAATAATCATTTGTGGAAGTGGTATTTTATAGCATATGATCATTGCCTAGAATGACTTGGATTTCTATTGTTGCCTAAGATATTTATATTATTCAAATACTCATGCATTCAACAAATGAGATTAAACCAATACTCACAAATGCATCAATCAAAGCATGCAATTGCCTTTGATATTCAGAAAATTATATAACCCTCTATCTCAATAGCTCAATATTTGTAGGTAAAGCATCATCCAATAAGATGGACTTACTCTTCATGATATTGAAAAATTGTGTATATAATTTTCCTTAACTTGCTCAGGGAAATGCCATAGATGCCACACTCATGTTGAAGGTATTGGTATCCCTTTCCAAGGTATAGAGAATACTAAATAGTGTGTATAACCATGCAATCCACTTATCAATGTTGAACCCCACTTTGGCTCTACTATCATTGAGCAAAACTCCTCATAGCCATTGCTTTGACATCAATGACAACATCTCAACAATGAAGTGCTAATTCCCATCATATTTTCCACCTGAAGGATCATGACATTAATTGTAGCCCCAAATCCATCATGCAATTATGAAGGATCTAGTTGTTCACAACCAATGATACTAAAAAAGGCTCATTTAAGGGGTTATTTCTAGTTCTATTGAACATTATAAATGTGAGAAAAATAAGGGGGTCCTCACTTTATTCGACATTAAGAGTTTTATCTCTTGCCATGTCCTAGACCTTTGGTTCTTTGAAACATAAATAATTTTCAATATGAATTCCAAAGCTAGGGAAATTGACAATTTTTTGTCCAAGGAATAAGAACTTTGACATTGTTGGACCAACCATAAATGTTCGTAGCTAGCTCTCCATAGTTCAAACACTTTGGGTGATCAATTGATCTCTTGGAGGAAGAGGATGTGTTATTAGATGGTTAACTAAGAGAGGATGCTTCTTTAGCTTTTCATTGATAGATATTTCCTTTAAACTAGTCAACATACATTTTTCTAACCTCATCTTGGGAAGGAATCCTTCCAAATGACCTAGTGGCTCTATTGAATTCAGCTTCATTGTCACCAATTTCTAGTTCCCAAAACAAACCACCAATCCACCAAAAGAAGGATAAAGTGCAAGTGTTTGGAAAACTAGGACTCTTGGTTCTATTTTCATTATATGCCTCTACAAAGGCTTTATAAGTGAGATTTGAACGGAAGGAATCACACACCCTATATAAATAAGGATTGAACTATTCTAAAGTGTTTTTATAATCTAGAGGGTTTGGAGGCATAGGACCTTGATAATGATGGTTTACAATTGATTTAGGAGTGAAGTTGCTTTTAGGGGGGAGGTATTGTTGAACTCTCTCTAATTGGATGAGTTTGTTTTGCAATGCTTTCTAACCTTGCATAATTTCCTTCATGGTTAAATGGAAGTCTTTAAATTCATTACCTAACTGGAATATTGAGTCATATAAATTAGAAGTTGAAGATTTGTCTTTTGTTTCAAATGTCTTAATTTGGGATTTTCCTCTTGATTCAAATGGAGTCATTGATTATAATTTTCTAGATAATGCCATACTATCATCTATAGCCTCGGCATTCGATTTAGCTTTAGTTTTTGGTTTTGAAATATGAAGAAAGAATGTATATTTTTTTTTAAGAGAATTAAGGTTATATGTAAGGATAAATTTCTTAGGTGGCCTATTATCTTGAGGGTCCTCTTGGACCACTTTATCAAACCTAAAATTAAATTTATTTAATATTTCCTTATCTTTTCTTTTAGTTTCAATAAATTAATTTAATAAAAATGTAATGTCTTTCTTTTGTGATCATATTTCAAAAAAATATTTTCAATTGATCAAAATCACTAATGTTATTATCAAGATGATTAGCAAACCATCTAGATGCATCACCACTTAATGCAAAAAATAACATTTCATTACTACATATACATTCTCTACTTTCATTCCATACATTATCCTAGTAAATCCTTCCCAAATTTCTTGTACAATTTGTGCTTAATCTCCCTTAAATGAGGGTAATTTGTCTCAGGAATTAGGGAGAGCATGAGGTTGACTAGTTATTGGTGAAAAATCAAGGGGTTTGTAAAGAAAATTAACCATGGAAATGCCATTATATTACTATGAGATGTGTTTTTGACTTGTTGTACTTGGAACTGAAGATTCTTGATATTAAAAAAATTCTTTAAGTGCAAGTAATGTAAATTGATATCCAAGTAAATTATGTTCCATACTCTTAACTTTAATTTTCCTATGTTGATAAAATAAATTAGGTTTTGAAACAAAGACTAAATCACCTTGGTAAAAATATTTTGTTGTGTTCATTTTGTTTTGGTTCGGCCTTATTGATGTTCTCTCAGTTAGAGTCACCAACTAAGATCCTGCAGATTAGTCCTTCAAACAAATAATCTCATGAAAAAAAACACGAATTAAAATTTTCCAAAGCAGAGTGAAGTCATATATGACCAAGTAGAATGAACTTGTCCTTGGAAATGGCACTGGAAAATGTTACCGATCAAATCAACAATGTTGCTAATGTCTTGACAACATACTAGATGGGCACACAAAAAGGAGGAACACCCTATCACCTTGACCAAAGACCCCACTATTTAAGCCCAACAACCCATAAATAGGAGTCCCTAAATTTACCCCAAATAATTTTGGTACAAGATCATTTCCTTATATGGAGTCACTTAAGCTAGAGGTGTTCACTTATGGCTACTTCTTTCCATAAAAATAGCAATGTAGTAACAAAAATATAACAAGAAACATTACTAGCAAAAACTCACTAAAAATATGGCATGCAACATATGGATTTTAGTCTCCACTAAAAATACTAACTAGAAATATAATTATATTTTAGTTTTGTTCATTGGTTAAGGTGGTATGAGTAAAAAAATCTTGTTTTCCTATGTAGTAGACTATAGGTTTTGCATGAAAATTAGAGATAACAACTTGATTTTGTTGTTCTAGCCAACCTACAGGTGTCTTGAAAACTCTAGATGCTTAGTCTACCAGTGGAAAAGATATAATCGCAAATATAAAAGCTTTTGGAGCCTCCCCTCAACCCTAAAAAAATAATTTCCAATAAGTTGAAATTGCTTTTCAGATTTATGGGTGAGGTTTTTTTGGGTTTACATACCCAGAAATTACTAGATTTGGGTTTGACAATTAATTATGGATGGAAATTAATGAAGTTACTCTAAATAATGAAAACAACACTTCTTAAATAATCTATAGTAAATGGAAAGGTTCTTGTTTGGTTTTACTTGGAGGGTTGTAAACCTTGTTGCAATTTATACATACAATTTAACACATACTTGAAAAGACATATATATATATATATATATATATATATATATATATATATATATATATATATATAGATATATATATATATATATATATATATATATATATATATATATATCTAGATATATATATATATATATATATATATATATATATATATATATATATATATATATAATTCCAATGACTAGATACAAGTGTAAAAATAACAAAAAATGAAATGTATATCCTATTTTGTCTTGATATATTAATTAAATCAAAACTCCCCTATGTTTTAACTTGCTAAAAAGATGAAAAACATGAAATCCATGAAGTCAATATCTTAATCTAACTGCAGAAATGTAAAATATTTTTTTGGAGTTTTGAGAATAGGTGGTTGTTATGATATACCAATGTCCTTTTAAGTCTAAAATTTTTACTAAAATTGAAGTCAATACCCCTCTAAAGTCAATATTAATGGCTTGTTTTAAGGGAGTGAGTTGGGTATGAAATAGAAATCACTCTCATTGTTTCTCAACCCTCTTGATGACATTTTAACCTTCCTAGGAGTGATATGTCCTTGAAGTGGTTTCTCCAACCTTCAATATTTGTGTGCAATAGAATATGAAATCTTGAATGCAAAGTGAAGCTCCCTCACAAGATAGTTCAAGTGTTTGGATCGAGCTACCTGTAAAACCATGAAAAATCAAGTCACCTTGTCCCCTAATTAATTCTTTCCATGTGACTAGGAAACACCTCAATGGAAAAAATTGTTAGTCTTGGAATAGTTTTATTAATCACATAAATAAGTTATAATAATTATGCATGAATCACATACCAAGAAGAAGAATAAAAACAAGAACTAGTCCACCAATTTAAAAAATAAATTATAGTGTGGTTTGTGAAATATGAGCTCTTTGTTTTGATATCACTCTTCTCAATTGAAAACAATGGATTTTATAATGAGAAGAGCCTAGACTTTATAGATAAATGTATAATTGCTAATAAACAACTAGTAAAACTCTCCATAATAAAATATTTCTAGTGATTCACAAGTTGGAAACTAACCATTTTTTTAATTCTTGAAATATTACGAAAATGATTTGATATTTCCCTAAGGGTGTTGAATTAACTTAGATTCCACAAGTAGGCCCACATATTCCCTTTGCAAGTGAGTTTTGGTGGTTGAGGTTAAAGATAGTGGCTTTGATACTCCAAGATTCCCCTTCCTTTGTCCTTTACCCAACTTGACTTGCTTTAGAAGGTGGTATGACTTTCATTTGTACCTCAACTTTGTCGTTTTGAAGAATAATTTAGTTTTGATGGCTATCTATTTGGTCCATCATGTAACTTCTCAATCCATATTGACTTTAATGGCTAGTTGAGTCAGCTACAATGGATAGTTTGGCCTCCAAGCACTGGTTCAACTTGACTTCGCTTTGACTTTTCCTTTAACAATTCAAATTGGCCACCTTGTTTTTAGAGCTCCAACATCCTCTCTAACTTGGCAATTTTGGAACCTAGGTTTTTCTCTGCATGTCCTGATCTATATTAGGTATGTCTTTAATTTTTTACATCATCAAGGGAATTTCCACATCATCACTCTATATACCACATCATTAACCTTATGACCTATATATTTAATTTCATAGATGATATCTACAAACTGACACGAATATTTTTTCTCTCTTCATGCTGACCACTTTTGACATAATACATGTCTGAGTCTACACAACACTCTACCTAAAATTCCCTTGGAATTTTTTCCTAATATTTTGACTATATTTGACCAGGTTGTAACTAGTCATTGGATGATTGGATCTAAAAATTCCACGTGGCATGAAATCCTCTAATCATGCTCTACAATTTGAGACTAGGTTGACTTTTTCGCCATCGAGACCACTTTGCATTGGGAACCATAGACTTCCTTAGGAAATGTGAATGTTTTCAAAAGATACTCATATACTTTAAGTGTTTTCATAACGAATATTGGACCAAGGCCAAGGTAACATACAAACTCAATATACTCTGAGCATGTGGAATGACATAGGTGCACCTTGACAAGGGCTAGACTAGCTCATACACGAGTGATCACCCCTACAAATGCAGGCTACCATAAAACCATGAGTCCATAGGAGAGATTTCCTAAAGCCATCCAATCTGGTTAGGGATGAAAGATAACTTATGTGGAACTTCAAGGCACAGGACATGGTTTGACCAATCAACTAATTATAGACTAAATGAGAAAGACACAGGTCTAGCATTCATAATATAGGGTCTTGCATGGATTTTACATGGATTTTGACTTGTGACCTTAAGCTTACAATGGTGATGAATTCTACATTTGAAATTATATGTACCCTTGAAGAAAAGTGGGGTAAGACCTCTATAACTCTTTTTGCTTCCATTAAGCACTAGTTGTAGTAGCATTTTCCTGCCTCCCAGGCCACTCCAATAGCCTAAGAATGATGAGTAGGATGAGTAGAGGAGAAATCTTTCCCTACATAGACATTACATTTTTGCTTCATCCCTCCTATTTCCTACCCTTAACATCCTATGATCCTATGGTGAAAAATTAGGAAAGGACCCAATAATAGCATCCCACACTCACTCCATTTATTACCACAAAAAATTACAAAGGGGCTAAGAAGAGTAAATTGAGCCCACCAGCTAGAGGCTTGTCTATCCTTGGACCATGGCCAATAAGGGTCTTGTGGATGAGAGTGCCTCTATTCGACTTTGAAAAAAATACAAAAACCAAAGAGCTCAAAAACAAAGTAACAATTCAATTATGCATAGGAATAATCATACCATGAAATACACCTATAAATGATTGAGGCTCAAGAGAGAATATATACCTTCATATTTCAACCATCCCATCATGGAGCAAGTTTCCTTGCTTGCTCTCAACTCCATCACCTCCATGAGTCTCCTAATACCCCTCACCAAATTCTCATTTGCAGCACTTCAGGAAATCATTCGTCCCCTTGACTTCCCATGACTTTGAGAATTCAGAAATGAGTACCAACAATACCATCTTTTGGAGGCTTCCACCCGTAGCAAGGGGTTAAAACCAATTGTGGAATATTTCACACTCTTCTCAATTATTCCTTTGTATGGCTAGAAATGAAACCTAAGCTATAATTTATCTTATAAATAATAACATAACTTATCAAATAAAAAAGTAAACTAATGATATACCAAAACAATTGTATACCCAGTTTACGATTCACTTAGATTATACAACTATATATATATAAAATAATATTTTACATAAATTAAAAATCCATTAACGTTTCTATTTTTCAAATTAAGCAAAGGAAACAATTAAATATATAAACAAAGAATTGATATTATTTAGTTAATTTATTTTGGAAGTTTTCTTCAAAGTTATAGAATCATCAGCGATAAAATGTACTTTTAAAATATTATTATTTAAAAAAGACAAATAAACAAAAAAAAAAAAAAATACTATAATGTATAATTATTTAGTACTACATAAATTTATATTCATTATTGTATATATTAAAATTAAATAAATTAAATTTAAATCCTAATTCATTATAATCCATGATAAAGAAACCAAGTTAACATTATAATGTTTTTAATATACGAATGGAAATGATATGACATAGTACACAATTAAATTTAAATTGAGTAGTGTTGTAACGAGAATCTTTTAAATTTATGTGGACACATAAAGAGAATTCATTATTTATTTTAGGCGTGGAAATTTTATAATATTTCATAATTTGAAATGATTTAATTTATTATAACTTATTTAAATGTTTACGTAAATTAAGTATAATAAATAATGAAATTTATGCCAAAGGAAATTAATTAGCCTTTTAATTAGATTAAATAAGTATATATATATCATGTAAGGATAATGATTAATGTTGGTTAAGATTGGTATTGTATATTAGATTATAAGAAGGTAAGAAATTATTTTAAAATAAATATAGTTTTTCTAATTTAGAAAGTTAAGAAAATTGATAGTGTGACTAATATTGTGAGAATTATATAGAATGTGAGTATGAGATGGACTCTTTAAGAGGAAGTGCTTTTTATATTCAACTATTTGAATGGCATAAAGGTGAAAGGTTTTTCATCCCATATTGTTTTGGAAATTGACTAATACCCAATTTCACTATGGAGCTCATAAGAATTTATTCTTATTTTAGCAATGCTCATTTTCTTATGAGATGGACAATCTAAGAGAAAGTGTTTTTCTATTTGAATGTCATAAAGGTGATAGGTTCTTCATCCCATGTTGTTTTGGAAATTTACAAATACTCAATTTCACAATGGAGTTCATGAGAACTTATTCTTATTCTCCTTAAATTTTGAAGTAATAATACTTTACAGCTACCGAAAGAGGTTATATATTTTTTTGGTAAAAAACTTTGAATTTCAATTAGTTTTGAAATATTTAAACAGATTCTATGAAGCTTATTAAAGTTTTCAAAAAAAAAATTAAACTAAACATTCTAAAAATTAAAAAATGAGTTATAAAAATGTATTTTTTTTTTCTAATTAGTTGATGACTATGTTTATGATGTTTTAAATTGAATTGTTAAAAACTATATTAAAAAATAAGAAAAAATCTTATGAAAGTTCTATTCCCCAAGTGCCATAATAATTTAGGATTTGTTACAATAAATACATTTCAAAATCATAATATTTTATAAATAGTTTATTTTAATTTAATTTTATAACATTTTTTAAATTTAAACTTAATACTCACAATATAACAAGATTTTTAACCATGGATATTTACCCCATTTTACCGTGGATATTATTAACTTGTAAATAGGCTTTGTTACAATACCATGGGCCAGTACCATAGCTTATCAATACTACTTGCCCAAAAAGCATAACTCATTTCAAAATCAAAATATTTTATCTATATTCTATTTTAATTTTATTTTATAACCTTTTACTTTCAATTAGTTTTGAAAATTTAAATAGATTTTATGAAGTTTATTAAGCCCTTATTATGTTAGATTTTTATATTATATTAATTTAAAATCAATTATATATATATATATATAGGCATTTTTTCGCGAGAAAAGAAACTCATATTTCCATTTATATTTGAAAGAAAATACATTTTGTATATACACACAACGTGTGCATTCACCAAGATCTACCCTGATCCATGTGTAGTAGATAGTAGTAAAAAAAAAATTATATTACATATGCTTATAAACATTTAGAAAGTAGTGGCCAACATGGCCATGTAGAGCAGCAAAATGTGAAAAAGGAGAAAAGTAGAAATACAAGACAATGGAGAAGATCAAATGTTGCTGAAAATGCTAATCTTCTCCTTATTTACTTTCTTTTTCTAGACCTTTTTCAAATCCTTGGCTTCTGAATCCATTAGAACCATAGCCATATCACACTTGGTTTCTCAAGATGATGCTCTTTGTTCGAAACAGAGTTATCAGCTACATGGACACGCTTTGTTCCCACCATGCCATCCTCACTGTGAACCATATTTTTCAGTTGATCTAAGCCTTGGATAGCTATTGAATTTGTCCCACTCTGAACATGAGTAGTATTTTCATTATTTTCCTAGGTGCCCCTATCTTCTTTTGTTGAATTCTTCTTTATGTCTTCTTCTTCATCTTCAGAAAGATGTGGATCTTTAAACTACCATCCCTTTGGTTTTGACGTTTTTTTATTTATTTTTCATTGTTTACTTGTGGGCAAGCGTTCTATAGATGTCCTGTTTGGAAGCAAGAACAATAACATAATGTTGTATTCTCATAGTCTAGAACTTGAGTCCACTAAAAAAATTATGTTTCAATATGATGTGATCTAACAAACCTTTGCCAAGATCTATCTCCACATAATATTTTGCAAAAGTAAATATGCTTTTCTTTGTTCTTTCCATGTCCCTCTTTTTGAATTTTCTCAATCTATTACCAATACCTTCTAGGACCTAAGGGTTCCAAAAAGGACGAGGAAGATTTTGGAGCCCTACCCAAACCGGTAGTGTTGTGACTATCATATTCATTGCATCGAATTATGGAAACAATGGAGCGATAAAGAGTCCCACTTTGCTCCAAAACCATGGCCTTTCATTTAGTGCAAACTCATAGTCCTTATGTGTATCAAATTGTACAGTAAAAAAAACCCTTGAAACAAAGATAGAAATCATAGTTTGGGCTCCAAGAGGAAAATATCCATTGGTGTTAGGCTTATGCTTTGGCCTAGAAACCACTAAATTGAAAAATAACTTCCTTGGATTGCAAAGATGAGAAAAGTGTATTCACCTCTGGAATGTCAACTTACATGGCCATAGAATGTTCCATTTGATCAATAATATAGGGGCTTCGAATGCTTTGTATCTATTATGTTGTGGAGGGAGACTTTTCTTTCACAACATCATTGAAGGAGGTATATTTTCCATTTGGATTCTTGGAACCTAAGACACCAACTCCTAATGAACCTCCTCTGACCCTTGTGTTCAAGGTTATATTTGAATTTCCTTTGATATTATAGTCTTGTATTTGGGGAGAATCACTATGCACCTTCCCTTCAAATTGCAAACTATGAGAAAATGTAGGGTACCCCTATTTTTCCTTAATTTTCTACTTTAAAAAAGTGATGGAAGTAGATTTGTTGGTCCAAATGGAGCAGGACTTCCCATTCATATTATTTATAAAAATTTTGAAATTATCCTACTCCATTGCATCCGTAGACACTGGTAGAGAATACCCAAAAGCGTAGAAAGGTTATCTATGTGGGTCATAAAACATTTTGGGCACAAAGGATGGATCCCCTGTTGAATATATCGCCCATGGGACAATGGTTATCTAGCTTATTGTGATTATAAACTTGGACAATTTATCTACCTAGAATGTCCATGAACTCCCAACAAAGTATATTACAAATAATAAAAAACCAAAAATAGTAGCACAAACATTTGTTTTCTCGGCCCCCTTCGTCCTGATTGCAATAATGCATAGATATCAACTTCAAATACCTATATGGGGCACAAATATGCATATCGGTATTGTTCCACATACAAAAACTAGTTCCAAAATGAGACAAAACCCAGTGAAGCTATGTCATATCTATGATCAATGACCTTTGGTGCAAAGAAAGTTTTGACCTTGCGATGCTCAAGGTCAAAGCCACAAAAGGGGCCATGAGAGAAAAGGTGAACAAGCTCCCCATGCCATGGGCTCAGATGTGCATCAAAACTTACCGTAAACTAGACTATGGTGCAGTTTCTAGAATAGCTAATTATTGGAACTCTAGCTTCCTCCATCTTCTAGTCTCCAACTTTATACACGCATAAGCTACAGGTGCTAAGAAACAACAGTGCATATTACACTTGTTTAATGGTTATCCTTATTTTTCTAAATGATCTCCTCCTTTTTCCTCCAATGGTCTATCCAAGGCTAGGAAACCTTATGTCATCCTTGCTTGATCCAGAGGTGGGGGTTTTGGTTAGAGTTAGATTTTTTTCAAAACCCTCTCGTTTCCATGTTGTTTAAATTTTTCTTATACATAAGATACCTACTCATAGTCTTGCTATCAATGGGTAAAGGCTTTCTTCAATCAAAAGGACATGATAGGGAGTATTTTCTTTAATCTTGATATTGTAGGTTATAAATAGATTTTTGATCCATTTTATCTTCGTCCACGAATTTGTGAAGATATTGTAACCTAAAACCTCAAATCCATATAAAATAACAAAAGTGACAAGAGTATTAAAGAGGAGTTATTTTTCAATTTCATTTCTAAATACATGTTGAATTACAATTGCTTTCAAGCCCATAAAAATATCATCCTTTTCTCAACGTTATAATTCATATTAAACTTGTGAGGGATATCAATTCCAATATATTTGTATGTAGTTACTCCAATTAGTAGTAGTTGTCATATATGAAAGTATCATATGATATATTTCTATATTTGGTTATCATGACCTTAGTTTTGTGAGAATTAATAGCCATACCCATCCTAGAGAAAAAATATTAGAGGATTCTTAGTTCTTTCCAAGATCATAATGGTTCCTTTCCAAATGAACAATATTGTTAGTGTAAAGGACATAATTTATGACTATACTAGTGAGGATGGGCCAACACAACTTCTATCTTCCAAACACTCTTATAGCTTATTAGTGTATGTGCCAAAAATGGTAGCGAATAAGAAACATCATTACTTAAATTTGATATTTAGTTACATTTAGTTTGATTTTACCAACCCTTAATGGTTCCAAATGTTTTAATAATATTCTTATACATCATTGTTACAACAACCCTCAACTCAAGAGGAACGATTATCTCTTCTAGCCTCTTCCACAGTTCTTTGCTAGAAATGACGTCAAAGGTTTTCTAAAATCAGTGAAACAATAGAAGAGACTAATTTTATTATTTCATCATTACTGTACAATGATATTGAGTGTAACAATGTGTTACATAGTTGAATAAATTTCCCCAAACCTAACTTTGACTTTTCTCTTTAACCATGGATTTTTTACCATAAATTAATCATATTTTCCAAAAATAGTTCCATACAACTTGGCTAAGATGTGGCTAATCACAATGGTCCTATAATTAGAGGGATTTCTTTAATTCTCACTTTTAAACATAGGAACGAGGAGGCCCCACATCCAATTCTTAGGAAAGCCTTGCTTCACTACCAAATTGAAGAGCTTATGCATGTGGGTGATGAGGATAGGCCCTTTGATGTTAAAATTTTTAGTTTAATAGTCTTCAATATCATTATCTTTTCCATTAGTGAGCTTCTTAACTCCAAACTTAATATCTTCTATAGACAAGATATCATCCTCTATAAGGGGCATTCAAAATGTTGTCCATAAATTTATGGGATTAGTGAAGGTTTCTAAGGTAGATTCTAATTATTCAATGAAATATTACTATTTTATTTAGTTTTATGAATTAAAATTTTCCTTCAAAACTTTCTAGAATCATATTTAGACAAGTTCAACAACTACTCATGCTCTCTATTTATATAGTACATTTTCATCCTTTTAATAAGAGATTTGTACATTTTTTGTATCAAGATTTAAAATTTTTTTAGGAGCATTGCTAATTGCTTTTCTAAAAAATTTGCAATCATTGTCATACCAAGAATTGGTAGTTCTATTATTCTTTTTATACGACACCTCAGTAGAGAATCTGCTAACATAATTAAATAGGATTACATTAAAAACTATCCTAGATGTTTTCAATTTCATTCTTATAAGTTAAGATGTGTACATAAACAAAGAGGATTACATTAAAAACTATGCTAGAGGTTTTCAATGTTATTCTTATAAGTTAAGATGTATATGTCATTATTTAATTTCTTTAAGAAGAGATCCATTTTACTTTTCTTGAAAAACAAGAGCCTTTGATTCTCACAATTCTCTTACATGTGGCTTCCGTGCATGACACAATTTAGACTTAAGGTTAAAGGTCTATGATCGAAGTCACGATCATGGCAATTTAAAACGTCAAAATTTACAATTTGATTGGAAACATGTATATTAGATATCAAATAATGCAAGACTTTATGATTTAGCAAATGAGTACAATTCATCTGTTTGGAGTTTGGCCACTTGATTATGTCATTACAAATTATAAGGCCTTAAGAACTATAAAGATTGATTACCTAGTATGAAATAAAATCCTAGTCAGGTCTTTAGATTTTCTTCTATATCTATTAGCAAAAACAAGGTCCCCATCTAGCCAAAGAGGATTAGGGTTGACATCATTTCTTAGAAGAATAGGTTGGTTGGTTATGGTTGTAGCATTAAAGTCTCTTAACAAGAGAATATTACTTTCATTCCTCAAATTGTGAATATCTTATTCTAGAGTATTACAATGGAAATTTTTATCTAGATTTTTTCTTATATAAGTTAGAGTTGATAGGTACAAACTAACAAATTGCGATTTAAATCCTCTTATAATTAATGTTAGATATTTCAATCTAAATGTACTGATTGAAAGGGTCTATCTTATGAAGTCGAATGTGAAGAGAAACATTTTTTTATATAACAAGTTATTCCTTCAATCCATCCATGAGTGAATTTCTTGTTATGTGCTAACCAAAAAATAAATCCATCTATGTAAGGGACCTTATAGATTCATCATGCTCCCAAGTTTTGACTTAAACAATAATATCAATTTCATTGGAGATCCAACTTACCATAAATCCTTTATGCCATGGAAAGTCATGATAGTTCAAAAATTGTTTTGGAATGTTACAAATTCCCTTTCATTACTCTCAATTTTGTCTTTATCTCTATTAATAGCTTTTCTATTTCTAATGAGCATCCATTTGTTGTCCATTTGTTTCCCATTCTAGCTTCATTTGCATTTTGAAACTCCTTCCTTAACTTAGCTTAGTCTACTAGAGCAAGGTCCTCATTTAGAAATATCCATGTCTCTTTTAAGTTTGGATATTTACTAAGATACATATTTTACTCTTTAATTTAAATGATATTTTAAAACAAAATTAATGTATTTTGATGTTTATTTATTATTTTACAATATTTTAAATTCGAATTTATTGAAATTGAAAGATATCAATTTTTTTAATGTGTAATTTTTTTTAAATAATTTGTTAATGTAACATTGTGTTCATTCGTGACAATATCATACTTGGTTATAAAGCATGTCACTACTCCTAGTACAATGAATTTAATATTAATGTAACACTCCATATTATTAGGTTAATAAATAACAATAAATAAATAATAACACAATGATAAATAAAGTGAAGGATTATAATAAATAAATAAATAAAAGTAACTATTTTAATATGTAAAAAATGGATAAAAATAAATAAAAATAAATTATGGAAATGTATAAGTTAAGAAAAATTCAAGACATATACAAAAATGCATGATGACTAGTGAATTATGTGCATGCAGTTTTTTTTGGGATAAATAAGTTTCAGTTAATGTAGGGGGACAAAGATGTCAAGCATCTTTTCTCTAAAGAAATTATGATAAAGTAAGGATTATTCATTGGTAGAGGTATTTGATTGAGGGCTAGGGGTTGCCACTTGTGAAAACACATAGTGCAGGATAATTAAAAATAAATACTAATAAATAATTGAGAACGATAATAATACATAAAGTGAGTGACTAAAATAAATAAATAAAAGTAAATATTTCAATAAATGAAATGGATAGGGAAGCATTTACCATCTTAATGGTTGGTGCGCCATTTGCATTCACTTTAAGGGATCAATGTAGTCCTTGTACATTTTTTGTAATAAAATGACTGCTAACTTACAAGAAAACAAAAATAAACAAAAATAGATAAAAATAAGTAAAAGTAAATTATGCAAAAAAATAATCTAAGAGAAGTTTAAGATAGATATAAAAACACATGATAATAAGTGGATTATGTGAATGGATGTTTTCTTTCCGTTTTTGATAAATAAAAACACATCTTTTCTCCTAAGGGATTGTGGGGAAGTAAGGATTGTCATCAACAAAAGTAGTTGATTGAGGACTAGGGAGTTGTCACTTATAGAAAGACATAGTGCAATTGAGCCCATGATTGGGTGGAGAGTCACCCTCCACGTGCTGTTGGAAGTTAACATGATTAGAGACCAGCACACAATAGCTTGAATTTCACAAGTTGATTGTAACTTGAGTTCTTCAACTCCGAGGTACAATTTCTTGCACTTACTTTCTCGCACTTACTTTTTATGGTGATTATGTAATTATTAACCAAATATTCTCTATGTTTATCAATTAATGAGTTTGAATTTCTCTTGTATGTTTATCTATTTGATCTTGAAGTTTGGACCATTACAGTCAGATTTAAAATAACTATACTACATATATTAAAAATAATATACTATTTTTAAAAATAAATCAAACTAATTATATATTCAGTGAGAATTAAGTCTTAACTAATTATAATCAATAAATTGGAAAAAAAAAACACTATAAATTAAAAATTAAATTTAAAATCATTGTAAAAGTGTAACTAAATGTTCGACAACTTAATATGAGAAAAAGCTTACCACAAAAGAATATAACATAATCATAGATTACAAAAAAAAAATATACAACTTGGCTCCATTTTAAACAATACCAGCCTAGATCCATTTAACTCTGGATCTACTAAGCTCTCAGAATGATCAAATATATTTTCACTCTAAAAGAGGTTCATATCTCAAGAGATTTGATCCCTCTTTCAGTTTAATAGATCTAGAATTGAATGGATCTAGGTTGGTTTAATTTTAATTTTAATTATTACTTTTATGTTTTTTTTTTTTTATTCTGACCTAGTCAAAGTGTTAAACAGTACAACATCTCTACCATACTAGACACACACACACATATAAAATCAAACACAACCCATATCTAAATGATAATATTAAGAAAAGTATACGACCCATATTTATATTAAACTGGAATATAATATATGAAATTAAATTAAATTATTAAAAAAATTATCTCTCATTTTTGATAAATCCAAACATAATAAAGATTTTAATTTCATAATTTTATAAACATTTTTATTAAAAATAATTTAATAAAAAATCAAAATAAATATTTTAATTTCATAAGCATTTTTATTAAAACTGATTTAATAATATATAATTACATAAAATTAATTTAAATTAACTTTTATTTATATAACTAATAAAAAAATGGCCTAGAGATTAGACAAATAGCTTTTTATATAGAATATTAAAAAAAAACAATTATATTAAAAAACAAAATAGATTTCAAAGTCAGAATAATTAAATTTATGTGAGAAAAAGTCAACATTATATTTCCGGTTAAATAAAAAATATATATTAAATTTATACTTGAAAAAATCAATGTTATTTTTAAATTAACTCCTTTTGAATAATATTCCACAATTTAAAAGAGAGTTTATCTACTACGATGTGAACCTATAAATTGAATATTAACGGCAACGATAGCATAAACCAAATTAATGACATCATATTAGAATTAAATCTGAATAATATTTTTTAATTAATTATGATGGATAATAATAGACCGACATTATAAGTTAAAAATTAAATATAAACCAAATTAATGACATCATATTAGAATTAAATCTGAATAATATTTTTTAATTAATTATGATGGATAATAATAGACCGACATTATAAGTTAAAAATTAAATTTAAACTAATCATGATCAATTATTAAAAATTAATAATAATACAACACGCGTAAAGCATTAGATCTAAACTAGTTGTAACATTATAATTAAAAGAAACGAAAGTAGCGGAATACATAGATTAAAAACACTTCGGAACCTTTTACATCATCCCTTAACCTGCTGATATAATCCATAAGTCGCATATATATAACCACCCCCTCATAACCTTGGTTAACACATATTAACACACAATTTACATATTGGCGCTAAATCACTTTAAATCGATTTACAAAGGGAAACATATGCAAATCATACTTTTCTTCCTACTGTACAGCCTTGTCACGATTTCCGAGGCTAAACTTATTCGCAATCGCTATTGGCTCCTTTCATAGGTCTTTAACATGCATATGCCTTGTTAACCCTCCGACTTCGATCTCCCGACTATCGAAATCGTTATCTCCAAGTTTAAGCCTTAAAAGACTTGCTGCCATTCTTTAACATAATACAAAGAAAATACATGGAATTTCCACTGCGGATCATATACGCGAAACTCAAATGTTATCTACCTGCATTTATGTATGTCGTCGGGTCCGGCTTATCGCTAGACTCTCCGTCGTGTTACTCCTCTGATCTCTGAAACTCCTAACTCCCGATCGCTGATAAATCCCAAACGCTGATCGCCGATTATCGTAAACGTCGATCGCCGAATATCGTTGTCGCGATATCGCAACATTCATAAACCACTGACCTTTGGCACCTCCGATCATCGATATGCGATTTAAATCGTGACCGTTGATCTGGCCATGATCCAACGGTCCACGATTAATCGCTGCTCACTCTTCGCAAATCTCCAAGCCTTAGTTCTGATAACTCTAAAAGGGTTGTTGCCGATGCGACTAAATCTCAGTCGTTGATCTATGAGATCTAACGGTTGCTGAGCGTCGAACTTCACTTTTTCTGTTATTCCTTTTGCTTAGAAATTTTCCGCGTTTTGTCCAGTTTCTTCGTTGTAGTTCTAGTTTCTTCCAAACTCTGATCTCTCAGTGTTTTAACTGCGCACTCCCTCCTAAGCTCGGATTTAATCATAGTAATCGATTCGAGACTGCATTATGGTCCACCTTTTCATATATTTCTCTATGTGTTTGCCTCGACTCCACCTGCATATATTTATATTATGCAACTCTGGTAAACTTAAATTATCACTCAACACTTCAATCACACATTTTACAGCCTGAAATTAAATCTCTGCACATATATAAATCCACACATAATTACAAAACGGGACTTTGTCTCTTGGCCTGGTTTCTCTTTATAGTGGCCTTTGGTTTACAAATCTGCCCCTAGGCTCAAAACCACACTTTTGCTATCTATCTAACCTAACTTATCTCAACATCTAATCCCTATCTCTGCCTTTTAGGCTTACATTATACTCATGGATTGTAAAACCAATTATGGTTTAGATCCATGAATTTCTTAACAAAATTCCTAAATCTCTTCCTCATTCATAAAACTCCTCTCTAATCCCTAGATTCATGAACTGACTCCTAATCTAAGATTTATAATTAATTCTCAGTCCCTCAATCTCTCACCTATCCTAAATCTCTCATGTTCTCCTATACTCAAGAACATTTAAAAATATGCCTCACATTATTAAATTAATTTTCTATTCTAGCTTTTCTCATTAAAACCACTCAAAGCATTAATAATTACATTCAATTCACTCTTAGGAAACCAACTTCCTTGAAAACACAATACCCCTATGTCTACTAAAATACAATGAGTTTTCTTGGGCTGGATGCTCCTGCATCAAACTCCCAAAGTAAAAAAATTTCGTGATCTCCTGATCATGTGTCTTCATAAGTTAATTGAAAAAATCCTCCAGGGTCCCAAAATTTAGTTTGTAGCTGTCCAAATGCTTTTTTCCTTTGTTGTTGCTGTACTTCTGCTCTATCTTCCTCTTCTTGTCAATCAGATTCATACACTGATTGATCATCCTTCCTACTGCTGTTAATCTCCTCCATATGGATTGTTTCATCATTAACTGCCATAATCCTTCAATTTTGTGTCCAGCACATCCTTGGATTGGCTCATACTTTTCCACTTACTGCTATTTATTTCCTGCTGCTTTAGGTTGTCGCTGTTGTCCATCAATTTTTCAAACTAATGTTGGTTTTCTTTTTCTTCTTCATTTGCTCTTGTTCCAATTTCTTTACTTGCTCCAACTTCTGCTTTGCTTTCTTTGTTGACTCTTCTTTTACTTGCTCCAACCTTTTGTTTGTTTGCTCTGCTTGATTTGTTTGCTTTATTTGTTGCCTCTCTATCATCCTTACTCTCTCTCATGATTGAATCATGATTGTTCAGCATTTCCTCCAGCAAATTAACTTCTCTATTCCATGGATTGAATTCTTCTATGGAGTCTTCTTCCTTCATTTGGTTGCTCATCTATGCCATGTTTCCTCCAACATCTGCAACTAAACCTACACTCATAAAACAATTTTTAAAATAAAAATCATAACGCTTCTGTGCCTTATCTCCCTCTGGCAACACATCAGTATGTTGCTCTGATTTTTCCTCCTTTGTCAGCACATCAATATGTTGATTTGAATTCCCCATAGAATTCACGAGACTATCAGCTAGTCTCTCCTCCATACCATCTGCTTCTATGATGTCTTTCTGCTCTTGTCCACTGTAGTGAACTCCTTCCTCTGCAATCACACTGTCATACTCTAACTTACCCAGCAAATACTCCAGCAATTTGAGTTCTCTGTGACACTTCATAAGTACTTCATCATTACTTATGTTTCCTGCATTTATATACAAATTATCAATCTGAAATTTACAAGGTTCAACAGTCTCAATTGTTGCTTTACATATCAATTCTCCAAATTGAATTTCATCTCCTTCTTTCACAAGAAATTGTTCTTGTGTTGTCACAGTTTCAAACATCAATACATTATTAAGTTCTTTCTGCTGCAATAAATCACTGCTTTTCTCATTTAAGAGATATTCTCCATCCTCCTTTACTTCAAAATTTTTATCTTCTGAAAGATATTCTCCCATACTTCTGACAGCTTTAAAAGATTGCTTATCCTCTGCAAAACCTGTAATTACATCAAAATTATTAGATTCATCAATACAAGGTTTTACCTGTTCTTGTTGGTCTGCATTTGTCCAATAGTTCAGAAAGTCATCAATAATCCCTTCTTCTTCACCCAGAACTTCACCCTGCTCTGGTTCACAAATGGATACTTCCATTCCCATTTCAGTTTCTCTGAGTTCTTCAGATTTCAATTGAACATCCAGTACCTGTTCAAGCTTCATTATCTCTTCTGCTAATTGCATATTCACCTGCTGACTTCTCTTCTCTTGTAACCTTCTCTGTAATTTATACAATTTATGCCACCTCACTGGCTTCCTCTTCAAGACCCAACCTTGTCTTTGGTTCTCCTCTAGCAGCATTACTAACACATCGAGTTTTCCTCTTATCTCAGCCATTTCCTTATCAATCTCTGCTTGACTCATCCATTCCCTATGGATTGTTTGAGCATCCTTTTCCTTCATCTTGTAGCTTTCTTCTGAACCTTCCATATGACTTTCCATAGCCATCTTCTCTTCAGTGTGAGCTTCTACACCTGCAACCAATCAACTCTTCTAAGTTGATCTCTCACCAAGCTTCTCCTCTGCCTGGTCTCCAAGTCCTCTTCCTTAGAACTTGCACTGAGCAATCTTGCTCCTTCTCTCTCTAGTTGCTCCACTCACTACTCTTAAGGACTCCTTTGTCCTTATCTATTCCAAGCCTCAGCTGGAATAAGGTTCTGCTACAATTCTAAGAACTTCCAAAAGTTCTTCCTACAATCTCACTGTTGTAGTCCTGTGCCAAACTTGCATTCTATTCAACTGTTGCTACTTTCATACCTCTGTTTACTTAAGCCAAAGATCATTCCCAAGCTTTCAAAAGCTTGATTCTCAATTTCCTTTTGAGAATACTCTTATCCTCTTTGTCCAACCTTCAATTGGATTCTTCAGGTTCACTGCTATTGCATGGCTTCACAAGCAGTCTCCATCCATTCTTCACATTCGAGTGAATCTTCATCCTCCTCAAGAAAACAAACATCACGGTGTTTTCTTTATGCTGCTACCTGTGCATTAGTATAAAAACACACATTCTCCAATATTCAATCAAATTAAAACAAATATGTCATCTCACCTTCAAGATCTTATGCATGATCTTGTTCCACCATTTTCTACCCTTTGAATGGACTGTCCTCTGTCTTTTGCATCTGCAAATTCTGCTATACGCCATCTCTGTGCGCTTACTGTCTGTCAGATTAAAATTTGATCCCCCTTACCTGCATGCACGACTTTCCACATATCTCTGTTCTGAGTTTTTCAAAGAAACTTTCACACATATTTGCTTTCTTCTACCTGATACTAAATGTTTCATTTATGATCAGCTCTGATTGCAGTTCTACTCTGATACCAAAATTGAGGCAGGGTTACTCATACACATATCCACAGTATGCATAAAAATGCACAAACAAACTTGTCCTAGGAATTAACTATCACTGGAAATTAAAACTTCAACCTTTATATGATTAAGGCCCCTTTTAGCCATAGTTCCGTTGTCATCGGAACCAATCACCCCGCCAAATATCTCTATTGGAACCTTTAAATAGGCCTCAAGCCTTTGGTTATGACTTTGTTAAAGTTTCCCATTGATTCTCCCTTATCGAGACTTTTAAACACTTCGAAACCTTTACATCACCCCTTAACTTGCTAATATAATCCATAAGCCACATATATATAACCACCCCCTCATAACCTTGGTTAATACATATTAACACACAATTTACATATCGGCACTAAATCCCTTTAAATCCATTTACAAAGGGAAACGTATGCAAATCATACCTTTCCGCCTACTGTACAACCTTGTCACAGTTTTCGAGGCTAAACCTCATCGCAATCGCTATTGGCTCCTTTCATAGGTCTTTAACATGCATATGCCTCGTTAACCCTCCAACTCCGATCTCCCGACTATCGGAATCGTTATCTCCATGTTTAAGCCTTAAAATACTTGCCGCCATTTTTTAACATAATACACAGGAAATACATGAAATTTCTGTTATGGATAATATATGCGAAACTCAAATGTTATCTAGATGCATTTATATATTTTGTCGAGTTCGGCTTATCGCTAGACTCTCTGCCGCGTTAATCCTCCAATCTCTGAAACTCCCAACTCTCGATTGTTGATAAATCCCAAACGCCGATCACTAATTATCGCAAATCCCGATTGTCGAATATCGTTGTCATGATATCGTAACATTCATAAACCACTGGCCTTTAACACCTCTGATCGCCGATATGCGATTTAAATCGTGACCGTTGATCTGGCCACAATCCAATAGTCCACGATTAATCGCTGCTCGCTCTTTGCAAATCTCTAAGCCTCGGTTCTAATAACTCTAAAGGGATTGCTGCTGATGTGGGTAAATCTCAGTCATTGATCTATGAGATCTAATGGTTGCTGAGCATCGAACTTCACTTATTTTGTTCTTCCTTTTACTTAGAAATTTTCCGCGTTTTCTCCAGTTTCTTCTTTGTAGTTCGGGTTTCTTCCAAACTCTGATCTCTCGGTGTTTTAACTGTGCACTCCCTCCTAAGCTTGGATTTAATCATGGTAATGGATTCGAGACTCCATTATGGTCCGCCTTTTCATATATTTCTCTGTGTGTTTGCCTCGACTCCGCCTGCATATATTTATATTATGCAACTCTGATAAACTTAAATTATCATTCAACACTTCAATCACACATTTTACAACTTGGAATTAAATCTCTGCGCATATATAAATCCACACATAATTACAAAATGGGACTCTGTCTCTCGGCCTGGTTTCTCTTTACAGTGGCCTTTGGTTTACAAATCTGCCTGTAGGCTCAAAACCACACTTTTGCTATCTATCTAGCCTAACTTATCTCAACATCTAACCCCTGTCTCTTCCTTTTAGGCTTACATTTATACTCAGGGATTCTAAAACCAATTTTGGTTTAAATCCATGAATTTTTGAACAAAATTCTTAAATCTCTTCCACATTTCTAAAACTCCTCTCTAATCCCTAGATTCATGAACTGACTCCTAATCTAAGATTTACAATTAATTCTCAATCCCTCAATCTCTCAAATATCCTAAATCTCTCATGTTCTTCTATATTCGAGAACATTTACAAATATGACTCACATTATTCAATTAATTCCCTATTCTATATTTTCTCATTAAAACCAGTCAAAACATTAATAATTACATTTAATTCACTCTTAGGAAACCATCTTCCTTGAAAACACAATACCCCTATGTCTACTAAAATACAATGAGTTTTCTTGGGTTGGATGCCCATGCATCATTAAATCTTCAACCTACATTTTTAATGGTCATTGATATTTTTCTCCATATGTAATGTGTGTTATATTTTTACATTATAATATTTTTTCTTTTCAATGATGTTGGCTCATATAATTTCCATGTTTTTGGTTTTGGGTCCTTTTTTCCTTTTTGGATGAGATGTTACTTAGAAACAAGAACCCTAAGCCTGTCCTATTTGATAGTAAATTTGACAGTAGAATGATATTCTCTCATCATCTAATAATTCATTTTAACAATTTTTTTTTTTTTAAATATCATTTTATTTGAAAAAAGTTTATTAAACTTAATTTCAACACATAACTAAACATATATAAAAACATTTCATATAACTATCTATGAATATAACTTAATATATCTTTACAGGGTTTGATTATTAATCTCATCCAGAAAACTTCACCAAAAAATTATGGTATGCTAAAAAAAAAAAAGTGAAGTTTTGAACTAAATTTATAGAGTTTTAAGTATGGTATACATTCTTTGTAAAGACTTCTTATCTCTCTATCAATATCTACATTTCATGGTATTAATTTTTGTCACTTATTTTTGTTGTTTTATCTATATTTATTTTTAATAGAATGATGAAATAAGTTTAACGGTCTTTATTAAACATTATTTCAAAAATTATATTTTATTATTTTTGGTAATGTTAAAAATTAAATATTTTTAATAATGTTAGAATTTAAATATTACTATGTTGTATAGTATAAATTTAAACTTATATTGTGGGTAAAAAAAAAAACTAAATTAAAAAAAAATCTAATATATAATAACAAAAAAATATAATGGTAGATTGACATTATTAATAATCAAATTGAAAAATTAAATAAGATAATGTTAGATACAGTTTGAGTGAGCTTAATGGTTAAGAGCATGTGTTTCTTCCTAAAAAGTCACTGGTTCAAAACCAGAAAAAGTAGCAGTCACAAATAGTCATGGGGATATAAAAAAAATCTCATACACTAATTTAGTGTCTAACTTTACTATGACATTAAAATTAGATAATAATAATTATTAATAAACTATTTAAAAAAATATTTTTAATTTAATTAGTGTTTAATAATTTCTTAAAACAATTTTTATGTGCCAATGTAATAACAATGATTTCATTTAACATGCTCATGCTAAGGCTCAACAAATAGGGGATGGTAGCACATGCTTATTTCCAAAAAGTGTTGCAAAGTTTTATGGAACAGGTTCATTTAGCTCTTTTAGTGGCTCAAGTCATCGTAAATGTCGCAACTTATTGTATTTGTCGTGGTGCTCAATATCGATCAAACTGGAAGAAGGCTCTTGTCATCATTGACTTTCTTTTTTCCTGGTATTTAACAATTTCCTCTCACTATTCTAATATATTCATGTTGACATGCTCTGAAATAATTATATGCTTCAAATTCATATCACCATGTTCTTAATCATTGGAGGCTTATATATATATATATATATCTATATATATATATATATATATATATATATATATATATATATATATATATATATATATATATATATATATATATTTTTTTTTTTTTCATTCCTGATTATGTGTCATTTTACAGGATTTCTTTTTTTATTTGCCATTGGATTCCTTATCAATGGGATTATTGGGAGTTCTGAACATCATAAAACAACCATCATCATGAATGGTGAATGCATATTTAAAAGGTCGGAAATTTTTTTTCTTAGAGGAGGTTTCTTGGCCTTAGCTTTGATCACTTTTAGCATATTCTACTATATTTTGACATCTTGGCTTAATAAACTGGAAAAACAAATGCAAAATTAGAATATTGCAATGACATAACCATATTTAGGACAACTAGTTTGGAATCAAAAATATTGCCATGGCATAACCATATTTTGGGAAATTGTATTACCTCTATGTTGTGGTTGTCCTTGTGGCAGTTACATTTGGTGGTTGTGTTATGTTCAAGTATTGATACAATTGCATACAAATTAGTTCATGCACAAATGCGTAAGTTAAATAACATACATTGCTACAACAACCAGAATAGTCCAACTACAATAACAACATATGCATGAAAACATATTGGCTGTGTTATATTAAGAAGTGTAAGTTCCAGTCATACAATACATCCATGTCCAACCACTAGTTCCAATAGTGTAACGTTACAGCCACAACTTCCTGCTCCTCCAAAGAGATATACTAGCTTCACGCAGTGGAGAAGCCAAGGCGCATTACAATATTGTCCAAGCTTTCTCTAAGATACTCCTATCGAAGCTTGGCTAACCGAAAACCTTTACAATGACCTATGAGGGACTATTTGTAGCAAAGGGTGGGGTGACCCTTGACATTCCCCTTTGTGACAGTTCATCTACCCTCATGACTTTTCATCTACTCTATGGCTGTTACATCCAACTATTGACACTTGAACTTGCACTTGACAAGGCGTTACATTGCACATGTACCTATGTTAGACAAAAATGGCTTGAGCAAGCCATGCAAGACATCACTATGACTCGGACAACAGTGGGAAGTCCAACTCTTCGACATCCTCGTGATGATTGATAGTAGCAAACTGATGCCAAGATCGGTAGTCTGCGATGGTGTCTGTGTACTCAAAGGTTACATCTTTTTGGAACCTGACTCTTACCTACATAGCATCCAAGTACACTTCTTAGACTCCTCTTTCCAACTTGTCTGAAAGCATGCGCATCATTGTATTTAGCATGGCTGGACCAACAACATACTTGTGCATGATGTTTGCGCTTATTGGGAAGTATGGGCTAGTGGCTATGTGCATCAACTCATCAAATTATGAGTCAAGCTCTAGCCGGACCTATGCCTTTGTCTACGTTTGGGTGAGAGTCCCAATAAACGGGATCGGATGTGCGTGCACCACAACATACATACTCTTGAATACACGTGCACGGGAAGCCTGTAGACTAGTGATGAGCTCTGGGAGCTCTTCATAGTTCCGGATCTGACTCCGGATGCGTGACTTCAGCTCGATTGTGTTGGAAATACTGAGAGGGGGGGTGAATCAGTATTTCATTTTCAATTATTATTTTTATCAGTTAAAAACATTTATATTTGGAACACATAAATAGATAATAGGAATAGATGCTTTTATTAATGTGATATTTGCAATAAATCAAGTGCAATATATATATATATATATATATATATATATATATATATATATATATATATATATGATTTCAATGAGTTTACAAGCACCAACTTGAACTCTTTGTGAGGCTCCAACCTCCAGAGCACCAACTCTGTCTTGTCAAGGCACCAACTTTGAATTTAGGAGCACCAATTCCTAGGACACCAATCCTTTCAGTTCTGAGGCACCAACCCTCTGCTGTAAACTCTCTAGATCTATTTGGTTGTAATTCTCTGCTCCCAACCCTACTGAGCCTATGACTTACTTCTATCCTCCTGTTCCTTCCATTTTTGCCAGAACTTTAGCTTCCTTTATTTTCTTATAGTTTTCCAGTGACCCTAAACTTTCCTTGTTCTCTATTTTATATTCCTGATACCCTTGACCTTTGGCTTCCTTTCTCCATTGTCTCTTCGGCTTCCTCGACGCTCACTTGATATTTCATCTTCCTTTTTTTTCACTCTTCGGCTTTCTCTGTCTCTTCAAATCTATCAATACACACAAGACACGTTAATGTGGAAGAGAGGCCGAATTACAACAGTGTTGCATATTAAAAAATATCAGAGAGGCCCTTTTTAATATTCATACAATGTACATTAATTGTTCACGGAAACCATACAAGAGAGACTATAGCCATATAGAGGTCCCACATGCCATGCCATCCTTTTATCGCAATCGCCACTTCTGGAGGTGCATACATAACATAGCCGATTCCCAAACTATCGACGGAGCAGATGCGATATGGTATTAAACAATTATTAATAAGTCCGTCGGGTCCATACCCTTATCACAATACCCGGATTGACATTCCTTTGTACATTGCGATTACCACGGATGCGACATTTGATTAAGCCATGCTATAATGGTTTAGTCGGGTCTGCAATTATATCGCAATCGGTGGATTTCAATGTGGCAAAAACTTTAACAAGGCTTGTGATATTGTGATGGACATGATATTACAATATGGCATGTTATAACGTTGCAACAGGTTCGCATATGTATTGCAATCGACATTTTAATGTGGCAAGGATTTAAAGAGGCTTGCGATATGGTGGATGCGATGTAAATTTAATGTGTATTACAATGGAATCCTTGGGCCCGTGTATTGTATTGCATCTATAAAATATATATATACTCCTCCATTCTTAACTTTGGTTAATGCAGACTTAACCCATAACCTTTTATCCCCTTTAATTCTATTACAACCCTCATATAATGGGAATATACGCAAACACATGAGAACTTGCATTTTCCGCTCTTCCATGGCCTTAGCGCGTTTATTGATGCTTACCTTTATCAGGCTTATTCTCCACTGTAGATTAGCTCGCACTAGATCCAACGACTATCAGAGATTTCGGGTGGAAAAATAGCACGGAGAATACTCGCCCGATAAAGCGGTTTTCTCTCTCCACCCTCGTGCTACATGTTGCTCGGTTAATGGAATCGGGCGTGTTCCTCTAAATACCACTTACTGCCTAGCATCTGCTCAAAAACCACTGCCACTATTACAAACCCACCTTTTGGAATATAACCACGTGCATTCACTCTTCATTCGTCTTCTTGATTTCCACTAATATTATACACTCCTTCACTCTTTTAGCTCCTTTGTTAACTTCTTTGGCATATATTACATGCGATACTCCTGATATGGCTCCTCCTCAATCTCCCACTCTTCCACTTGGCTTTCCTGTGGCTTCTGATACCACTCTAATACCTCTTCTTTGCTTTGATAGCTCTGCTCTGATAGCTCCAATGACCTCCAATATTCTCTCCAATGGCTTGATTGTCTTCTCCTTCCTGTGGTTTCTCCTCATGGCTTCTTGCTCCTGTTTCTTCGTGGATCTACTCTACTTCTCCTTGGCTTCACATCATTGTTTACTCATCCAGAGTATTGCCATATTGACATCAATGGCAATCTAGGTCAACAATCTCCCCCTTTGTTATTGATGGCAATATTCTTCTTCTCTCCCCCTTTGACATCAATGGAAAAGGAGTGCTCAGGGACTCCCCCTATCGAACTACTCCCCTTGTCTTGCAAAATCTTTATGAATCAACTTAAATGATGTTAAAGAGATAACTCCCATCTTTTGAGCAAGATGTTCAAGTGCTTCTCAAGGAAGAGGTTTTGTGAAAATATAACCTATCTGCTCCTTAGAATTGATATATTCCAAGATGATGTTTTATTCAGCTACTTGTCCATGAAGGAAATGATACTTGACTGGTATATGTTTGGTCTTTGAGTGAATCACTAGATTTTTGTTGAGGCTGATCGCACTTTTGTTATCACAATAGATGGTAGTTGGTCGATTTATACCTATGTTAACATCTTTTAGATCTTCCTTCATCCATAGTATTTGAGTACAACAATCTGAAGCAGCTATATACTCAGCTTCAGCTGTAGATAGTGATATGGATGTCTGTTTTTTGTTGCGCCAAGATACTAAACAGCCTCCTAGGAAGAATGCATTTCTATTAGTACTTTTCCGATCATCGACACTTTAGGCCCAATCAACATCGATGTATGTAGTCAAAGTAAGAGTTGATCTCTTAGGGTACCAAAGACCGAAATCAGGAGTTCCTTTCAGGTATCTGAGAATTCTTTGCACAACCAACAAATAGGATTTTTTAGGAGCTGATTGAAATCTTCCCACCATTCCTACTGCTTGCATAATGTCGGGTCTCGTAGCAGTTAAGTACAAAAGGGATCCAATTATTGACATGTAATGAGTTTCATCTACTGGAGGGGAGTCATCATATTTTCTCAATTTGCAACTTGTGGTCATAGGTGTTCTCATGGGTGCACAGTCTTCAATTCCATATCTTTTAAGAATGTCTTTAAGATATTTGGCTTGAGATATAAACATGTCTGTTGTGGTTTGAGATACTTGTAGTCCAAGGAAGTGAGATAACTCTCCTATCATTGACATCTCGAACTCTTTTGACATATTTTGAGAAAACTCATGGCTCATCTCATCATTATTACTAGCAAAAATTAGATCATCAACCTAAACAAGTGTGACTAGTAACTTTTCCTCATCTATCTTTATGTAGAAATTACTTCCTGCCACCCACTTCTTGAAGCCTTGTTGTTGTAGATAGTGATCCAATCTTGCGTACCAAGTTCTATGAGCTTATTTCGACCCATATAATGCCTTTTTCAACTTACAAACAAAGTCTTTTCCTTCTGTTAGATTAAACCCTTCTGGTTTCTCCATGTAGACTTCTTCCTTGAGTTCCCCATTCAGAAATGCTGATTTTATGTCCATTTGATAGATTTTGAATCCTTTTGAGCAAGAAAATGCCAAGAACATCCTGATAGCTTCCACATGAGCTACTGGTGCAAATTTTTCTTCAAAGTCAATTCCCTCAATTTGTGAATAGCCTTTACAAACAAGCCTTGCCTTATTTTTGATGATTTTTCCATCTTCATTCATTTTGTTCTTAAACACCCACTTGGTTCCTATTATGTTTTTTTCCTTTGCACAAGGTAACCTCTCCCATGTCTCATTCTTCTCAATTTGAGACATTTCTTCTTCCATGGCTTTTACCCAATGAGGATCCTTACTTGCTTGAGTAAATGTTTTTGGTTCTATCATTGATAGAAGAGAAATATCATTTTTCTTTGGTGTATTTCTCATCCTTCATCGGGTTTGCTTCCCTTCATCTTTATTGCCAATAATCTTCTCTTCCGAGTGATATTTTTGGAGAAGTTTCATCTTTGAAGGAGTTTGAGATGGTTCTTTTTCCTTGGGTATTTCTTGATCTTTTCCTTCTTCTTTAGGTTCTTCTTCTTCAATGAGAGGATCAACTTCATCTTCTTCAATTTCTTTCTCTGGAAGGTATTCATCAATCTTCACATCAATGCTTTCCACTATTTTCCATAGTCGATTATTGTAACACTTGTAGGCTTTGCTCCGTGTAGAATATCCAAGGAAGATCCCTTCATCAACCCAAGAATCAAACTTTCCTGGTGATCCATCATTGGTTTTTATGATGCACTTGCTTCCAAAAATCTTAAAATATTTTACTGAAATCGTTCTTCCTTTCCATAATTCATAAGGAGTCTTTTCATTATTTGGTCTTAATTGAGTTTGATTTAGGGTATAGATAGCTGTCCCGACTGCTTCTCTCCAGAATTTTGGTTGTAAGTCAGCTGCTATTAACATTGTTCTAGCCATTTCTTGAATTGTTCGGTTTCTTCTTTCAACTACCCCATTTTGCTTGGGTGTTCTGGCAGCATAGAGTAATCTTTTAATTCAATGTATTTTACAGAATTCATTATATTATTTTGATGTGAATTCTCCCCCTCTATCTGTTCTGAGGCACTTAATATTTGAATCCTTTTCATTTTCTACAAGAGCTTTAAGATTCTTAAAACACTCAAATGCTTCGGATTTATATTTTATAAAATATATCCACATCATTCTAGTATAGTCATCAACAAATAAAGCAAAGTACCTTTCTCCTTGGAGTGTCAGATTTTTAGTTGGTCCACATAAATCAGCATGGATGATCTATAAAGTCTTTGATATAGAAAATTCCTTGGTCTTGTGGCCGGTTGTGGATTGCTTTCCATGTTGACATGGACCACATATTCCTTGATTCGGTTTGAATAACTTTGGAATGTCTCGTACTACTTTAATCTTGCTAATATTGATCAAGTTATTGAAGCTTGTATGTCCAAGTCACTTGTGCCACAACCAACTTTCATTTGTTTGACTTAAGTAATGTTAGATGATCCAAAAATAGTTTATCATCATAGGTTATAAAATTGAAATAAAATAATTATTAATTTAAGAAATTAAATTAATAATTATTATTCTAGAATGATTAATTATTTAATGCATACAATTAGAAATTAGTATATTGTTGTAACAAGATATGACTCTCCAAATGTGTCGTATCTTAGGCTCTATTTTAGGAGATTAGTTAGCTAGTTGGTTTGAATAGCATTTAATGTAAATGGACACTTGTTATTTAATAAGTGATCCATAATTAGAGGTAGTTAGGACATGGAGCTTATAAATAGCTCATTGCAAGAGTGTTTGGTTGTTCGGGTGTAAACTCTTGCAAATCAATTATGTAATTGTTTTTCTGATTAATAAAATTATGTGTCTGAGGACACTTCTACCATTATTGTGGTATCAGAGCTCCAGGAATGATGCAGTGGATGTGAGGAGGATATTCCAGCTCAACAAAGTCTTGGAAAACTCCATTCAATTGACCGGCAAATGATTGGTATGGAAATTGTCCAGTTTTTGTTTGAAAAAAGAAAATAAATTTTATCATTGATTTTAGATTTTTAAAATCTAAAAATCATTTTTTAGTATTATCAAAAATTGCCTCTGTTTTTTGGACTTTTTGTTACTGCTCCGCTTCAACACTGTTTGGCCTGAAACTCGCGACTGGATATACCGAACCTCGCCTATTCGAATTTCCAAAGCTAGTACCGTAATCTTTATTACTTCCGAAGCTCTTCCCTGCACTGTAATTGTAATATCCATCCGCTGGCCTGTGGGCGCCTAGATCAGCAGCTCTACCAGCGTTACCGAAAGCGGAAGAAGATGGCACAGGGAGGATATTAATTTTTCAGCCCTCAAGTTTTGCAAGATTATACGCATAGAACCACTTGATGATGAGGGCTTCCTCGCATTGGATGTGGATCTGATGGCAGTGATTACGACTGTTGCTTATTGTTTGTAAGTTTCTCAGCAACGAAGAAGCCACATAATACTCAACTCAGCGGGAGCCACCGACATTATTGTGTACGGTTTTGCAGTGTACAGTGCGCAATGCAATCTGTGAACCACAATGAGCTAATTGTTTTACTCGGTGTTTTCAAGATTCTGGTGGTGGAGGTAATCAGTTCCGCCCAATAAGCTATTAAGTTGGTGTAAGAGACGGTAATTAAGTTTGGTTTTGGCTTTGTTTACATCTAACTGGACACTGTGATTGGATGATTTGTTGTGGATTCAAGAGGGTAGGGGCGAAGCTACTCAAATAAAGAGGGATACTGCAGCCACCAAGAAGCCAGAGTGACGCCTGTCTACCTTAAAGCAGCTTCACATTGGTTTTTTTAAATGGTCGTTGGTTGAATGATTTGAATTATTGGTTGAATTACAAAATTCTTTACTCTGCTCTCAGCGTTATTCGTTGTCAGAAAATACTCTTATGCGAAGGTTGAATGTTCTCACTGGTCAGACCTGCTGGAATGGTTGAATGTTCTGCTGCATAACCGGAGTGCTACGGTGAGGTGTGGTTGTTGGGAGTCGAGCCCACATATCCTATTCTTCTTTTGTTGGTGCGTATGACCTCTGGTTTGTATGCTTTGAAGGGAGCAACCTTTGGTGCGGTGAGCATTGAAGTCAAGTATGTGGTGTACAAGAGATTATGATTTCAACAAACACATTGTGATTTCAACAAACGTCATTTTCATTCCTTCGAATAAGGTAGAAGTTGCATTTATGGTGTGTTAAATCATTTTTTGATTCTTCTACGTTAACCATTTTGAAGACGAGGTATTATATAAATCATGAAGCAAGTTTTTGAAGACGAGGTATTATATAAATCATGAAGCCATGTTCCATTAAGTTCTTAAAGGGTGCATATATATAATGCATATTGTATTTTGGAAAAATCTCATGATTTTTTAATTTTGGAGTTTATGTTTTGTGGAGTAATAAGGGATATTTGCAAATGTTAAGGATTGTAAATTTTGGAGTAATAAGGAGACTTTAGTTGTAATTTGTTTTCGGAGAGATTGTAACTCAAAGTAATTTTACTTTGAGGGGGGGTAATTTCTTTACCATATTGTGCAAAAGCACCATTGTAAAAAGTCAAATTTTGAAAGTTGCGTTGTAAAAATTTGAGAAATTGACTAGAGCCAAGTGCAAAGCTCAGTCAATTGTCTCCTGTTTTGACGACCATTCGAGGGTCAAGGCCAAGCCCTGATAGATCGTGTTTTTGCGTGTTGTGTTGACTATCTTGTCATTTATGTTCTGATTCTTGGTGTGACGCTACAACGCTAAAATGTCTAAGTTGATTAATTTGTTCTCTGATTCCGACAAACTAGAAGGAACCAAATCTTATAAAACATGGCATCGACTCATCGAAAGCACACTCATTTACAATGAATTATGGCAGGGAATATGTGATGGATATGTTAAGCCAAATAAACCCACAGATGCAGCTGCACTAGCAAAATGGGAAATCAAGAATGCTAAAGCCTTAGCTCTTATTAAATCATCTGTGAATGATGAAATGTATGTCCATATAGAAAATGCTTTAGATGCATGGGCTGCTTTGAAAACTTTTAAAGAACTCTTTGATACTCATCCTGAATCAAAGAAAGTCGATCTACAGTTAAAATTGTTGCAACAAAAATTAACTGAAGGCGGTGATGTTCTTGAATATCTCTCAAGACTTAAGAATATCAGGCAAGAAATTATTAATGCTAGTTTTCCCGCAATTGATGATAGCTTTATGGTCAAAATTGTAATTGCTGGGCTTCCTTCTTCCTATACGCATTTTTTAGAGACTCTACAAGTAACTGGGAAATTAGAGAAACTAAAGTTTGATGAGCTTTGTGAAATGTTGAGTCAACATGATAAAACTTTTGGGAAGAAGAAGAAAGTTGGTGAAGATGTTTTTCTCACAGAGGCCAGCACTAGTAAGTCATCAGCAGATAGTTCTCAAGGAAGAGGTAGATGGAATCAGAATCAAGCAGCACATAATCGAGGTCGAAGCCAAAGCAAAGGCAACAATTTTAATAGAGGAGGAAGAAATAATTTTCAAGGTAGAGGAAACAACCAAGGAAGAGGCAATTTTCAAGGATAAGGATATAATAATCAAGGTAGAGGACAATCTCAAAATAGAGGTCAAAGCAGAGGCAGAGGACAATCTTCAGGATGAGGAAGAGACTTAAGTCAAATTGTGTGTCGAAGATGTAACAAAGTTGGCCATTATGCTGAAGATTGTCGAACTTCACTTAATAAAATTCCTAAGTTTCAACAGCATTCAACACAATTTTCAAATGATCAAGATGAAGATAACTCAGAATATGTTTTTACTTCCTCACCAGCAACACAAATTTCATCCCATCTTAGAAGTGCATCGACTCATTGAAAGCACACTCATTTACAATGAATTATGGCAGGGAATATGTGATGGAGATGTTAAGCCAAATAAACCCACAGATGCAGCTGCACTAGCAAAATGGGAAATCAAGAATGCCAAAGCCTTAGCTCTTATTAAATCGTCTGTGAATGATGAAATGTATGTCCATATAGAAAATGCTTTAGATGCATGGACTGCTTTGAAAACTTTTAAAGACCTCTTTGATACTTAGCCTGAATCAAAGAAAGTCGATCTACAATTAAAATTGTTGCAACAAAAATTAACTGAAGGCGGTGATGTTCTTAAATATCTCTCAAGACTTAAGAATATCAGGCAATAAATTATTAATGGTGGTTTTCCCGCAATTGATGACAACTTTATGGTCACAATTGTAATTGCTGGGCTTCCTTCTTCTTATACGCATTTTTTAGAGACTCTACAAGTAACTGGGAAATTAGAGAAACTAAAGTTTGATGAGCTTTGTGAAATGTTGAGTCAACATGATAAAACTTTTGGGAAGAAGAAGAAAGTTGGTGAAGATGTTTTTCTCACAAAGGCCAGCACTAGTAAGTCATCAGCGGATAGTTCTCGAGGAAGAGGCAGATGGAATCAAAATCAAGCAGCACATAATCGAGGTCGAAGCCAAAGCAGAAGCAACAATTTTAACAGAGGAGGAAGAAATAATTTTCAAGGTAGAGGAAATAACCAAGGAAGAGGTAATTTTCAAGGACAAGGATATAATAATCAAGGTAGAGGACAATCTCAAAATAAAGGTCAAAGCAGAGGCAGAGGACAATCTTCAGGAAGAGGAAGAGACTTAAGTCAAATTGTGTGTCGAAGATGTAACAAAGTTGGCCATTATGCTGAAGATTGTCGAACTTCACTTAATAAAATTCCCAAGTTTCAGCAGCATTCAGCAGAATTTGCAAATGATCAAGATGAAGATAACTCAAAATATGTTTTTACTTCCTCACCAGCAACACAAATTTCATCCCATCTTAGAAGTGACATCGACTCATTGAAAGCACACTCATTTACAATGAATTATGGCAGGGAATATGTGATGGAGATGTTAAGCCAAGTAAACCCACAGATGCAGCTGCACTAGCAAAATGGGAAATCAAGAATGCTAAAGCCTTAGCTCTTATTAAATCATCTGTGAATGATGAAATGTATGTCCATATAGAAAATGCTTTAGATGCATGGACTGCTTTGAAAACTTTTAAAGAACTCTTTGATACTCATCCTGAATCAAAGAAAGTCGATCTACAGTTAAAATTGTTGCAACAAAAATTAACTGAAGGCGGTGATGTTCTTGAATATCTCTCAAGACTTAAGAATATCAGGAAAGAAATTATTAATGCTGGTGGTCCCGCAATTGATGATAGCTTTATGGTCACAATTGTAATTGCTGTGCTTCCTTCTTCCTATATGCATTTTTTAGAGACTCTACAAGTAACTAGGAAATTAGAGAAACTAAAGTTTGATGAGCTTTGTGAAATGTTGAGTCAACATGATAAAAATTTTGGGAAGAAGAAGAAAGTTGGTGAAGATGTTTTTCTCACAGAGGCCAGCACTAGTAAGTCATCAACAGATAGTTCTCGAGCAAGAGGCAGATGGAATCAGAATCAAGCAGCGCATAATCGAGGTCGAAGCCAAAGTAGAGGCAACAATTTTAACAGAGGAGGAAGAAATAATTTTCAAGGTAGAGGAAACAACCAAGGAAGAGGCAATTTTCAAGGACAAGGATATAATAATCAAGGTAGAGGACAATCTCAAAATAGAGGTCAAAGCAGAGGCAGAGGACAATCTTCAGGAAGAGGAAGAGACTTAAGTCAAATTGTGTGTCGAAGATGTAACAAAGTTGGCCATTATGCTGAAGATTGTCGAACTTCACTTAATAAAATTCCCAAGTTTCAGCAGCATTCAGCACAATTTTCAAATGATCAAGATGAAGATAACTCAGAATATGTTTTTACTTCCTCACCAGCAACACAAATTTCATCCCATCTTAGAAGTGACTATGAAGATGCCTGGATCTTGGATTCCGGGGCAACTCAGCACATGACTTGTCAACGTGATTTTTTCTGGAATTTTCAAGATTGCCAACTTAATTCCATTTTTCTTGCTGATGATACAAAACATACTCCTTATGGAAAAGGAGTAGTAAAAGTTTTTCTCCCTGGTATTGGAGAAAAAATGATTTCCAACGTATGGCATGTACCCAGTTTCAAGAAAAATTTGCTCTCTTTAGTCACGATTCGACAAGCAGGACATCAGGTGATTATGGAAGATGGTTTAGTGAAGATTAATTCAGTGAAACAGAACTTGAAAATAGTCATGACAGGTTATGAAGATGGAAAACTGTTACGGATGAAAGGGACAGTTATTCCAAGGCATTCTGATTTTGTAGGGGCAGTGACTACAGGTATTTCACCTATAAGACTATGGCATGTAAGATATGGACATTTGAATTTGGACAGTCTTTCTCAATTGCAGAAACAAAGAATGGTTAAAGGACTTCCCACATTCAAAAGGGAAAATGCAAAATGTGAAGCTTGCATTTATGGCAAGCAAAATCGAGAAAGTTTTCCAACAAGTTCATGGCGTGCAAACAGGCGGCTACAACTAGTTCACAGTGATGTTTGTGGTCCACTACAAACTTCATTTGGCAGTTGTAAATATTTCTTACTATTCATTGATGATTTCAGCAGAATGACTTGGGTTTACTTCTTGAAGAACAAGTTAGAAGCATTTGATAAGTTTAAAATTTTTCGCCAACTTGTTGAAAATGAAGTCAGAGAAAAGATAGGTACTCTCAGGACAGATAATGGGGGAGAATTCACTTCAAATGAATTCAAAACTTATTGCAGTGAAAATGGCATCAAACGACATCTTACTAATGTTTACACTCCACAGCAAAATGGAGTAGTCGAAAGAATGAATCGCACTTTGTTAGGAATGGCGAGATCCATGTTAACTTTCAAGAGGTTAAGTCCAACATATTGGGCAGAAGCAATACATACAGCTGTCTACTTAAGAAATAGATCTCCAATTGCTTCTTTAGAAGGAATTACACCTTATGAAGCTTGGTTTGGTTTCAAACCTCGAGTTAAACATCTTAGAGTTTTTGGGTCAGTGTGTTATGCCTTAGTTCCGAAAGAAAAATGAACTAAGCTTGACTCAAGAAGTTTAAAATGCACAATGATTGGCTATTCTGATGAGAAGAAAGGGTATCGAATTTTGACCAATGGAAAATTCATTGTGAGCAGGGATGTCATTTTTTATGAAACAGAGAGTAAGAGTGCTGAAGAAATTGAAAATCTTCTTCACAATTTAGAAACCAAAGGAAGTAAAGAAATGGAAAAATGCAAAGTCAACCAACTTCACCAAATTGGTATGAACTAGATTTTCCTTCCTCTGACGATGAGTCATCCAGTCCATCTACATCAACAACATCATCTGGGTCTTCTAGCAGTTCATCCGCATCTCCAAGCAGCAGTAGTTCTTCTGACAGTGATTCTCCACATTCTTCACCTAAACGATGAACATCAGTTTATATTAATCCTCTTTACAATGATGGGGACTTTACAGAAGCGCAAACAAGTGAGCACCAACTTCCGAAATGGGCAGTTCAACTTTTGAAAGATGTAAAGCCTGATGAACAGAATAAAACTGGCACCAGAAGGGCACATAGAAGTGAAGGCAATTTTGCCTTGATAGCAAATGATTTTACTGAACCTTCCACATACAAAGAAGCAGTAAAACATAAAGAATGGCAACAGGCTATGGTTGAATAATATCAAGCAGTAATTGATAACAACACTTGGAAACTTGTTGATTGTCCAACAAATGTTAAACCCATATGATGTAAATGGGTTTACAGAATTAAGTATAATCAGAAGGGTGAACTTGAAAAGTATAAAGCACGACTTGTCGCAAAGGGTTTTGCGCAGCAGGAAGGCATTGATTATGAAGAAACTTTTGCTCCAACAGGTAAATGGAACACCATACGATTAACACTTGCATTGGCCGCTCAAAAAGGATGGAAATTTCATCAAATGGATGTGAAAAGTGCTTTTCTCAACAGGGATTTACAGTTGGAAGTGTATATGACCCAACCACTAGGTTTTGAAGTTGAAGGACAAGAACATAAAGTCCGCAAATTGATCAAGGCTTTATATGGATTAAAACAAGCTCCCCGAGCTTGGTATGCAAAGATGGATGAATACCTTAAGAAAGTTGGTTTTCAACGAAGTGAATCTGATGATACTTTGTATGTGCGACAATAGGGAAAATATCTGGTAATTCTTGTTATGTATGTAGATGATTTGATCATTACTGGCAACCATGATGATCATATTGCACAAGTGAAAAAGGAGTTACATGCAGGTTTTAAGATGACAGATTTGGGATTACTTCACTACTATCTTGGAGTTGAAGTCTTCCAATGTCCACATCATATTTTCATTTCTCAGAGTAAGTATGCCGCAGAGGTTCTTCAGCGATTTGGCATGCAAGATTGCAAGCCCGTTCTCACCCCCATGGAGCAAAACTTGAAACTTTCAAAATTTCAAGGGGGGAAAAGGTGGACAGTACAACTTACAGACAGTTGATTGGCAGCTTGATTTATTTGAAAAATACTCGTCCTGATCTATCTTATGCAGTCAGTATTCTTTCACGTTTTATGCAGGAACCACGAGACAGCCACTGGAATGTAGCCAAAAGAGTTCTTCGATATATCCAAGGAATAAAAGATTTTGGTCTTGTTTACACAAAGACTAAAAATTTTGTACTTGGTGGATATTCTGATGCCGACTTTGCTGGGAGTATTGATGATCGAGCATCAACATCAGGTTATTTAATGAATATGGGGTTAGCAGCAGTATCTTGGAGTTGTAAGAAACAAGCTACAGTGGCCACTTCTTCATCAGAAGCAGAGTACATTTCAGCATGGGAAGCAGCATGTGAAATTGTTTGGTTGCGCCGAATTTTGCAGGACTTGGGCATTTCTCAGGCAGAAGCTACATCATTATTCATTAACAGCCAGTCCGCCATCAAACTTGCCAAGAACCCAGTTTTTCATTCAAAGAAAAAGCATGTGGACACCAAGTATCATCATATCAGATCTCTCATTGCCAAAGATGTCCTTAAGCCAGTTTATTGTCCTTCCGAAGATCAGATCTCCGACATTTTCACGAAACCACTTGGCAAAATAAAATTTACTAAGTTCAGGGATGAACTTGGTATCTGTTGTAATGTATCTTTTGATCATAGGGGGGAATGTTAGATGATCCAAAAATAATTTATTATCATAGGTTATAAAATTGAAATAAAATAATTATTAATTTAAGAAATTAAATTAATAATTATTATTCTAGAATGATTAATTATTTAATGGAGACAATTAGAAATTAGTATATTGTTGTAACAAGATATGACTCTCCAAATGTGTCGTATCTTAGGCTCTATTTTAGGAGATTAGTTAGCTAGTTGGTTTGAATAGCATTTAATGTAAATGGACACTTGTTATTTAATAAGTGATCCATAATTAGAGGTAGTTAGGACATGGAGCTTATAAATAGCTCATTTCAAGAGTGTTTGGTTGTTCGGGTGTAAACTCTTGCAAATAAATTATGTAATTGTTTTTCTGATTAATAAAATTATGTGTCTGAGGACACTTCTGCCATTAAGTAGCATTCATCTTCTTGAATCTTGTTCAGAATGTCGATGTTGTCTGGTGTTATAACCTCTTTCGCCACAAGTTCCCCTGAGGAAGAGTTCCTTATTTCACAGTCTTTGGTGCTAAAGACAACATTATGTCCTTGATCACAAATTTGGCTAACACTCAGGAGGTTGTGTTTGAGCCCATTTACTAGCAAAGCATTTTGAGCTTTTCCTTTTCCATTAATAAGAGTAACAATTCCTTTTCCGACAATTTTGGCAAATCCACTTCCAAAGGATACATTTCCTTCCTTTTTTATCAATGAGAAAAACTTCCTTTTGTCCCCTGTCACATGTCTGGAGCACCCACTATCCACAAACCAATGATTTTCAACATTTTGAGCACATATAGCTAGGCCACATTTATCCGTGTTGGGATTCTCACTTCTTGCTTTTCCTCTTTTGAGTGGGCAATTTTGTTCATTGTGTCCATTATTGTTACATAATGAGCAAGTCAGATGAAATTTGGCCAAGGGATCAAAAGAATTGTAGGTTTTGATTTGTCCTTGCCCTTTGAGGCCATATGGTTTGTTTATTTGATCCTTCATTTTTGATGTGTCATTCTTATGAGCCATGCAATGTCTAGCTTGATGACCAAAATTTTTACAATGAAAACAATGCCCAAAAAAGATAGTTTTATACCTGTTGTAATAGCCATGATTTGAATCAACATTCTTCCTTGGAGTTACTCCCGCTTTATTCTTTGGATTTGAGATGGGTCTTTGATGAAATACTATTTTGTATTTGTTGTAACATACAAGATTCAAATCAACATTCTTACTTGGAGTTACTATCTCTTCATTCTTTGGATCTGGGATGAGCCTTCGATTAAATAATATTTCTTCTTTTGGGTTGTTGGAAAGTATGTTAGCATAGCTTTTCACAATATTCTTAGCACTTGATGATTCTCCTTTAAAATCTATTCCAGATTTGTCATGTTGAGGTTTTTGATTATTTAGGATAGTTTCAAGTATTCGAGAGCTTTTCCAACCCTTTTTAACTTGCTCCAATTCCTTCCTCAGAGATACTATTTCGGCTTCACATTCTTCGCAAGATTATTCTTTTTCTTTTAGCTTATTTTTCAAGAGATCTTCCCTTATTTTTATTTCCTCGTTTTCTACCTTGAGGGAAATGATTTTATTCCGTAATTTCTCATTTTCTTCAATGGCGGTTATTAACAATTCATCTACATTTCCATTTAGCCCTAAGTCATCATCATTTGTGAATGCCATGAGTAATACTTCTTGGCTTCCAACATGATCATTTTCTTCATCCGATTCTTCATTACCTCTTTTGCAGTGAGGGAACTAGTTAGTTGATTTCTTTTTTATGACTACAAATTCATCTTCATCAAACTCATCTTGCTTATAGAGGAAATTCTTCTTATTGAACCCTTTCTTTTTGTATACCATCCTTTTAGAATTTTATTCATCATCACTATCATGCTTATGAGGACATTTTGCAGCATAATGACCTATTTTTCCACATTTGAAACAAATAAGAGGGTATTTACCTTTTAGCTTAGATCATTTCTTCAGTATTTGTACAAATTGCACCAATTCGGATTCAAAATCGGAGTCATCACTACTGACATTCCTTTCTTTCCCCTTTTTTTATTTTGAGGCCTTGAATACTGCATCTTTGGAACTTGGGAAACCTTTTCTCATCTCATAGGCAATGAGGATTCCATGGAGTTCATTCATCTTGAGAGTTTCTAGATCCTTCACTTCCTCTATGGCACTTACTTTGGAGTCAAATCTGTCTAGTAGAGATCTTAAGACCTTTTGAATAATGGTGCTTTCTTCAATGTTTTCATCCAATCCTTTAAGAGGGTTTACCACTCCAACGACTCGCAGAAAGTATGATGCAATATCTTCATCATCCATTTTCAGACTTTGAAATTTCCTTCTATGAATTTGAAGCTTTATCTTATTGACTTTGGAGTCCCCGTCGTATAAGCTAATTATCTTATCTCATACTTCTTTGGCAGAGTTAGAATTCAAGACTTTTGTAAATTCAGAATCAGTGATTCCACTAGTGATGGAGTTTAAAACTTTTGCATTTGCAACGTAGACTTTCCTCTCGTCTTGATCTGTTGGAAGAATGGAAGGAGCTATGTACTCATTTAAGACTGAATGCCAAACTTCAGGTCCAAGGGACATTAAGTAGTAGGACATTCTCTTTTCCCAGAAACCAAAAATTGTGGCATTGAACAGAGGAGGTCTTCCTAACACTTCTTGATTTCTCATCATGACTAAGAATCCTTCTTCAAGCTGTTAGGCTGATATGAAGAAGTCGGCTCTGATACCAATTGTTGGAAATACTAGGGGGGGTGAATCAATATTTCTTTTCCAATTATTAATTTTATCAGTTAAAAACATTTATATTTGGAACACATAAATAGATAACAAGAATAGATACTTTTATTAATGTGATCTTTGCAATAAGTCAAGTACAATATCTCTTTCTCTCTCTCATATATATATATATATATATATATATATATATATATATATATATATATATATATATATATATATATATATATATCTATATATATATATATCTATATATATATATATATATATATATATATATATATATATATATATATGATTTTAATCAATTTCCATGCACCAACTTGGAATATTTGTGAGGCTCCAACCTCCAAAGCACCAACTCTATCTTGTCAAGGTACTAACCTCGAATTTAGGAGCACCAACTCCCAGGACACTAATCCTTTCAGTTTTGAGGCACCAACCTCAAGGGATCCAATCCTCTGTTGTAAACTATCTGGATTTGTTTGGTTTTAATTCTCTGCTCCCAACCCTGCTAGGCCTATGACTTACTTCTGTCCTCCTATTCCTTCCATTTTTGCCAGAGCTTCGGTTTCCTTTATTTTCTTACAGTTTGCCAATGACCCTAAACTTTCCTTGTTCTTTGTTTTATATTCCTGATACCCCTGACCTTTGGCTTCCTTTCTCCGCTGGCTCTTCAGCTTCCTCAACACTCGCTTGAACTTTTATCTTCCTTTGCGCTCACTCTTCGGCTTCCTCTATCTCTTCAAATCCATCAATACACATAGGACACATTAATGTGGAAGAGAGGCCAAATTACAATAGTGTTGCATATTAAAAAATATCAGAGAGACCCTTTTTAATATTCATACAATGTACATTAATCGTTCATGGAAACCATATAAGAGAGACTATAGCCATATAGAGGTACCACATGCCACGTCATCCTTTTATAGCAATCACCGCTTTCAGAGGTTCGCACATAACATAGCCTATTCCCAACTGTTGATGGAGTGGATGTGATATGGTATTAAACAGGTATTAATAAGTCTGTAGGGTCCATACCCTTACCGCAATCCCCGGATTGACATTCCTTTGTACATTGTGATTACCGTGGATGCGACATTTGATTAAGCCACACTATAATGGTGTAGTCGGGTCCACAATTATATTGCAATCGATGGATTTCAATGTCGCAAAAACTTTAACAAGGCTTGCGATATTGCGATGGAAACGATATTACAATAGGGCATGTTATAACGTTGCAACGAGTCCACATATGTATCGTAATCGACATTTTAATATGGCAAGGCTTTAAAGAGGCTTGCGATATGGAGGATGCTATGTAACTATAAAGTGTATTACAATGGAATCCTCGGGCCCATGTATTGTATCGCATCTATCATATATATATATATACTCCCCCATTCTTAACTTTGGTTAATGCAAACTTAACCGATAACCCTTTATCCCCTTTAATTCTATCATAACCCTCATATAATGGGAATATACATAAACACACGGGAACTTGCATTTTCTGCTTTTCCATAGCCTTGGCACGTTTATCGATGCCTACCTTTATCAGAATCATTCTCCACCATAGATTAACTTGCGCTAGATCCAACGGATATCAGAGATTTCAGGTGGACAAATAGCATGGAGAATACCCACCCGATAAAGCGGTTTTCTCTCTCCACCCTCGTGCTACATGTCACTCGATTAATGGAATCGGGTGCTCTCCTCTAAATACCACTTACCACCTAGCGTCCGCCCGAAAACCACTACCACTATTACAAACCCACCTTTTGGAATATAACCACATGAATTCACTCTTCATCCATGTTCTTGATTTCTGTCGATATTATATACTCCTCCACTCTTTTGGCTCCTCCTCCACTTTTTTGGCTCCTCTGTTAACTTCTTTGGCATATATTACATGTGATACTCCCAATATGGCTCCTCCTCAATCTCCCGCTCTTACACTTACTTGGCTTTCCTGTTGCTTCCGATACTACTCCAATAACTCTTCTCTGCTTTGATCGCTCTGCTCTGATAGCTCTTATGACTTCCAATATTCTGTCCAATGGCTTAACTGTCTTGGCTTTCCTCTGGTTTTTCCTCATGGATTCTTGCTCCCGTTTCTTCACAGATCTTCTCTACTTCTCCTTGGCCTCACATCATTGTTTACTCATCCAAAATATTGCCATATTGACATCAATGAAAATCTAGGTGAAGAGGCCGCTCTAGGATTCATAATCTTAGGCAAGTGAAGTGGGGATCCCTTGTATCTCATCGTCTATGTTTGCATGTAATCAACAACAACATGCACGTTCAACAATATACGTGCTCTTCTAACACATCGCTACTGCCATCTGTTGAGATGGACAACTACCTTATGCATGGTACCAAACTTGGAATACAACGCCCACATGATTGTGTCAAGGGATAATACTTCATCTAGTATTGCCTTCTTCAATTCTGCTTGGGTGGATGTTGTAACCAGTTCTCCTCCCTGCATGGTCTTTTGTAGCTCATTCGTCATTCCCTCGTTCTCAACTATTAGAAAGCAAACACTTGAGCTAGTGGCTTCGGCAAAAGCTCTAGTAGCGTTGGCCAATGTAGCTGGATGTTTACACATGTCAAACATGATCACTCATTCCTCATACTATGTAGGAGATGTGTGATATTTCGGAGTCGACACCCTACGATATTGCACTTACTCTATGTTGAGACTTATCGAATGAAATGTTCTGCATCTCTCCTTCGAACTGATCTCCAAGGATCTCAGTGTCTCCTTGATTGCTTGGGACATGCTCATATTCTGGATGCGGTGAAGTTGGTGGGTCAACCTCTTGGTGGTGAGGCATGAGGTCAGTTTCTTGCTCTAATTCCTTCTGTTCCATATCCGTATCCATTTTTTCAAGTGCTCGCTCTATCTCCTGAGCAAAATCCTACTCCTACGATGGTTCGCCATGTTTGCATGATTCCAGCTGTTCTAATGAGTCAACTACCTGTATGGGCACTATTTCATCTGTTTGCACAAGATGCGCCCCCTGTTGTACCTATTCTTGTTGCACTTCCTTCTCCTATCTGCACAACTCCTGTTCCTTCCAGAGTTGCTCCTTCAACTCATGCAACTCCTTCTTTGTTTCCTCCATTCTCTGTTTCTCTCCCTGGCTTTCCATGTTTTGCTTATCACAGTGTTGCCTCTTTGCCTTCTATATCCATAGCTACTTTTTCCACAAGTGGATATGCTCGGAACTTGCATCTTTGCTCTTCTTCCATGTGATCGACAATCTTTCTCTTGCCCTTGTTGCACACTGGTATGTTCACCTCTACTACTGCTGCTGCTTCTAGTGCTCTCTGGGATTCTGCTTCACGTTTCTTCGCCAACCATTCCACAACAAATCCAACCGGTTCATTGAGTATGGAGGAGTTGTAACAATACCTCCATGGGTCCTCCTCCATTGAATGATATACCTAGTGGATTAACCGAACTGTACTCTTGTACAATGATCTTTAACAAGACAATGTGGGTCATACGGATTGTAACTTCAGAGGTCGAATGGATACTTATTCATCTTATTTATTTTGAAATCTGCATGCTTGAAACTCCAGATCTTGTATAACCTAATGCGCAGCGATAGAGTGGGCCAAGTTGCCTTCTTCTTCCAGTGTAGCCTAACTGTCAATCCTGCTGATATGTGATATGATACTTCCTGCATGACGAGTATGTCCAAGGAAAACTCCGTTAGAACATGTGGAGGCTTCTCCATGCTGTACATCCGTAAGAAGGTGCTGGACGGTGAGGCATACCAATCAGCAATGTCTATCAATGTCTCCATTATTGCCTTCAACATACAAGGTGGATCCTGTTCGAATATCATCTTGTAAACTGGGGTGAAAAAACAATCAGATAGTCGTGTGATAACTCCTCTAAAGCTACATTTGGATAACATCTTACAATAAGTGTTCAGAACAGTCTCTACCAGTGTCCATGCCCAATTCAAGCTCGAGAACTCTTGTCGGGCACAGATTGCGTCCAAGATGTAGGCGGACATGTAGATCTTTGCTTGCATATCTTTAGGCAGCTGTCAAGCCCTTACTACCTATTCCTTTAGCTGATGAGACAACTTGTCGGACCAATTACTTGCTTTTCCCTCTCTAGCCAGTTGGTCTAGCATGATCACCCAACTCTGTGGGAAGGTTTTCGTGCTTTCTTGGCCATACACTCGACATGCAAATATGACCAAGTATTGATACACCTTCCACAGTATCTTCGTCTTGTAGACCTGCTGGGCTGTCATCTAGAATTTAGTTGGCTCCTTCACCCAGTTCTTCAAAATGTCTCTGGAGTTAGAATTGCTACTGGGTAAGCTGAAGAGAGTCTCCATGATGGTCACGGGCTCCGACATCTTATACATCTCGTCATAATCCTATGTCCTGAAGGTAGTAATCTCTATCCCGCTGACATTGCTCAATGTCATCATCTTGGGATCGGTGTGCGAGATGATCCAATGTATCATGCCTGCGCATGGGAACGCAGGGTATCTACATGAAATTCAGTACAGGTCAGACTTGTGGATGTTCACATACACCCAACAGTCTTTGAGGTCTTCTCGAAATGCACTTGCAAATGCATCATTGACCTCTTGCCGTTTCAACTTTATGTCCTTGTCTAGAGTCAGCTTGGTATCTTCATAGATTGGTAGACTTGCGAACACTCGCTTAATTGCTGCTCCAGCTTCACTTCTATTAGTGTCCTTTGATCCTACTCTCCCGAACGCCATTGATCCTAAACTGAAAAGATATGGATGAACACCTACTAGATCTGGAGGCAAAGCGACATGCATGGAAAGAAATCTACCAACAAAAACAAAAGAAAACTTGTGGAAAGACATGCAACATACCTGGGGATTGATAGGAAAGGATTGTGCAATTTCTTCTGCGAGGTTGGCTGATTGGCTTCCAAAACTACTCAAAAGGCAGTCTAGGTTGTTTGAGGAGGCTAATTCACTACTTGAATTGTGCAATGCGCAATCCAGGGTGGCTGATTGGCTACTGGAATTATGCAATGTGCAATTTTAGTTGGCAATGGTTGCAATCTCAATTACTGCATTGTGTAATTTTCTGGGCTAATAGTCATTGTCCCTCAGGATTATGCAAAGAAATCCTAGAGGATAGCTCCTGGGTAGAAATGCACATTTCTTGAGAGGAAGATAGAGCCTTCCTTCTCAAGATTGTGCAATGTTGTCTTGGTGAGGCAGAGTCCGGGCCAAGGCTTCCAAGACCCATCGATGGGCAGCTGCAAGCAAATTCGATGGTGAATGCATGGAAATATTTAGTGTAAGTAGAAGCAAATGACCGTGCATGTAAACAGTGAATGAATGATTCAAAAAATGGAATCATGCATGTGGGTGAAGCGGGTCACCGAATCAGCGGTCATTCGTGTGAAACAATTTCATGCATGTGTCAACAGTAAGATGCTAACGAAAACTGAAATGGTGCTAGTACAAGATAGTATGCATGTAAATAATAAAAATAATTTAAATAAATCAAGAAAACAACACCCACACAAGAAAAAACACAAAATGCGACAGAAATGTTGCAAAAGACAAATTGAGACCACTTTCCTGTGAATAGTTGAGCTAGATGTGTCGAAGAGTCCTGGATGTGTTGTGGGATGTCAAAGCTCCAAGATCGATGTGAAGGAATGAGCTCTAAAGCGTCCAATGAATAAGTTTGAAGCTCATGATGCACATGCCACAAATCTAGGAAAGAGTGACAATTGGAGGAAGAATTTTAAAACTATCTTTGCATGTAACCTCCAGCTACTAAAAATAGATCCCTAAAATCTAGGGATGCTTTTTTCATGTTACTTTTTATATTCCAGGAAAAAGAAACCCATGAATGCAAGTCAAGTTTCCTTGGTCCACATGAGCACATGAATTTAGTTTAATGAGTAACGATAACAACAGTGAGAGTTTAGATTTAGATTAAAATTGTAATTCTTAAAAGCAGAGGATTTGATTACATGATTTATTTCAAGCAAGAGTGATTTATGATTTTGAGCAAGAGAGAATATATTTCAATTCATTTTGGATTTTCATGTAAGAGTGTGTAATTATGATAAATGATTTTATTCCTTTAGAGAATTAAGTTTCTTTCAAAGCATAAGTCAGACATATAGCAGAGGGAGAGAGTGTGTGTTTTATGAGTTAAATTTCATTTTACAAGTGTGATATTGATTTATAATTTTGAGGTTTTCATAAGTTGTGTGGATTTCATAATTAGATATAACCTTTATAAGAGTGCAATTAATTTTCGTAAATGTGGGATTGATTTCCTTTTATGCAGAATTGTGAAAGTTTCTTTTGAAGTAGTTGATAAAAGATTGTGATCATTTTATTTTCTAGGAGAAACTACTCTACTCATGTGCATTCTAATAACTTAATTTAGAATCTATATTTCGATAACTCGGTTTAATTTAGAGGTGTGAATAATCAAGGACTTCTATCACATATAGTCCATTTACACTTCATCGGATTACTAGCTCTGGTCACTAATTTATGCAAGTAATTTAAAGTTAATTAAATTACCAAATAATAGGAAACACAAGATATGTTAGATAAAACATAATTTTATTATCGAATACAATAATGAGGACTCCAATCCTCTTTTACAAAATTCAGGCTCCAACCTGTACAAAAAATTCTCCAGACTCTTCATGGCTCCAACCTTGAATGAGGACTCCAATCCTCAAATACAAATTACGGAACCATCATGCTCTCGATGAGGAAACCTATCCTCTTAGGCTCCAACCTAAAAAAACACTTCCAATATACTTCAATTATTTCTTCAAATTGTCTCCAAAGGCTACTCCAAGGACAACTTCCAAGGATGAATTCAAGGCTTCTTCTTAATTCACTTCAAAAACAACCCAAGGATTCTTAAAGGCCTGGTCCAAAATTAAACTCTTAAAATCTTCTTCAAGGAATTTTCAAAATTTTCTCCAAGGGTTGTTTGAAAACTCTTGAAATATTGCTCGAGGATATGGCCTGAATTCCACTTCAAAAGGTATCTATAAATCCTCTCAAGAAGGTCTTCAAGTATGCTATAAAAGTCACTTTTGGTCTAAGCCTGCTCTAATAAGATTTTAGACTACTCTAAAAGTCTTAAATAATGTACACAATGGACTACTCCAAAAGTGCTACAAGGTCTTCTTCAAGAGGGTTCTAAATTTTGCGCTAAAGTCTCCAAGGTCTCCTTAGGAGGTCTCCAAAATTTTCTTCAATATTGGTCTTAGGTTTAGTGCAATAGTCACCACAAGGCAAGCTCTGTCACAAGGAAAAGTTATTATCACAGGCCGAGTTCTATCATAAGTTCATGCTCTATCTCATGCCCAAAATTCACTTTGAAACTTGCTCTTCATAAGGCTAAATATTGTTCTTAGAGGGGGGCAAGTTGCTGACCTATGACTCTCCATAGGAGGCTGAAATGTAGGCCTAATTTACACCTCATATGTCCCCTAGTGTAGGGCTGAATTATGTACTTACCTCAAGACTGAATCTGCAAGAGTAAAGTTTGCTTAGAGAGCCAAATTTTGAGCCACAAGAGGGCTAAGAAACCTGATACAAATAGGTTTAGTTCTCCATAAAAGATGGCTTAAATTTCTACCAATAAATCCTCCAAGAACCTTTAGTCAAAACATAATTAATCTTCAAGAGCAACCTCCTTCGATTCTACTCAAGGTTCATGAGATATGAACCTTATTCATTAAACCCTGAGTTCTCTTGTTCTTTTTCTTTGTTTTATTTCTCAGATAATCCACGAAAAAATATTCAACAAATATTTCCATGACTATGTAATATATAGTGGTTCAACAAGGCTAATATGAGGTTGTCTTGACCATTTGGAAAGACATGACTATAAAAGAGCCAACCTAAAATAAAGATTTGTCTTACTAGGTGCTAACTTGAGGTTAATTAATTTTCATAACCAAGTTCGATATGGATCAGGGTACCATCAAATAAATTTCATCTTAAATAATAAAATAACCTCACATACAATCTCTTAATTTAAAAATGGTTTGCATTTCCCAAATAATCATTTGCAGAAGTGGTATTTTATAGCATATGATCATTGCCTAGAATGACTTGGATTTTTATTGTTGCCTAAGATATTTATATTATTCAAATACTCATGCATTCAACATATGAGATTAAACCAAGACTTACATATGCGTCAATCAAAGAATGGAGTTTGCTTTGATATTCAGAAAATTATATAACCCTCTATCTCAAGAGCTCAATATTGGTAGGTAAAGCATCATCCAATAAGATGGACTTACTCTTCATGATATTGAAAAATTGTGCATATAATTATCCTTAACTTGCTCAGGGAAATGCCATAGATACCACACTCATGTCAAAGGTATAGGTATCTTTTTCCAAGGTATAGAGAAGACTAAATAGCCTGTATAACCATGCAATCCACTTATCAATGTTGAACCCCACTTTGGCTCTACTATCATTGAGCAAAACTCCTCATAGCCATTTATTTCCCAACAATGACAACATCTCAACAATGAAGTCCTAATTCCCATCATATTTTCCACCTGAAGGATCATGACATTAATTGTAGCCCCAAATCCATCATGCAATTATGAAGGATCTAGTTGTTCACAACCAATGATACTAAAAAAGGCTCATTTAAGGGGTTATTTCTAGGTCTATTGAACATTATAAATGTGAGAAAAAAAAGGGGGTCCTCACATTATTTGACATTAAGATTTTTATCTCTTTCCATGTCCTAGACCTTTGGTTCTTTGAAACATAAATAATTTTCAATATGAATTCCAAAGCTATGGAAATTGACAATTTTTTTTCTAAGCAATAAGAACTGTGACATTGTTGGACCAACTAGAAATGTTCATAGCTAGCTCTCCATAGTTTAAGCACTTTGGGTGATCAATTGATCTCTTGGAGGAATAGGATGTGTTATTAGATGGTTGACTGAAAGATGCTTCTTTAGCTTTTCATTGATGCGTATTTCCTTTAAACTGGTCAACATACATTTTTCTAACCTCATCTTGGGAAGGAATCCTTCCAAATGACCTAGTGGCTCTATTGACTTCAACTTCATTGTGATCAATTTCTAGTTCCCAAAACAAACCACCAATCCACAAAAAGAAGGATAAAGTGCAAGTGTTTGGAAAACTAGGACCCTTGGTTATATTTTCATTATATGCCTCTACAAAGGCTTTATAAGTGATATTTGAACAGAAGGAATCACACACCCTATATAAATAAGAATTGAACTACTCTAAATTGTTTTTATAATCTACAGGGTTTGGAGGCATAGGACCTTGATAATGACAGTTTACAATTTATTTAGGAGTGAAGTTGTTTTTAGGGGGGAGGTATTGCTGACTTCTCTCTAATTAGATGACTTTGTTTTGCAATGCTTTCTAGCCTTGCATAATTTCCTTCATGGTTAAATGGAATTCTTTAAATTCATTATCTAACTAGCACATTGAGTCATATAAATTAGAAGTTGAAGATTTGTCCTTTGTTTCAAATGTCTTAATTTGGGATTTTCCTCTTGATTCAAATGGAGTCATTGAGTATAATTTTCTAGATAATGCCATACTATCATCTATAGCCTTGGCATTAGATTTAGCTTTAGTTTTTGGTTGTGAAATATGAAGAAAGAATGTATAGTGTCTTTTAAGACAATTAAGGTAATATGTAAGGATACTTTCTTAGGTGGCCTATTATCTTGAGGGTCCTCTTGGACCACTCTATCAAACCTAAAATTAAATTTATTTAATATTTCATTATATTTTCTTTTATTTCAATCAATTAATTTAATAAAAATGTAATGTCTTTATTTTGTGATCATATTTCAAAAAAAATGTTTTCAATTGATCAAAGTCACTAATGGTATTATCAAGACGATTAGAAAACCATCTAGATGCATCACCACTTAATGCAAAAAATAACATTTCATTACTACATATACATTCTCTACTTTCATTCCATGCATTATCCTAACAAATCCTTCCCAAAATTCTTGTACAATTTGTGCTTAATCTCCGTTAAATGAAGGTAATTTGTCTCAGGAATCAGGGAGAGCATGAGGTTGACTAGTTATTTGTGAAAAATCAAGGGGTTTGTAAAGATAAATTAACCATGGAAATTCCATTATATTAATATGAGATATGTTTTTGACTTCTTGTACTTTGGACTGAAGATTCGTGATATTAAAAAAATTCTTTAAGTACAAGTAATGTAAATTGATATCCAAGTAAATTATGTTCCCTACTCTTAACTTTAATTTTTCTTTGTTGATAAAATAAATTAGGTTTGGAAAAAAAACTAAATCACCTTGGTAAAAATATTTTGTTGTGTTCATTTCGTTTTGGTTCAGCCCTATTGATGTTCTCTCAATTGGAGTCACCAGCTAAGATCCTGCAAATTAGTCCTTCAAACAAATAATCTCATGAAAAAAAAAACGAATTAAAATTTTCCAAAGTGGAGTGTAGTCATATATGACTAAGTAGAATGAACTTGTCCTTGGAAATGGCATTGGAAAATGTTACCGATCAAATCAACAATGTTGCTAATGTCTTGACAACATACTAGATGGGCACACAAAAAGAAGGAATACCCTGTCAGCTTGACCAAAGACCCCACTATTTAGGCCCAACAACCCATAAATATCCAAGGGAAGAGTCCCTAATTTTACCCCAAATAATTTTTGTACAATACCATTTCCTTATATGGAGTCACTTAAGCTGGAAGTGTTCACTTATACCTACTTCTTGCCTAAAAATAGCTATGTAGTAACAAAAATATAAACAATAAAAATTACTAGCAAAAACTCACTAAAAATATGGCATGCAACATATGGATTTTAGTCTACACTAAAAATACTAACTAGAAATATAATTATATTTTAGTTTTGTTTGTTGGTTGAGGTGGTATGAGTCAAAAAAAATTGTTTTGCTATGTAGTAGACTATAGGTTTTGCATAAAACGTAGAGATAACATCTTGATTTTGTTGTTCTAGCCAACCTACATGTGCCTTGAAAACTCTAGATGGTTAGTCTACTAGTGGAAAAAATATAAGCACAAATATAGAAGCTTTTGGAGCCTTCCCTCAACCCAAATATAGCTAAAAAAAAATTCCAATAACTTGAAATTACTTTTCAGATTTATGGGTGAGATTTTTGTGTGTTTACATACTGAGAAATTACTAGATTTGGGTTTGACAATTAATTATGGATGGAAATTAATGAAGTTACTCTAAATACTGAAAATAACACTTCCTAAATAATCTATAGTAAATGGAAAGGTTCTTTTTTGGTTTTACTTGGAGGGTTGTAAACCTTGCTATAATTTATAGATACAATTTAATACATACTTGAAAAGACATAGATATATAATTCCAATGACTAGATACAAGTGTAAAAATAACATACAATGAAACGTATATCCTATTTTGGCCTGATCTATTAATTAAATAAAAATTCACCTATGTTTTAGCTTGCTAAAAAGATGAAAACATGAAATCCATAAAGCCAATATCTTAATCTAACTACAGAAATATAAAATACCTTTTTGGATTTTTGAGAATATGTGGTCATTATGATATACCAATGCCATTTTAAGTCTAACATTTTTACTGAAATTGATGTCAATACCCCTCTAAAGTCAATACTAATGGCTTCTTTTAAGGGAGTGAGTTTGGTTTGAAATAGAAATCACTCTCATTGTTGCTCAATCCTCTTGATGACATTTGAACCTTCCTACGAGTGACAAGTTCTTGAAGTGGTTTCTCCAACCTTCGATCTTTGTGTGCAATAGAATATGGAATATTGAAGGCAAAGTGAAGCTCCCTCACAAGATAGTTCAAGTGTTTGGATCAAGCACACTATAAAACCATGAAAAATCAAGTCACCTTGTCCCCTAATTAATTCTTTCCATGTAACTAGGAAACACCTCAATGGAAAAAAATGTTAGTCTTGGAATAGTTTTATTAATCGCATAAATAATTTATAATAATTATGCATGAATCACATACCAAGAAGAAGAATAAAAACAAGAACTAGTCCACCAATGTAAAAAATAAATTATGGTGTGCTTTGTGAAATATGATCTCTTTGTTTTGATATCACTTTTCTCAATTTCAAACAATGGCTTTTATAATGAAAAGAACCGATACTTTATAGAAAAATATATAATTGCTAATAAACAACTAGTAAAACTCTCCTTAATAAAATATTTCTAGTGACTCACAAGTTGGAAACTAACCATTTTTTTAATCCTTGAATATTACAAAAATGATTTCATATTTCCCTAAGGGGGTTGAATTAACTTAGATTCCAAAAGTAGGCCCACATATTCCCTTTGCAAGTGAGTTTTGGTTGTCGAGGTTAAAGATAGTGGCTTTGATACTCCAAGATTGCCCTTCCTTTGTCCTTTACCCAACTTGACTTGCTTCAGAAGGTGGTATGACTTTCATTTGTACCTCAACTTGGTCCTTTTGAAGAATAATTTAGATTTAATGGATATCTATTTGGTCGATCATGTAACTTCCCAATCCATATTGACTTTAATGGCTAGTTGAGTTAGCTACAACAGATAGTTTGGCCTCCAACGACTGGTTCAACTTGACTTCACTTTGACTTTTCCTTTAACAATTCAAATTAGCCACCTTGTTTTTGGATCTCCAACATCCTCTCTAACTTGGAAATTTTGGAACCTAGGTTTTTCTTTGTTGTCCTAATCTATATTAGGTATGTCCTTAATTTTTACATCATCAAGGGAATTTCCACATCATCACTCTATATACCAGATCATTAACCTTATGACCTATATATTTAATTTCATAGATGATATCTACAAACTAACACGAATATTTTTTCTCTATTCATGCTGACCACATTTGACATAATACATGTATGATTCTCCACAACACTCTACCTAAAATGCCCTTGTAATTCTTTCCTAATATTTTGACTATAGTTGACCAAGTTGTAACGAGTCATTGGATGATTGGATCTAAAAATTCCACGTGGCATGGAATCCTCTAATCATGCTCTACAATTTGAGACTAGGTTGAATTTTTGGCCATGGAGACTACTTTGTGTTAGGAACCATGGACTTCCTCGGGAAATGTGAATGTTTTCAAAAGATAATCATATACTCTAAGAGTTTTCATAACGAATATTGCACCAAGGCTAAGGTAACATACAAACTCAATAGACTCTGAGCATGTGGAATGACATAGGTGCACCTTGACAAGGATTAAACTAGCTCATACACGAGTGATCACCCCTACAAATGCAGCCTACCATAAAACCATGAGTCCATAGGAGAGTTTTCCTAAATCCATCCAATCTGGTTAGGGATGAAAGAGACCTTATGTGGAACTTCAAGGCATAGGACATGGTCTGACCAATCAACTAATTATAGACTAAATGAGAAAGACATAGGTCTAGCATTCATAATACAGGGTCTTGCATGGATTTCACATGGATTTTGACTTGTGATCTTAAGCTTACAATGGTGATGAATTCTACATTTGAATTATATGTACCCTTGAAGAAAAGTGGGGTAATACCTCTGTAACTCTTTATGCTTCCATTAAGCATTGGCTGTAGCAGCATTTTCCTGCCTCCTAGGCCACTCCGATAGCCTAAGAATGATGAGTAGGATGAGTAGAGGAGGAATCTCTCCCTACATAGACATTACATTTTTGCTTCATCCCTCCTATTTCCTACCCTTAACATCTTATGATCCTATGGTGAAAAATTAGGAAAGGACCCAGTAATAGTATCCCACACTCACTCCATCTATACCACAAAAAAATTTACAAAGGGGCTAAGATGAGTAAAATGAACCCACCAGCTAGAGGCTTGTCTATCCTTGGACCATGGCAATAAGGGTCTCATGGATGAGAGTGCCTCTATTCCACTTTGAAAAAAATACATTAACCAAAGAGCTCAAAAACAAAGTAGCAATTCAATGATGCAAAGGAATGATCATACCATGAAATACACCTAGTAATGACTGAGGCTCAAGAGAGAATATATACCTTCATATTTCAACCATCCCATCATGGAGCAAGTTTCCTTGCTTGCTCACAACTCCATCACCTCCATGAGTCTCCTAATACCCCTCACCAAATTCTCATTTCCAACGCTATAGGAAATCATTCATCCCCTTGACTTCCCATGATTTTGATAATTCATAAATGAGTACCAACAATACCAGCTTTTGGAGGATTCCATCTGTAACAAGGAGTTAAAACCAATTGTGAAATATTTCACACTCTTCTCCATTATTCCTTTGTATGGCTAGAAATGAAACCTAAACTATAAGTTGTCCTATAAACAATAATATAACTTATCAAATAAAAAAGTAAACAAATGATATAAAAAACAAATATATATCCATTTTACAACTCACTTAGATTATACAACTATCTATATCTATATATATATATATATATATATAATTACATAAATTAAAAATTCATTAACGTTTACATCTTTCAAATTAAACAAATGAAACAATTAAATATATAATGTTTCCATCTTTCAAATTAGACAAATGAAACAATTAAATATATAAACAAAAAATTGATATTATTTAGTTAATTATTTTGGAAGTTCCCTTCAAAGTTATAGAATCATCCGTAATAAAATGTACTTTTAAACTATTATTATTTAAACAAAAACAAATAAACAAAAAATTACTATGATGTATACTTATTTATTACTACATAAATTTATATTCATTATTGTATACATTAAAATTAAATAATATTAAATAAATTAAATTGAAACCCTAATTCATTATAAGCGATGATAAATGAAGGTAATTTGTCTCAGGAATTAGGGAGAGCATGAGGTTGACTAGTTATTTGTGAAAAATCAAGGGGTTTGTAAAGATAAATTAACCATGGAAATTCCATTATATTAATATGAGATGTGTTTTTGACTTCTTGTACTTCGGACTGAAGATTCGTGATATTAAAAAAATTCTTTAAGTATAAGTAATGTAAATTGATATCCAAGTAAATTATGTTCCTTACTTAGAGAAAAATTCTTTGGCAAAAATCACATGGAATACCATTTGTCGACGCGTTTCGAACCAACTAGTGTGGTTCATCGTCAGGACAAGTTGAAGAAACAGATCTAGCTCATCATGTTAAATAGTCTGAGCGGAGCCTCCAACAGCTACCTTGCCTAACGGCTAATTTGACTCTTAGTCAAACTAAAAATAATCGATACAAACCAAGTTAACATTATAATGTTTTTACCCGGATGCGGGTGTCTCTACTAGCTATTAAGGATGGCATGCGCCATGACACATGGAGGCTGGGAGGACCGCCGACGAATGTACATGGAGGCCGGTACAAAACGCAGTGAATTAATGCAGCAAGTTAATGTTTTTGGTCTGCGGCAAGGGAAGAGGGAAGCAGCATTGATGCCGAGCATGGCTGCTCAGGCTATGATGCGAAAGGGGAGAGGAGGCCAAGGCCTTTCCCCCGTGTTGAGACAGAAGGTAATGCATTATAACGACTTTGACAGACCAGTTATGGCACAGAACGGTTCCATAGTCGCCTTCAGTGCTCGGAGAGAGGGCTTTCAGTTTGCAGGCATCCAAGGGATTACTGCGTGTTTGGGAGCGCTAAGTCTTCAAGCAATGCCACACAGTCGTGGGGTTCCTGTGCGAGGAGGGAGGTCTAGCACCCGCGTGGTCTTGGAAGACCTTTACCCGGTTGAGCCCATCGCTGCTGAGCCACCACCGTCGCCTAGTTCTGAACAGGAATGCCTGCTCCCACAGGGCACCTACCAGACGTTTAGATTCCGTTTTCCAAGCCGCCTTGTGAGACCAGAGGTGGCTGTCACCTTTACAGTATTCATATCTGAAGAAGAGCCCGACCTGTCAAATTCAAGTTCCCCAACTGCTGAATTGGTCCATGAAAGCGATATCCTCCTGGGGGATATGGAAGGATTGGTGCATTGCACTCGTCGACATGTGGTTGCCCCAATTCAATCAGCCCCGGTCCAGCCTGCTCCACAGGATTCTTCTGGTTATGAAGTCTCGGTGCAAGAGATCTTGCCACAGCCCAATTCCAATATGGAGATGGATGTCTTTAGCTCCTGTGCTCCGATACAGGGTATTTCTGGATACGCTGCCTCTGTGCAAGAGGTCTTGCCGCCGCCCAACTCAAACATGGAAGTGGACATCTTCAACGCTTGTGCCCCGACAAATCAGGGAGAACAACATCAGAACGAGGACGGGCTGGTGATTTGGCTCGACTCGCCAAGCCCAGACAAAGGCAAGCAGGAGGCTTCTTCAGACCATCCAATCTAGCTCTCGGGTGCTCTGCTCTGCTTTTTCTTTTTGTCATGTTGTTGCAATACTTGTTATGTTTTAGAGTCTATGTTTATGTCCAATTCAGTCCTGAGACTCGGTACAGGCGTCGCTGCAAGTCTCAGGCTTCAGATTTTTGTTCTTTTTGTCAAAAGGTCACTGATGTAAGCTGGCTTGGTTCTGCCAGCCACCATGATTTTTTTGTCAGATTGAGTCTAGGCTGCTTTATGTCCAGGAACTATAATGGACTGTGTCTCATGGCTTGGTTAAAGCTTTTCAGATGGAGGACTGGCTTCGGTCTCCTCGCGGGATGTAAACATCTGTAAATATTTTTCTTTCTTAATATAGCAGTAGTCTTAACTTAGAAAAAAAAAACATTATAATGTTTTTAATATACGAATGGCAATGATATGACATAGTACAAAATTAAATTTAAATTGAGTACTGTTGTAACGAGAATCTTTTAAATTTATGTGGAAAGAGAATTAATTATTTATTTTAGGCGTGGAAATTGTATAATATTTCATAATTGGAAATGATTTAATTTATTATAACTTATTTAAATGTTTACTTAAATTAAGTATAATAAATAATGAAATCTATGGGAAAAGAAATTAATTTATTTTTAATTATATATATATATAATGGGATGATAATAATTAAAGTTTGTTAAGATTAATATTGTATATTATATTTTACAAAGGTAAGAAATTATTTTAAGATAATTATACTTTTTTTAATTTAAAAAGCCAAGAAGATTGATAGTATGATTAATATTGTGAAAATTATATGAATATGAGTATGAGTTGGACTCTTTAAGAGGAAGTGATTTTTGGGTTCATCTATTTGAATGGCATAAAGGTGATAGGTTCTTCATCTCATATTGTTTTGGAAACTGACTAATACCCAATTTCACTACGGAGCTCATAAGAATTTATTTTTATTTTAGAAATGTTCATTTTCTTATGAGATGGACAATCTAAGAGAAAGTGTTTTTCATATTCAACTATTTGAATGTCATAAAGGTGATAGGTTCTTTCATCCCATGTTGTTTTGGAAATTTATTAATACCCAATTTCACTATGGAGTTCATGAGAACTTATTCTTATTCTCCTTAAATTTTGAAGTAATAATATTTTACAGCTAACAAAAGAGGTTATAGTTTTTTGGGTAAAAAACTTTGAATTTCAATTAGTTTTGAAATATTTAAATAGATTTTATGAAGTTTATTGAAGTTTTGGAAAAAAAATATTCAACTAAGCATTCTAAAAATTAAAAAATAATTTTTAAAAATGTAATTATTTTTTTCTAATTAGTTGATGACTATGTTGATGATGTTTAAATTGAATTGTTAAAAACTATATTAAAAAATAAAAAAATCTTATAAAAGTTGTATTCCCCTACTGCAATAATAATTTAGCTTTGTTACAATAAATATATTTCAAAATCATAATATTTTATAAATATTTTATTTTAATTTAATTTTATAGCATTTTTCAAATTTAAAATTAATACTTACAATATAACAAGATTTTTAACCATGAATATTTACCGCATTTTACCATGGATATTATTAACTTGTAAATAGGCTTTGTTACAATACCATGGGCCAGTACCATATCTTATCAATACTACTTACCCAAAAAGCATAACTCATTTCAAAATCAAAATATTTTATATATATTCTATTTTAATTTAATTTTATAACATTTTACTTTCTCTTAGTTTTGAAAAATTTAAACAGATTTTATGAAGTTTGTTAGGCCCTGATTATGTTAAATTTTTATATTAGATTTTGTTATTATAGTAATTTAAAATCAATATATATATATATATATATATATATATATATATATATATATATATATATATATATATATATATATATATATATTACTTCTTGCACAAGAGGTAGGCATATTTTCCCGAGAAAAGAAACCCATATTTCCATTTATATTTGAAAGAAAATACATTTTGTATATACACACAACTTGTGCATTCACCAAGATCTACCTTGATCCATGTGTAGCAGACATAGTAAAAAAAAATTACATTACATATGCTTATAAGCATTTAGAAAGTAGCGGCCAACATGGCCATGTAGAGCAACAAAATGCGAAAAAGGAGAAAAGTAGAAATACAAGACAATGGAGAAGATCAATTGTTGCAGAAAATGCTAATATTCTCCTTATTTACTTTCTATTTCTAGACCTTTTTCAAATCCCTGGCTTTTGGATCCATTAGAACCATAGCCATATCACTCTTGGTTTCTCAAGATGATTCTCTTTGTTCGAATCAGAGCTATCAGCTACATGCTCACGCTTTGTTCCCACCATGCCATCCTCACTATGAACCATATTTTTTAGTTGATCTGAGTCCTAGATAGCTGTTGAATTTGTCCCACTCTAAACATGAGTAGTATTTCCATTCTTTTCCTAGGTGCCCCCATCTTCTTTTGTTGAATTATTATTTATATCTTCTTCTTCATCTTCATAAAGATGTGGATCTTTAAAGTACCATCCCTTTGCTTTTGACATTTTTATTTTTATTTTTTGTTTTATTGTTTACTTGTGGGCAAGAATTCTATAGATGTCCTGTTTGGAAGCAAGAACAATAACATAGTGTTGTATTCTCATAGTCTAGAACTTGAGTCCACTAAAAAAATTATGTTTCAATATAATGTGATCTAACAAACCTTTGCCAAGATCTATCTCCACACAATTTTTTGCTAAAGTAAATATGCCTTTCTTTGTTCTTTCCATGTCCCTCTTTCTGAATTTTCTCAATCTATTACCAATACCTTCTAGGACTTGAGGGTTCCGAAAAGGAAGAGGAAGATTTTGGAGCCTTACCCAAACCAGTAGTGTTGTGACTATCATATTCGTTGCGTCGAATTATGGAAACAATGGAGTGATAAAGAGTCCTACTTTGCTCCAAAACCATAGCCTTTCATTTAGTGCAAACTCATAGTCCTTATGTGTATCAAATTGTATAGTAAAAAACCCTTGAAACAAAGATAGAAATCACAGTTTGGGATCCAAGAGGAAAATATCCATTGGTGTAAGGCTTATGCTTTGGGCTAGAAACCAATAAATTGAAAAATAACTTCCTTGGATTGCAAAGATGAGAAAAGTGTATTCACCTTTGGAAGGTCAACTTACATGGCCATAGAATGTTCCATTTGATCAATACTATAGGGTCTTGGAATGTGTTGTATCTATTATGTTGTGGAGGGAGACTTTCCTTTCACATCTTTGAAGGAGGCATATTTTCCATTTGGATTCCTGGAACCTAAGACACCAACTCCTAATGAACCTTCTCTGAGCCTTGTGTTCAAGGTTATAGTTGAGTTTATTTTGATATTATAGTCTTGTATTTGGGGAGAATCACTATGTATCTTCCCTTGAAATTGCAAATTATGACAAAATGTAGGGTATCCCCATTTTTCCTTAATTTTCTCCTTTAAAAAAGTGACGGAAGTAGAATTGCTGGTCCAAATGGAGCAGGTCTTACTGCTCATATTATTTATAAAACGTTTGAAATTTTCCTGTTCCATTTCATCTGTAGACACTGGTAGAGAATACCCAAAAGGGCAGAAAGGTGCTCTATGTGGGTCATAAAACCTTTTGGGCGCAAAGGATGGATCCCCTGCTGAATATATCACCCATGAGACAATGCTTATCTATCTTATTGTGATTATAAACTAGGACAATTTATCTACCTAGAACTTCCATGAACGCCCAACAAAGTATATTACAAATAATAAAAAACCAAAAATATTAGCACAAACCTTTGTTTTGTCGCCCCCCTTCGCCCTAATCATAACAATTCATAGATATCAACTTCAAATGCCTATATGGGGCACAAATATCGGTATAGGTACTGTTCCACATACAAAAACTAGTTCCAAAATGAGACAAAACCCAGTGAGGCTTTGTCATTTCTATGATCAATGACCTTTGGTGCAGAGCAAGTTTGGACTAGGCGATACTCATGGTCAAAGCCACAAAAGAGGCCATGAGAGAAAATTTGAATAAGCTCCCCATGCCATGGGCTGGCATGTGCATCAAAACCTACCCTAAACTAGGCTGTAGTGTAGTTTCTAGAATAGCTAATTGTTGGAACTCTGGCTTCGTCCATCTTCTAGTCTCCAACTTTATACATGCATAAGAGGAAGGTACTAAGAAACAATGGTGCATAATACACTTGTTTAATTATTATCCTTATTTTGCAAAATGATCTCCTCCTTGATCCTCCAATGGTCTATCCAAGGCTAGGAAACATTATGTCGTCCTTGCTTGAGCCAAAGGTGGGGGTTTTGGTTAGAGTTAGATTTTTTTTTTGGAAACCCTCTGGTTTCCATGTTTAAATTTTTCTCATACATAAGATACCTAGTCATAGTCTTGCTATCAATGGGTAAAAGGATTGCTTCAATCAAAAGGACATGATAGGGAGTATTCTCTTTAATCTTGATATTGTAGGTTATAAATAACTTTTTGATCCATTTTATCTTCCATCATGAATTTGTGAATATACTGTAACTCGAAACCTCAAATCCATATAAAATAACAAAAGTGACAAGTCTTAAAGAGGAGTTCTTTTTCAATTCCATTTCTAAATATGTGTTGAATTACAATTGTTTTCAAGCCTATAAAAATATCATCCTTTTCTCAATGTTATAATTCCTATTGAACTTGTGAGGGATATCAATTCCAACATATTTGTATGAAGTTACTCCAATTAGTAGTTATTGTCATATATGAAAGTATCATATGATATCTTTCTATATTTGGTTATCATGACCTTAGTTTTTTCAGAATTAATAGCCATACCCATCCTAGAGAAAAAATATTAGAGGATTCTTAGTTATTTCCAAGAGCATAATGGTTCCTTTCCAAATGAACAATACTGTTAGTGTAAAGGACAAAAGTTATGACTATACTAGTGAGCATGGGCCAACACGACTTCTATCTTCCAAACACTCTTCTAGCTTATCAACGTATGTGCCAAAAATTGTAGCGAATAAGGAACATCATTACTTAAATTTATATTTAATTACATTTAATTTGATTTCACCAACCCTCAATGGTTCTAAATGTTTTAATAACATTCTTATACATCATTGTTACAACAACCCTCAAATCGAGAGGAACCATTATCTCTTCTAGCCTCTTCAACAGTTCTTTGCTAGAAATGATGTCAAAAGATTTTCTAAAATCAGTGAAACAATAGAAGAGACTAGTTTTATTATTTCATCATTACTCTACAATGATATTGAGTGTAACTAGGTGTTACATAGTTGAATAAAATTCCCCAAACATAACTTGGAATTTTTCTCTTTAACCGTGGATTTTTGACCATAAGTTAATCTTCTTTTCCAAAAATAGTTCCATACAACTTGGAAAAGATGTGTCTAATCACAATGGTCCTATAATTAGAGGGAATTCTTTAATTCCCACTTTTAAACATAGGAAAAAGGAAGCTCCACGACCAAGTCTTAGGAAAGCCTTGCTTCACTACTAAATTGAAGAGTTTATGCATGTGGGTGATGATGATATGCCCTTTGATGTTAAAAATTTTAGTTTAATAGTCTTCAATATCATTATATTTTCCATTAGTGAGCTCCTTAACTCCAAACTTAATATCTGCTATAGAAAAGATATCATGCTCTATAAGGGGAATTCAAAATGTTGTCCATAAATTTAGGGGATTTGTGAAGGTTTTTAAGGTATATTCTAATTATTCAAGAGAATATTACTATTTTATTTATTTTTATGAATTAAAATTTTCCTTCAAAATTTTCTAGAATCATATTTAAACAGGTGCAACAAATACTCATGTTCTCTATTTATATAGTACACTTTCTTCCTTTTAATAAGAGCTTTGTACATATTTTTCTTATCAAGATTTAAAATTTTTTAGGAGCATTGCTAATTTCTTTTCTAAAAATTTTGCAATCATTGTCATACCAAGAATTGGTAGTTCTATTATTCTTTTTATATGACACCTCAATAGAGAATCTGCTAACATAAATAAAGAGGATTACATTAAAAACTATCCTAGAGGTTTTTAGTTTTATTCTTATAAGTTAAGATGTATACATCATTATTTAAATCCCTTAAGAAGAGATCCATTTTACTTTTCTTGAATAACAAGAGCCTTTGATTCTCACAATTCTCTTACATGTGGCTTCTGTGCATGCCACAATTTAGACTTAAGGTTAAAGGTCTATGATTAGAGTCACAAGCATGATCATTTAAGACTTCAAAATTTACAATTTGATTGGAAACATGGATAGTAGATATCAAATAATCCATGACATTGTGATTTAGGAAATGAGTACAATTCATCTGTTCGGAGTTTGGCCACTTGATTAAATTATAAGGTCTTAAGAACTGTAAAGATTGATTACTTAGTATGAAATAAAATCTTAGTTAGGTCTTTAGATTTTCTTCTGTAGCTATTAGCAAAAACAAGGTCGTCATCTAGCCAAAGAGGATTAGGGTTTGCATCATTTCTTAGAAGAATAGGTTGGTTGGTTATGGTTGTAGCTGTTGAGCCATGGAAAAGGTATGAATTTGCCATTTATTTCTTTATCTTTTTCTTTAATCATAACTCCTTTATATTCTAAGATGGTAATATATCAAAGAATTATGGTAGAATTAAGGAGATTTGTGATTGTTACAAATTAATGAATTATTGTCTTTTCTTCTATACAGAAAATAGAAGAAATGGAAAGCCACCATTCGGGAGGAAAAGACAAAGCAGAAGTAACTGTTGTCCCTTCACCAGGAAGCCATATCCAGACAAGAAGATCGAGATCGGAGCGCACAGTCAAGGAAAAGAAAGGGAAAACATGACATCAGTACAAGAAGACAAAAAGATAACTGGAGATAAAAGATAGAGCAAATCCCTCAGGATCCTTTGATCCTGAGGGATCGCTACTTCAAAGCTCATCTATATTCTTGTTTTGTCCGCCTGGCTGTTATAAAAGGACAACGCTTGTAGAAATCAGGGAGCATGTATTATCATTTTGTAGAACTTACTGTTGTATTGCTACTTTGATCATCGACTCTCGTTAATCAAAATAGAGTACGATTGTTTGTAAACATTTTCACATGATCAATATATAAGTCGGTTGTTGTTCCATTCCTTCATATTGAATTAGTTTGGCAGTGCTTCACTAGCGGCTAAGGGCCCGGCCCTGGTGGATCCACTTGCTATTTGTACCATTACTTTACAATTCCAATCGTGTGATGGTTTGATTTACTTTTCATTTCCTTGAATTGCATTGCTCTACAGTTTCTTATTTTTGCATTTTACTGTTCTAACATTTTATGGAATCATTTTAGTGCATAAGTTGTGATTGAATAGCGTTGTTGTTCCTTTCCATCATAACAAGATTATTATCCTTTACAACTTATATTGTTATTCATTTAAGTTAGAAAGCCTCGTTGTTCATTATAGATGGTTTTTCATTTCCATTAAAATAGATTTGCTGTTCATTTGGATTAAGATAGCTTTTCTATTCATTTTGACTAAGATAGAATTGTTGTTCATTTCGATTAAGATAGATTTTTTGTCCTTTGTTGTTCATTTCTTTCTTGCAAGTATTTGGTTATGGTTTTAAGTGTTATTACAGTGAGCATATTTTCCATTTTCTCTAGCAGCATTATTGAGTTAATTAAGTCCTCATTTCCAATCAGTTACTTTAGTGTGGAGTGTAATATCAACAACTGTAAAGGACTGTAGTTACCAATACAGGGGTCTAGATTAGACTAAATTTAATGTCAACCAAGGTAAGTAAACTTAGAGGCACGTGTCTAAAGTTTATAGACCTAAAAGGATCTCATCTATCTAAATAAGTGTCTACTGTGAGAGGCTACAACACTCTTTTACAAGAGATTGGAATATGTTTCTTTTCACAATTCAAACACCTATATCCTATAATTTAATTAGTTATTCTAAAACAGAGTGTTACTAGTCTGAGTCTTCAATCCTCTTACAAGGATATAGTTCACAAAAACTCTTTCCAGCTAACACACTAAGCATTCATGAAAACCAAAAACTCTTTTAAGCATACTAAAACTCAAATTCATGAAAATAGAGTCCATAGAGATATTTTGAAATTCAATGTTCAATTAAACCTTTTACAAGATCTTGTTCAATAATTTAGCAATTGAATTTTCAAGCTATCACCATGAATCATACAATAACACTCGCCAGAACTTCTAATTGAATTAATAAACTCACAAGCAAGGAAATAACATCAAATGATATTCAAATCTGAAGGCTAAATCCTATGAAAATGAAATGAAAGTATACCAATCTTCACGTAGGGCCTGTCCATGAGTTGATGGCACACTTAGGAAAACTTCAGATGATAAAAAATGTTAACACATAAACACTACAATTGATGAAACGCTACCTATGATTAAGTTCTGAGAATCAATTACATGCAAAACAGAGTTCTGGAATACACAGTCTTAAGTCTACTCTTGTCTAACCTCTTCTTCACTAGCATTCCTCCTAGTTATTACAATTTTCATCCAAACGTACATGCATTATTGCTTCAGATGTTTATGCTTTTACAATAAAAAAGGCCAGGTTTGTTTTTTTCTAATCCTAACTGATTTCTAAAACAAAACAAAATCAGATTAGGTAACTTTAGATTTTTGCTGCTTTTACAGCCAAAAAGGCCGGGTTTGACGAGCATTGACCATGTATTCAGGAGCTTCAGATTCGATGACAAATATATCTTTCACCATGTATGTACATCCTAGATCATGTCCTTATCTTTTATTTTGATTTTCTTGCCATGCCACATGTCACAACATAAACCAATTACAGGAAGTCATGACATCCCGTAATTTTGTTGAAAATTTCCAATTTTTAACATAAAAATCCACAAATTAAATTTAATGTAAAATAACAATTATGATGCTTCATTAATCAATTTCAATGGACTATGAGGGGTTTATGAAGGAAAATGATAGATAAGTGATGGATTTTTAGAAGAAAAGTATGGCAATAAAATCGTACCAACATCTCCCCCAAGCTCAATGATTTAGCATGTCCTCATGCTAATCCTGATGTGCTCCTTTTATATTCTGTTCCTGTTTGTGCCTCTGCCGCTTGTAGCAAGACATCTATACTCTTCTGAACTTGGGCATTCTTATGAACTTGGAACTCATGTTTCAGATTCTTATATTTTTCTTTGAGAGTTTTTTTTCTGAGTGTACCATTTTGTCGCCCATTTACATGTTTTAGTTTGATCAGTCCTAAGTTCTTTGATTTTCCTCTTCAGTTTCTCATTTTTCTGTTGAATCTTCTTGCCCTGAGCTCTCAACATTTCATTTTCCTTCTTTATGACCTTCTCCAACATGTTTGCTTCCACCAATTTCTCTTTTAGCTCTTCAATTTGTTTCTCTAACCTTCTTTGTTTCTTGTTTGTAGGTACTGGCTCTTTCCTTTCTTCCTTGTTACTCTCGATTTCCATTTCTGCTTCCTGTTCTGGCTGTGAATTAGTATTGCTTTCAATGTCCATTGGTGCATCTGCATTCGGATCTGGTTGATCATCTTGTGTTTGATTCCTTTTTATTCTCCTTGATCTTCTTTTATAAGTAGTGAAGATTTTATCTTTTTCAATTTTCTTGGCAGTTTCTTGCCTCATCCTTCTTGTCCTTACACCACTGCTAGGTTGAGGAACATTTCTTGACTTACACTCAGGGATTTCCTCATCAATATCAAGCATAAAATCTGTGCGTTCTTGCTATTGTTCCTGTTCATCTTCTTTAATTTGATTGGCAATTAAAAATTCTTTACATGTTTTTCCTTTCCTCTGCAACTCAAATTCAATTAGAATTTTGATCAAACCAGAATGATACAAACTCTTATCTTCATTACCATTTCGTTTCTGAATGGTCTTCGACATTTTAGTCAAACTCTATAAGAGGAAGTAGGGCAAACTGATAGTGCATTGACCTTTTAAGTGCAACAGAAGTTTTATGTGATATAGGTATACTATACTATAATGTCCTTCACATGTAACAAATTTTTTAATAATGTACACCATTTCATCCCATGGGTGAATTAGCCAACATCTGGGAACACCCTTTTTCCAATTGACAAAGGAAACCCTCGACCTACACATAAACCGAGTCCATGATTTTTCTCTAAATTGCTTGGTTTTGAAATATTTTTCCCCTTCTGGATTGATTCCCAATGTTTGTGCTATGGTATCCTTTGAGATTCTAAAAGAGAAGTTTCCTATTAAAGCTTTCTCTCCATTGAAGGAAAATGCAAATTGCTTTGTAACTTCTTCATTGTTTCCATTGAATTTCTCTAGAAAAGACAACCAATGTTTTTCCCTTAAAATCGTGACACAGTCTTCATGATATTGTGAGCTATCAAATTTTTCGGGCTCTGCTCTATTGGTCATTTTATTAAAAATCTCTATTCTAACCCTTTTGTTTATGCTCAAATATTTAATTAGGGTTTTTTTCAATTTGTTACCTCTTTTCCTGGGTTCCATTGAGCTGACCTGGTAACATCTTTGATTCTCTGAGTTTACTTCTTCAATTGCTTGAGCAAGCGACCTGGTTAACGTCCTTGATTTATGGGTGAAAGTAAAACCTCGGGGTAAGCCTGTCTGCTATTCTCTCCCTTTGTAGCACCTACTATCTCAGCCCTCTTTGAGAAACTCAGAGTCTGAACACTAACACGGTAACACACTTTATTAACTCAAAGTTTTATAAAATGAAACCTCAACAACCTACCTTCATCCAATTGCTATGATGACAATGCAGAGTTGGAAGGCGCCTTCACATCATGAAGACAGAGGAGCAGTACTAATTTGCAGAGGTATAATCATGAGAACACCATATACAAATCATATGATGGTAACGGATATATATATTTCATGAGCAGACTTGGGTCAAAAGATTGTTTTATAACTCCAACAGTCGAAATGAATGAACTCATTTGAGGATAAACGGTTTAACACTTGTCTTTCCATTGCACGGACTTATACATTGAGTATCCCAATTGTTTGTACTTGATTGCCAGAAGGCCGATTTAAAAATGATGAGTTGATGACAAGGTTTGAAGAGCAGTGTAGGAAAAGTTTTGAAAATCGTTGTAGGAATATGGCAATAGGCTAAGGTGTGATAGGAAATGATAGCAGAGTGATAATGAGATGAGTAGTTAGGAATATTACAAGGGTGATGGGTATAGGGGTTTTTGGAATTGATAACAAGCAATAATAATTATCATTTTTAACACTAAAATAATTTAAGCATTTTAAATGTTAAAAATTTCAACAATACATTACACTTGTTGGTTGACATAATGCTGATTTGGCGTGCACAGGTAGGACTGATCTGTTTGTACAGGTATAACTGATATTCACTATCCAAAACAGGTCCCTTTGAAATGAAATTGAATATAACAGGTCCCTTTAAAATCTGAAGAACTTTGAAGCACTCTGAAGAACCATGTTTGTGAAGCTTCTTTTCTCCTTGGTGTTGATGTAGCCTTGATTATAATTCTGATGATAAGCAACCTTTGAAAACTTTGTTGAAGTAGCCTGATTTATCTTAAATTCAGTCTTTAACAGGTCCCTCTGATATTGGTGATGTTGATAGCCTTCTGAATAGGTCCCTCCGATATTGATAATGTTGACATAGTCTTCTGAACAGGTCCCACTGCATATCTCATTGCTTGAACAGGTCCCTCACTGTTTCTTCAATGTTGACATAGTCTTCTGAATAGGTCCCACTACATATTGCTTGAACAAGTCCCTCTTATTAGAACAAAAACAACTCTTTTATTGGAATACTAAATTACTGAAACAAATTCCTTGAAGATATAAAAATGAGGAGATGAGATAGGGAAAACAAAATGTTGATTCTTATTGATTCTTCTCCCCCACTAAAGCTTTGACTTGTCCTCAAGTCACTATTGAATGGATGAAAAACAGTAAACAAGTAGAACAAGGAATTCTTACCAACCAAATGATTGGTTTTCTAGTAAGAATTCGGGTTTAGAGTGTGCCAGAGGCTGGTTTTCACATCTAAACCATTATTATTTTTTAAAATTATTATTATTATTATTATTATTATTATATATATATATATATATATATATATATATATATATATATATATATATATATATATATATATATATATATATATATATATTTTAATTTTATTGTTAAAGCAAAAATGAAATTGAATGAACTAAGGTAGAGATATCACAACTGAAGGCTGCAATATCTCAACCTCCCTTTGCTGAGATACAGTGTGAATAAAATCTTCCTTGCTGATGGGCTTATGATAGAGTTTCAACCGATGGCCATTGACAAGAAAGGTGTTGCCTTCTCCATCAATGGTAGTAAGCTTTATTGATCCATTTTCATATACTTGAACTATTTCATATGGGCCCATCCAATGTGTGGTAAATTTCGCTTTATGATATCTGAATTTAGAGTCAAAGAGTAAAGCCCAGTCTCCTTCTTTGAACTGTTTCCTTTTAATGTGTGCATCATGCCACTGCTTCCTTTGTTTTTGCATTAGGATTGTTGTCTCCTCTGCTTGCTGCCTCATTTCATCTAACTGGTTCAATTGCCGAATTCTCTCTTTCTGGGCTTCATTGAGATCAATTCCTAAATCTGTCACCATCTTATAAGTATGTATTTGAAATTCAATAGGAAGCATTACCTCTTTTCCATACACCAACTGATATGGTGTAAATCTTGTAGTGTTTTTCCACGTGATTCTGTAAGCCCAGAGTGCATCTTTGATCTTCTCTTCCCAATTATTTCTGTTCATTGCTACTGTCTTAGTGATAATTCCTTGCAATGTTTTATTGGTAGATTCCACCTGGCCATTGGCCTGTGGAAGGTAAGGTGTACTTTTCCTGTGCTTGATTTTATATTTTTCTGTGATATCTTTGACCAGCTTTGAGGTAAACTGAGTACCTTGATCCATCACTATCTCCCTTGGTACTTCCTACCTTACAAAAATTTCTTTAAAAAAGAAGTTTACCACCGTTTGTTCAGTTTCCTGGACTAGTGCTTTAGCTTCAACCCATTTTGTCACACGTAATCAGTACATACTAGGATGTACTTTTTACCTTTTGAGGTTGGATTGATGGGTCCTATAAAATCTAGAGCCCATTTTTCAAATGGCTCTAAATGTACTTGAGGCTGAAGTGGCATTTCATCTGTAGTTGTTGGTCTGCCCATTCTTTGACAGCTATCACAACTTTTCACATACTTCTTGGAATATTTAAAAATGGATGGCCAATAGTATCCAAGACTGAGAATCTTGAATGTTGTTCTTTTGCCTGCAAAATGCCCACCACACGATTTATCATGGCAATATTTTAAAATATCAATTATTTCATCATTTCTTACACATCGTCTAATAATCATATCATAACCGGTGTAAAATAAATCTCCATTAACCCATGAATATCTAGCACTTTGTTTGATCAACCTCTTCTTTTCCATTGGAGTAAAATATGGAGGTGTTTTTCCTGTTGACAAATAGTTGGCTAAGTCAGCATACCAAGGATTCACTATTGAAATTGCAAATAAATTTTCATCTGGAAAAGAATCTTCAACCTGAACAACCTCACCTAAATTTTGCAGTCTAGAAAGAAAATATGCCACCTGATTCTCCTTACCTGGTCTATCTAACACTGTAATATTAAATTTCTGTAATAATAACATCCATCTGGTAATTCTGCCATTAGTGATTGGTTTATTCATTAAATACTTAATGGCAGAGTGGTCAGTATGTACAAAAACCTCATAACTAGTTATATAATGTCGGAATTTATTCACAGCATGTATGATTGCAAGAATTTCTTTTTCAGTGACTGTGTAGTTTAATTTTGTAGGTGTTAGATTTTTACTGATGAAATAGATGGCATAATTGAAAGACTCTTCTTTTTGGCCTAATGAGACACCTATTGCAGTATCAGATGCATCTGTAAATATGTGAAATGGTAGGGTCTAGTTAGGTCCTTTTAAGACTGGTGTGGTTGATAAATTTTCTCTGAGTGTTTCAAAAGCTTTCTGACAATTCTCATTCTAGTTGAAAGGTGTATCTTTTGCTAGAAGCTTAAACATAGGCAAAGCTATTTTACTAAAATGTTCAATAAACCTTCTGTAATAGCTTGCATACCCAAGAAAACTTCTTACCTCTTTTTGAGTCTTCGGAATTGGCAAATTGACAATGATCTGGATTTTTGATGGATCAACTTTAATGCCTTGAGAAGAAATATAGTGACCCAATACTATCCCTTCATTTAACATCATAAAACACTTTTCATTGATTAGGGACGGATTAGCTTCAATACATATCTTCAAAACTTTTTCAAGATTTTCTAATGAATGCTAAAATGAATTACCATACACTGAAAAATCGTCCATATAAACTTCAACACATTCATGAACTAAATCAGAAAAAATAGCTAATACAGCTCTCTGAAATGTAGCTGGAGCATTGCAAAGTCCAAATGGTAAAACATTATAGGCATAAGTGCCCCAGGGACAAGTAAAAGTGGTTTTTCCCTGGTCCTCTAAGGCTATCCTGATCTGGTTATAGCCACTCAAACCATCAAGAAAAGAGAATGATGATTTTCCAGCTAATGTGTCTAGCACTTGGTCGATAAATGGTAGTGGGAAATAATCTTTGAGGGTTGCTTTGTTCAATTGTCTGTAATCAACACAAATTCTCCACTTGCCATTATTCTTGGGCACTACTACCAATGGGGATACCCACTGACTGGCAAAGATAGGATAAATAAAATTGACTTTCAATAGTTTTTGTAATTCATCTCTAACAATATCCTGAAGCATGGGATTCATTCTTCTCTGCGGTTTCCTCACTGGTTTGATATTACTATCCGTGTAAATATGGTGAGTACATGTTTTAGGGTGAATTCCGTGCATATCGGTGTAGTCCCAAGCAAATTCTTTCTGATATTTTCTCAATAATTGAATCAATTTTTCCTCATGAGATGAGTCTAGGTGAGGGCTAATATTCAAAGTTTTTCCTAGACTAATCTCTATGGTCTTGCTCTGTGTGTTTGTGATAGATTGAATGGGAAATATGTTATGGAATGTTGTTTGCAAAGAATGAATGGTGCATGTTTCCTGAAAATTATGTGCCAAAAGTTCATCTGCAGCATGGTATTGTTTAATTTCTTAATTCTTTAGAAATATCAGGTTGAGAAAGGAACAATTCTAAGTTCTTGAAAATCATAGATTTGATTGATGCTGAAAACATATTGAACTTCTTCCTTATCATTGTATTTATCATCAAGCCATAAATTGTGTGCTACTACTGGTGATTGTGCTGATGGGTAAAGAGTGAGTTGTTTTCTTTCAGTTCCTCATGAAATAATCATATTACCCAATCTGCATCCTATGAATGCATCAACAGTTGCTAACCATGGTATACCAAGGATGATGGGGTGTCCTCCTAAATTAGATTTTGGCTGAAGAACTAAAAAGTCCACTAGATACTCCCAAGAGTCCAGTGAAACAATTATGTCCTCCAAAATCCCTTCAGGAATCACTTTAGACCTATCAGCTAGTTCTAGAACAATTATTGTGTGCTGCAAGTTTTTGAGCTGCAACGTTTTCATTGTTTCAAGAGTCATCACATTTATTACGGCCCCAAGGTCAATTAAGGTGTTTGGAATATGTATGTTGTTAATGATTGTAATGACTCTGGGAATACCAGGATCAACATACTTTTCCATTGAAATGGTGTTTGTCATAAGGCCAGCTAAATGTCCAATAACATGAATAGTTTGTGGATCAATTCTTTTCCTAGTAGGCTTCTTAAGGCACAGTTCTTTGATTGCTTTAGTATATATGGGAATGTCTTTTATGGCTTGTAGTAGTGGAATTTTTATATAGACATTCTTTAGCTCATCTAAAACATCAAAATGTGGTATAGACATGGGAAGTTTTTCTTGGACCAATCGTTCTGGAAAAGGTGGTGGATGCAACAGTTGCATTTGTTTATTTTTAATGTCATCATTTTGTTTCCTTTGAGTTGGAGTTTCATTTTCATTTTCTTCATTTTCTTCTTGTTTTTCAGCTATTGGAGGTTCTTTTTGAAGTACCTTACCAGACCTCAAATTGATATTTTGTAAAGGTAATGTGGGATATGATGGTCCCTCATGTACATCATAAGTTGGTCTCTCTGCTCTGTTATTTGTATTTGGTACAGGCTGAGCAGGAATCTGAGTGGGTCTAGGAGGTTTTTGGTTAGATGGGAGTTGTAAGTGAGGTGGATTTATTGATGGAGGAGCAAGCAATGTTTGTTGAGTGTTTTGGGGTTGATAAACAACTTGCTGCTGAGGATATTGCTGATATGTTGGAGGATATTGTGGATATGGCTGATGATACTGTTGATATGGCTTAGAATATGGTTCGTATGGTTGAGGATATGGTTAATATTGTTGAGAGTATTGCTGAGATGGTATCCATTGTTGTTGTGGGTAATTTTGGTGTTGCCATGGCATCGGTACATTCCAAGAATTTTGAGCATACATCTGATCTTGTGCAGGAAATTGCAAATTTTGGTTTGCAAACATACCTAGAGGTGGAGGTCTAGGTTGCCACGGTCTCTTAGCGCCCATGAAATACACATTCTCCATATCTATGTTAGCTACTTCGACATTACAATTCTGCAAAATCTTGACTTTAGAGCAATGAAATATATCATGATTTTCAGTACAAAAGGCACAAACTTGAATGTTTTCTAATGGGTAGTCTTTCAAGGTGTGTTTCTTCCGACATTTTGGACAAAAGACAACCATTATTTGATCTTCATCTTCTTGTCTTTTCTTGGCTTTTAGAGTGTCAATTTGAGTTCCTAAGGTACTTACTAGATCTGTTTTGAATTCTTCTAACAGGTTTCCTATTTCAGCCCTTGTGACACTTGTTGAAGTAGATTTTGTGGCTTTAAATGATAGAGCTCTTTTTCCATATCTGGCTTTGCTCCTTGAATACTTTTCACATAAATCAGAAATTTCTTCGAAAGGTAAACTGGAAATATCACCTTTGCCCATCCAATTAAGATCATCAAAGTATTCCTCTCGAATTCCCTTCAAAAATATTGTTCGAATCAGATCAAGAGACATGGTCCTATGTTTTGATTTTTGCAAATTGTAAACAAATCATTCCAAATACTCCTCTAAATTTTCATCCTCTTGTTGATTCATCCTAAAGATATCATCTTTAGAATCTTTCGATCTACAATAAGGTTGGTATTTCTTTAGGAATATTCTTCTCATGCCATCCCAATCAGTTATTGCATGTTCACCAAGTCCCGTGAACCATCTTAATGTTGATGCTTTTAATGTTGCTGGGAAGAGTCTAAGCCTATGGGCATCATATGTGTAACCATATGTTCGACATACTATGTCAAGTTCAAACAAGAATGAATCTGGATCTTCTGAAGCCATGCCATAAAAGTTTGGTAGCACAGATGGAGGTATGTTTTTCATTTTTATTTCCTCATCATAATTTTCTCCTGGTCCTTGAATAGGAAATTTAAAGGTTGACTCTTCCTCCTCTCTTCGACCTTGATTTTGTGGTCCTCTTGCTAATCCATCTCCTTCCTCGGCCATTTTGATAGGTTCCTCTGTTGATTTAATTTCTTGTTCAGTGTCACTTGTTTCAAAGACAAGTTGTTCTAGTGATTTTTATCCTTCTTGAGATTTTTCAAAGTCATTAGGTTCAAGGAGAGATTGTTGAGTTATTGTGCTACTTTCTCTTTTTATAGAGGATTTAGGGAGATGTTTCTTCTGTGATTCGTGTGCCAATAGAATTTGTCTCTCAATGAGTGTGAGTCTTTGCCCTGATTTCAGTTTATCCTCTAATTTTTGTATGGTGACTTTCCCAGCTAGTGTTGTGTGTTCAACTTTTCCTAAAGGGTCTACTCCTAGTGGTGAATTAGTTTTTGGATGGGGGGTTTTTATGAATCTACCTTTATCATCTCTAGATCTAGACATCAGTAAACATGACTTCTAAAATGATGAATCAAAATTAAATCTATGTTTTTGTTTGTTTTTGTTTTTGTTTTTTCATTTTTATTTTTATTTTTTTTTAGAAATCCTGTAGTTGCGCCTGCCCGGCAATGGCGCCAAAATGTAGTTACCAATCCAGGGGTCTAGATTAGACTAAATTTAATGTTAGCCAAGGTAAGTAAACCTAGAGGCACGTGTCTAAAGTTTATAGACCTAAAAGGATCTCATCTATCTAAATAAGTGTCTAATGTGACAGGCTACAACACTCTTTTACAAGAGATTGGAATACGTTTCCTTTCACAATTTAAACACCTATATCCTCTAATTTAATTAGTTGTTCTAAAACAATGTGTTACTAGTCTGAGTCTTCAATCCACTTACAAGGATATAGTTCACAAAAACTCTTTCCAGCTAACACACTAAGCATTCATGAAAACCAAAAACTCTTTTAAGCATACTAAAACTCAAATTCATGAAAATAGAGTCCATAGAGATACTTTGAAATTCAATGTTCAATTAAACCTTTTACAAGATCTTGTTCAATAATTTAGCAATTGAATTTTCAAGCTATCACCATGAATCATACAATAACACTTCCCAGAACTTCTATTTAAATTAATAAACTCACAAGCAAGGAAATAACATCAAACACTATTCAGATTTGAAGGCTAAATCCTATGAAAATGAAATGAAAGTATACCAATCTTCACGTAGGGCTCGTCCACGCGTTGATGGCACACTTAGGAAAACTTCAGATGATAAAAAACATTAACACATAAACACTACAATTTATGAAACGCTGCCTGCGATTAAGTTCTGAGAATCAATTACATGCAAAACGGAGTTCTGGAATACACAGTCTTAAGTCTGCTCTTGTCTAACCTCTTCTTCACTAGCATTCCTCCTAGTTATTACAATTTTCATCCAAACGTACATGCATTATCACTTTAGATGTTTTTTCTTTTACAATAAAAAAGACTAGGTTCGTTTTTTTCTAATCCTAACTGATTTCTAAAACAAAATGAAATCAGTTTAGATAACTTCAGATTTTTGCTGCTTTTACAGCCAAAAAGGCTGGGTTTGACCAGCATTGACCATGTATTCAGGAGCTCCATATTTGATGCTAAATAGATCTTTCACCATGTATGTACGTCCTAGATCACGTCCTTATCTTTTATTCTGATTTTCCTGCCATGCCACGTGTCACAACATAAACCAATTACAGGAAGTCATGACATCCCGTAATTTTGTTGAAAATTACCAATTTTTAACATAAAAATCCACAAATTAAATTTAATGTAAAATAACAATTATAATGCTTCATTAATAAATTTCAATGGACTATGAGGGGTTTATGGAGGAAAATGATAGATAGATGATGGATTTTTAGAAGAAAAGTATGGTAATAAAATAGTACCAACAAGGACATTGGCTATTATTGTCTAAGTTCTCAGATTTAGGATCTTGTTTATGGTTAATTTCATTTACATCAGTTGACAGAGGAAAGAGTTACTAGTACTGCATCCTTGACTAATGATTGTTGTAGTTTTCTAAGTAAATGATTTAAGTTTGACAACATTAAGTTTCTTGTAATTGCACTTAGATTTGTTTCAAGCATCTGTTTACTTTTGTATTTGAAACACTGTACTGCAAAACATTACTCTTGGAATAAATTGCCCGCCTCAGACTGAGTACACTCTTGAAATAAAAAATCGTACTTGGATTGATAATTAATGTAGGATAAATAGGAGTTAAAAAGACACCTCTTTATCGCTCAACATTTTGGCGCCGTTGCCGGGGAGAGTGTAGCCATTTATTTTCTTTCAGAGAGTAGTGTGATGAGTGTCTGCTAGGAGAGAATTGGGTATTAAAAACGGAAGGTAAGAACCTGCGTACGGAGCATGTAACAGCCCTGCTCCCCCACCCGCTTTCTGGTAGATTTGTTAATTCTTTTTTTGGGTAGAAATAAACATTTGCGTTGTGTGCATGACTAAGCAGAAAAAACCTAAAAATAATCCAAAGCCATTACCCAAGCCTGACAAAGCTAAGGGGCTAGTTACCCTCGGTCAATCTACCTTTATAGACGATATCATTAAGAAAGATGAATCTCAGCCATCAGTAGGCCCTAGGAAAATTGCTTCTAGACAACCTACTAGTTCCCTTCGGGACACAGAATCACCATCTATAGCCTTTGCTGAGGTGCATAGCCAAATAGAACAGATTGAGCAAGATTTTCAAGAAATTGAGAATTATCACTCAATTTCTTTACAAGAAGGAACTCTAGTAACCTCTGCGAAGGAGGAGGAGAAGCAGGAGAAATAGAAGAACCAAGATCCCCTCTTGGAGTAGTTAAAACACTAAGCAACTCAGATAAGGGAAGTGCTGTCAAGATCATCCAAAACTAAGATGAAGAACAAAAATCCCCCTAGATAATAGTTCAACAAGGAACACTCAATATCCCAGACAAAGGAAGTGTTGTTAAGGTCATCCCTAATCCTTCTAGTTAGCCTAGGGATAACTCCCTAGAAATCTCAGAAGGATATTGGCACATATTTGATCAAATGGCCCAAAACAAGGAAACACCCCAAACTTCCACACTGCAATATCCCATTGTGGACACTGTAGTTAATGTGCCTATGAAGGTCATTCCTCTCTAGCATTTCCCTACATTCCACGGCTTAAAATCGGAAGATCCTGATGCATTTCTGTTTGAATTCGATGTATTATGCTGAGGGTATGACTATACCACTAATCCCCAAAAGCTAAAACTATTTCCCTCCACATTAAAAGGAACATCTTTACGATGGTTTATGGGGTTAGGTAGGGGTGTTATAAATCACTGGGATCATATGAAAGGTGCTTTTTAAAGAAATATCAGGATTATTATAGGTCGAGAGAATTAAAGGATGAAATATTTCAAATGACAGCAAGACCTAATGAAACACTAGAAGAATATGTAGAACGCTTTCAATACAACCTCCAGAGATCACCTTATGCATCTTTACCCTTACCTGATAATGTGTTAAAAACTACATTAATTAAAGGAATGAAGGAACAATGGGTTGAAACATTAAACATTATGGGCAAAGGTGACATATATCAGGAAAATTTTGTTGACATTATTGATTTATGTATCAGGAGTTTGAGAGGTAGCACAAGACTAAAACTAGCAGAGCGTGACATGATCACAAGGGATAACAAGATCTCCGGTGGAGGGGTAACCCGCGCAGAAATCGGCAATCTACTAGAAGATTTCAAAACTGATATTCTAGGAAATCTAACAACACATCTTGACATTATGCAAGCTAAACAAAAGCAAGTAGAAGCAGAGCAAAATCTAGCAATATTTTGCCCAAGATGCAGAAAGAAGCACAACCACAAAGAGTGCCCGCTAGATACAGTCCAAGTCTACACCATCTGCACGGAAGATCGCTCCATAGAAAGCTGCCCCTCACTCCCGGGATTGAAAGCAGTCTAAAAGGAAGCAGAAGAAGAAACAGAACCAACATACATACTCAATCAGCGTCGTCAATGGCAGCCATGACAAACAAGTATGCCTGATGATCCATCCTCTTCTTTTTAGTCTCCTCAGTATAATTCTCAGTAATATAATGGAATGTGGAAAACTCAGCCAGCTTTCCCTAGTTGGTCATAGCAGCCATTTTCTACATCACCATGGCCAAATCAAACAAATCAAACCAATTGGCTGAACTTTCCTTACTGTCCACCATTTTGGAAAAACAATGCATATCCAACACAATGGTCACCCTCCACCTCGCAAAGTCAAACCTAGCAGTCGAACTGGAAAAGACCGATAAATCAGCCAGCTGGAATGATTCCTCTCCCTCAACCTACACTGCCAGCACCATATACATTGCAACAAAATCCCCAGACCAACTTAAGACCGCAACTCCCAGCCCAACCCAACCCGAACCCTAATAATAGACCAGTTCAATCTGTTCAAATAATTGAAGCACCAGAACTAGAAACCGAGTTAAGGGAGTGCAACAACCTTCAATTAAGATCTGGGTGCATAATAGAATCAGAGGGAGACAAAAATGCTCAAGTTGAAAATTCGTTACCTTTAGAACAAACATTACAAGAAGAGAATTTGGTTAGACAACAAACTCATGAACAAGCAACCACCTCTTCTCCACCATTCCCAGAACGACTAATCATACCTCACCCAATAGAACATCCTGATTTTGATCTTTTGGGAGAACTAAAAAAATTGTGTATAAAAATTCCACTCCTCCAAGCTATCCAAGATATCCCAATTTACACAAAAACCATCAAAGAATTATGTATAAAAAAGCCAAAGAGGAGAATAACAACTAACCCAACTGTCCAAGTAGTCGGCACCCTATCTGACTTACTATCAGGAAGAGAAGAACCTGTAAAATATGAGGACCCAAGGAATCCTATAGTTATGGTGCAAATCAACGAATGCTCCTTCCCAAATGCCTTAGTTGATTTAGAAGCTGCATTTAATATTTTAACAACCACCACTTGTCAAAAAATTGTCATTACATCATTATATCCAACCACAACCTTATTGGAGTTGTCTGACCGATTGGTAGTCAGACCAGAAGGTACGCTACATGATGTAATGGTATCTGTAGACTCCTGGGAATACCTTGCAGACTTTTTGATTATAAATCCCAAAAACCAACTAGATGGACAACCTTTAATCTTAGGTAGACTGTGGCTAGAAACTACTGACACTTACATTGGTTGTCGACAAGGCAGCATGACTATAGCAAGAATTTAGCCTTATAACCTCCAGCCCAGCCTAGCCTCACAATAACTAAAACAAAGAAACAACATGTATCATACCTGATAGAAAACATTAGATCACCATTAACCATAGAAGATGCCCTCGAATTTAAAAACCAAATAGAGGATGACATCATTAACAGCTTCATTAACCAACTAGAAACAAGATCCCATTTGCAATGTCACATGATTGAGGCAACATTTGATAATGAAGAAGAAGATCCCCTGAAAGATACTCATGATCAATCAATACCTACCACCTCTATTTACAATAGCAAAACTATAGAAATTGAACTAGGAAAAACTTTGAACATTAACAAAAATCTGACTGCTGAACAAGAAGAAAAGCTGGTCCAACTACTAAGAAAATATAAGGAAGCTTTTGCATGGGATTACCCAGACATGAAAGGAATTGATCCCCAGCTATGTACACACCACATTTATATAGAAAAGGATGCTAGACCCATTCGCCAACCCCAACGAAGATTAAACCCTCATCATAAGGATATTGTGAACGCTGAATTACAAAAAAATTAGATGTAAACTTTATTTATCCAATATCTAATAGCAAGTGGGTCTCTCCACTAGTAGTGGTGCCAAAGAAGAATGGAAAGTGGAGGATATGTGTAGATTACAGAGAATTGAACAAAGAAACCCAGAAAGACCACTTTCCCCTTCCATTCATTGACCAGGTATTAGACACATTAGTGGGAAAGAAATTCTTTTCTTTCCTAGATGGCTTCAATGGATACAATCAAATTCAGATTGCCCCTAAAGATCAGGATAAAACTACTTTTACCTGTCCTTGGGGAACATTTTCTTACAGAGTCTTACCCTTTGGCCTATGCAATTCCCTTGCCACATTTCAGAGGGCCATCCTCAGCATCTTTTCAGATTTAATAAATGAAGGGCTTGAAGTATATATGGATGATTTCACACCTTATGGAGATGATTTCAAGCCAACATTAGAAACATTGGAAAAGGTGCTGCAAATATGTATTGCCACCAGGCTCTGCTTGAGCCATGAAAAGTGTCATATGATGATGACCGAGGGACTCATCCTAGGTCATTATAGCTTAGCAGTTGGAATACAGGTAGATTCGACTAAGATTCAGATAATTTTGTTAATACCTACTCCTACCACACAAACAGAGGTACGTAGTTTTATATGTTTTCCTGAATATTATAGAAGATTCATAGAGCATTTCTCTCAAATAGTTGCACCTCTATACACACTAACTGGGAATGTTGATTTTATTTGGATAGATAAGTGTGATCGTGCTTTTGAGGATCTGAAAAAGCTTGTATCAACAACCCCCATGCTAAGGGGCCCAAATTGGGATGTGTCATTCCAAATTTCATTTGATGCTTCAGACACAGCTATCGGAGCAGTTCTTAGGAAGGAAGAAGATAAAAAACCATATGCAATTTATTATATTAGCAAGAATCTATCTCCTACTGAATTAAACTATACTGTGACTGAAAAAGAATTTTTAGCTATAATACATGCTCTAAATAAGTTTAGACATTATATAATTGGGTATCCTGTAGTTTTATGTACAGATCACTTTGCCATAAAATACTTATAAAATAAACCTGTTACAAACGGTAGAGTAACAAGATGGTTGATTTTATTGCAGGAATTTGACATCATAATAAAGGATCGACCCGGAAAAGAGAATCCTGTAGTTGATTTTCTCTCACGAATGCCAAAACCAGCGAACATAGAAGCAGTCAAACATCAATTCCTAGATGAACATTTGTTTGTTGTTACTGTCAGGACACCATGGTATGATGATGTTGCAAATTATTTACTAGTAGGTAAATTACCCAAAAATTTAACACTCAATGAATGGAAACATATAGTGCAGTGCAGTACCTGATTCTCTTGGATTGGGGACTACCTATTTCATACAGGGGCAGATATGCTCATTAGACGATGCGTCTGAGAAGACAAAATATTTGACATTCTGAAAGCATGCCATGACGGGATGTGTGGCAGACATTTTGCAGACCACAGGATTGGTCACAAAGTTTTACAAACAGGCTATTACTGGCCTACAATTTTTAAAGACGCTAAAAAGTTTGTTCAAGCCTATGATAGTTGCCAAAGGGCAGGACACCCTGGACAGTCTGATGAAATGTCTTTAAATCCATAGTTAGTAATCGAGCCATTTGAGCATTAGGCGCTTGATTTTATTGGCCCTATTAACCCATCATCAAATTAGAAAACATACATACTAGTTGCAAAAAACTATGTTACCAAATGGGTTGAGGCAGAGGCACTTCCAAGAGCTACAAAGGACTCTGTAATACATTTCCTTTTCCAAATATTTGTGCGATATGGCCTCTCGAGGGACATAATTACAGATGGAGGGCCACAATTTGTAAGTAATAAAATCGTTGCAACATTAAAGAATTACCACATTCGGCACAAAATTACAACCCCGTACCACCCACAAGAAAATGGCTAAGTAGAGAGCACGAATAAGCTGATAGAGGCAATAATTACAAAAATAGTTGCATCACATAGATGTGACTGGGCTTCAAGATTGCCGGAAACCTTGTGAACATACTGAACAACGTGGAGAAATACCACCGGATATTCACCATATCAATTAGAATTTGGAAAAGAACCCATCTTTCCAATAGAATTTGAAATTCAAACATTAAGAACAATGCAGGAGGTGGGTTTGAATTTAAATGAGGCCCAGATTAACAGATTACAGTAAATCAATGAGTTAGATGAAATTAGGCTCTCAGCTCTTCAACATACTGCATTAATTCAACAACAAAGAGAAAAATGGCATGATGCCCTTATTAAAAAGAAAATCTTCCACGAAGGATATTGGGCACTCCTATACGATTCCAGGTTTCAGGATTTCCCCAGAAAACTCCAGACACGATGGCTTGGACCTTATGAGATACAGAAAGTACATGACAATGGCACCATTACATTGACTACCATTGATGGATCTGGACATTCCTTTAAAGCAAACGGTCATCAAGTGTGACTTTACCATAAACCGCTTACTCAGGAATCCTTTTACTAGCAATTACGGGAAGATTCCACTATGCAGATTCTTGTTGAGGAAGATCACCCCTCCTCAACATTAATTCACTAAACAATTCCTTTCTTTTTGAGTTTTGTACATAAGTGTTTTTCCTTAATTTCACTTGTATAAACTAGGGTTTTTTTGTACAGGTTTTCACTGCTGTTCCATTTAAGGAACAACGATTGTTCCTCTCAAAGTAACAACAGCCGTTCCATTTCATAAACAGCAGAAGGTTTTTATTTTTCATGTTGTTCCTCTTAAGGAATAGCAATTTTGTGTGCTTTTATTTTCCATGTTGTCCCTCTTAAGGAATAGTTGTTGTTCCTCTTAAGGAACAACAACCATCCCCCTTAAGGAATAACAATTTTGCGTGCCTTCATTTCTCATGTTGTTCTTCTTAAGGAACAACTATTGTTCCTCTTAAGGAACAACAACCGTTCCTCTTAAGGAATAGTAATCTTGCATGCTTATATTTGTTTGTTGTTCCTCTTAAGGAACAATATTTTCACATGTTTATCTTCTTGTTGTTCCTCTTAAGGAACAACTATTGTTCCTCTTAAGGAAAAACATCCATTCCTCTTAAGGAACAACATCTCTGCATTTTTATTTTTGTTGTTCCTCTTAAGGAACAGTTTTTGTTCCTCCTAAGGAACAACAGCCGTTCCTCTTAAGGAACAGTGCTTTTACGTGTTTACCTTATTAATGTTCCTCTTAAATAATAGTTGTTGTTCCTCTTAAGGAACAACAACCGTCCCTCTTAAAGGAACAACACTCCCACCCATTGTTTTTGTTGTTCCTCTTAAGGAACAACTATTATTCCTCTTAAGGAATAGTAGCCATCCCTCTTAAAGGAACAACACTCCTGCTGATTGTTTTTGTTGTTCCTCTTAAGGAACAGTAGTCATTCCTCTTAAGGAACAACACTTTTGCCTGATTTCTTTTTGCTATTCCTTTCAAAAGGAACAACCTTTCTGCCATTTTTTTTTACTTTCTGCCATTCCTTCTAAGGAACAATAGTTTTGATTTGGATTGTTTTTAGGTTGTTCTACCAAAAGATCAACATTTTATTTTTCACTTGCTTTATTTGTTGTTCTGCTTAAGGAACAATTGTTGTTCCTTTTAAGGAATAGTAGTTTTGCATGTATCTTTTTCTTTAGTTTGTTGTTCCTCTTAAAGGAACCGCAGTTTTGCATGTAGATGTTTTTTTGTTGTTCCTCTTAAGGAACAACAACTATTCTATCTAAGGAACAACACTTCTTTTAGTGCATTTTTCGTTATTTCTCTTAAGGAACAACACTTTTTAAAGATTTTCTTGTGAATAATGTTTCACTTTTCATGATATTTTCAAGGCAAAGATACAAATTTATGCAAGGATACAAAAATTAGAGGTTACTGAAATCAGCAAATCAAAGAAAAATTGTAATCTTTAAAGAAAATTGCTTTGTATTTGATAAAAAAAAGGAAAGGACACAACTATCTATATTACTTTGTTGTCTTTATTTTCACTAAAACTAATTTGATTGATTATTTTTATCATGTTGGTTCTTCCCCAAATCTTCATAATTCTCTTTGATTATTATTATTGAATAAGAATAAGGGCATATTTTCCTCTATTGAGATGTTCAGACTTCTTCCACCATCCCTACTCTTAAGGAGTGTTGAGCCATCCTCTATATATAAATAGGAAGTGCTATATAAAAGAAAAAGAAAAGAAAAAATATATCTATATGATTACTAACAATTCTATGATCTGTCAGATGAAGGATAGGGGGTCTCATCAAGAGCCAGCCTACCATGATCATAAGGAAGCAGTGAAGTGGCATTCCCACTATGGCCACCACACCAGGGATATGATCCAAGGGGCACATCAGAAAAATAAAAAGTCCTTGGAATAGGAGGTCTCATCATGAGCCGACTTGCCCACCTTTCACTCCTTCTTAGTTAATGGCATTGTGATTCATCTGGTTGCCAAGCCAACACAATGACCTCCATCCTCACAGCACAAAGCACTTTCCTAGGCATACATAAAGGATTATGGTTCCAAGGGTAAAAAGCAAATTTGTCAAGGTTATAAACACCTGTGGGCAACAAGCTCTACTAATGGTATTGGAGTCATATTGTTCACACATCAATAGCAACTATAAACCCTTTTATTATATCACTATCTTGATTTCAAATGAGATTATGCTTCGAAACCCTTTCGAACCTCTTACACATGAAATATTGTTTAAAAATAAATCATAATGGTTCAAGTGAATAATGACGGCATAAGCATTGTTACTTACCTCAACTATCCTCTTCCCTATTTTTCACATCATTTCATAGCTTTTCCATACCTATTCACAATTTTCATCATAAGCTTTGATTTCAACAATTCGCTACTTTTTACAATCATGTCATGGATATGTACACCTTTCCTTTTTTAATATATTGTACGATTGCCGTCCAGTACGCTGCTCCTCCATTTTCCAGTCGAGGATGACCTATCATATTTCAGGGGGCGTGGGTGACTTCCAAAATACACTAGCATATGTGTCAATTCCCTATTTGGAGGTACTATGACTTCATCAGATCTCAGAAATAGCAAGTTTAACAGTATTGATATTTTCTGATATGCACAGTTTGTTGTTCCATTGTCATTTCTGTGTATTGCTATGTAGAATTAATAGTGTGCAGAGCTTAAACGAAATGGGAGGTCGATCAGTACGCAGCGAACCACAAGTACTAACAGTTTCCAACACTGCACGAGAAATTTTGGTGAGAGCAGGATGGATTGCCTACCTTACACGATTACAGCAGCCCCATGAAACTGTGGCCATCGAATTTTTGCAGAATTTGCAGGAGGACCATTCCATAGTAAGAGGAAAGTGAATAACAGTAACAGATGTAGTAATTGTAGAAGTATCTGGACTACCAGCAGTTGGACCCACATGGACACATAAGAAACTGAGACTTCAAGAAGCCATGGCCATCTTTTGGGACGAGGGACAGAACCTAACTGTCAAAGGAAAAGGAGTCCAACCCACAACTCTGGGAGAACCATGGATAGAACTAGCTAGAGTAGTGTAGAGCTACATCACCTACGATGGGAGAAAGGATGTGGTAAGACCACGCCACCTCAAATTGTTAGCAGTACTAAAACAGAGATGTGTTGTAAATTTACCTGCATATTTAAATTTTTTACTGCATGACGCTGCTCGGAGCATAAGGAAATCCCATCATATAGGAACGGTAGTAAGCCACCATTGTTTAATTCGATTAATAGTTAGTTATAGTCTTGCTCAACAGCAAACTAGTTGGGAAGAATTGGTATTTTCAATAGATGGGGGAATGGCCCTACCTGCCCCGAAACGAAAAAGAACCACCAGCACAACATCTAGACCTCAAAAAATTAGATAGTCCTCCAGATTAAGAAGAGGCAGGAGAATGTTTAAGAGTCTCAAGGGTAGCAGGAGCCAACCTTTGGAATTACATAGTTCTAAAGATGAGTGACCCCCGCAACTCGAATAAGGAGAAAACTAGGAAGAGGAAGAAACTGAGCACACCAGTGAAGAAGAAGGGGAGGAAGTGGAACTTCCTGTAACCTCCAGTGCAAGTCCACCATAGAACCCATTGAAGGAGGATGAATTGGCCCAAATTTTGGCCAATATGGGTGAGTATATTCAACCCCAGAGCCCGCTCAACCTCAATATTGAGGCAGAGCAATCACAGGAACACTCTACCCATAGCAAGCAAAACATCTGAGGAAATGCATGAGGAGGAAGAAGCAGAAGCAGAAGCCTCCTAGGAAGTGGCAGAGCAAACTAGGGTTACCTCCCTTGAGGAACCTAGTCAGGATAACACAAACACTGAAGATGTGTTCCAAACAGAGAATATGGAGGCAAGCTAGGGCAAGGGCACAGTCCCAGAAGAACAAAACCCAGCTGAGCAGCCAAGTCCAGAAAAGGAAACAGTTGTTCCTCCCAAGAAGAAAAAGAAGAAGACAAATAAAATGAAGAAGCTGCGGAAGGAACAACAAAAGCTGCTAAATTTAGTAAAACAACTCAGACAGAAGATAAGGGTCCTGAAAAGGGGGGAAATCTCTAAAAGAACCCCGAAAATAGGGGATGCATCCATCCAAACTAAACCCCATAATACAAGGGCCACAGAGACTCAAACCGGGCCCATATTCATTCAAGACAGCAAGGAACAACACACAACTGTCACAGACACAACCAGCCAAATAGAAAATGTTTGCAATAAATATGTTTAGACCAAGGCATTGTCCTCCAGCTGTATGGACAACCCAACATTTCATGATAAAGAGACATAGACTATAGGGACTAGACATCATAATAAGAAAGCCCAGGTAGTTCTTCAACCCAAAAGTGTGTTGTTGGATAACAACCCTGGTGTAGTAAAACTCCAAGAGGATCTGGCACAGGCTCAGCGAACTATAGAAAAGCTCAAAGAAGAGATTGTTCCTAAGAAGAAATACCAATAGTTACAGCAGCAATTACAGGACATCAATGTAGCAGAGGAAGAAGCCTTTGATAAATGTCAGAAGGCAGAGGAAAAATTTGAAGAGGTGAGGAATAGACTAAAAACAGTCAGGAGTCAAATAGATATTCTCTGTTCTCTATATACAGATGTCCTAGCATGTAGGGCCCCTGCCAAAAATTATGCTTTGTTTTTATTAGAAAGATATTTGCAGTTAAAAATTAAAGTTGTTAAGGCAGGGAAACCTATAGAATTAAAAACTGTTGATGATTTTATAAATTGCTGTAAACACTATGGAGTAAAAGTTTAGCGATTTCTTTGTGAATTTTATTTGCATAATTTTATCTTGGAAGAGGAAATGAAGAAGAATTCCAGTCCTTTTGTGGGAGATGTCCAATTTCAATCAGTCATTTCATTTGTTGTTAACCAGTTAAAGTGGCTCAAGGCCCATAACACTTTTCAGAGACAAGAAAATGGGTTAGACATTTGGGTTAGGGGTGAACCAAAAAACTCATTACAAAAGGAGGGTGTGATACAAACATTTGGACCCATCCACAAAGCAATTGTCCAGCAAGGGGTAGAATATTTCCTGTCTATCAAAGACCATGCTATAGCAGCAGCTAAACTCTGATGGAAGACTTCCAATTGGAATATTCAGGACAGAGCGCCATTCAATTACAAAAATTTTAAGTTAGCTGTCGACTGCCTGATCAAATATAGTAACCTCATCTTGAGGGAGGGACCGTATTGGCTAGGTTGTAGATTTCGAAGCCCTATTATCTGGTATCCTGCAGCAGGATATAAGGCCATATATGAATTACCTGAAGGACAGACAGGATGTATTTTTGAAGTTTTAGCTGCAAATCATGGTTTTATACCACTTCATGAAAATCTCTCTCTAGCCTATTCTCTAACTTATTTGCATGCAAATTACATGGTTTTCATGAGGGCATGAAAATGGGTAAGCAGGGGGGTGTGTTGAGCCATGGAAAATGTATGAATTTGCCATTTATTTCTTTATCTTTTTCTTTAATCATAACTCCTTTATATTCTAAGATGGTAATATATCAAAGAATTATGGTAGAATTAAGGAGATTTGTGATTGTTACAAATTAATGAATTATTGTATTTTCCTCTATATAGAAAATAGAAGAAACGGAAAGCCACCATTCGGGAGGAAAAGAAAAAGCAGAAGTAACTACTGTCCCTTCGCTAGGAAGCCATATCTAGACAAGAAGATCAAGATCGGAGTGCACAGTTAAGGAAAAGAAAGGGAAAGCGCAACATCAGCGCAAGAAGGCAAAAAGATAACTGGAGATTGCTACTTCAAAGCTCATCTATATTCTTGTCTTTTCTGCCTGGCTATTATAAAAGGACATCGCTTGTAGAAATCAGGGAGCATATATTGTCATTTTGCAGAACTTACTGTTGTATTGCTACTTTGATAATCGACTCTCGTTAATCAAAATAGAGTACGATTGTTTCTAAACATTTTCACATGATCAATATATAAGTTGGTTGCTATTCCATTCCTTCATACTAAATTAGTCCGGCGGTGCTTCACTAGTGGCTAAGGGCCCGACCCTGGTGGATCCACTTGCTATTTGTACCATTACTTTACAATTCCAGTCGTGTGATGGTTTGATTTACTTTTCATTTCCTTGAATCGCATTGCTCTACAGATTCCTGTTTTTATAGTTTACTGTTCTAACATTTTATGGAATCATTTTATTGCATAAGTTGTGATTGAATCGCATTGATGTTCCTTTCCATCATAACAAGATTATTATCCTTTACAATTTATATTGTTATTCATTTCAGTTAGAAAGCCTCGTTGTTCATTACAGATTGTTGTTCATTTCCATTAAAATAGCTTTGTTGTTCATTTGGATTAAGATAGCTTTGCTATTCATTTTGCCTAAGATAGCTTTGCTGTTCATTTTGATTAAGATAGCTTTGCTATCCTTTGTTATTCATTTCTTTCCTGCAAGTATTTGGTTATGCTTTTAAGTGTTATTACAGTGAGCGTATTTTCCATTTTCTCTAGCAGCATTATTGAGTTAATTTAGTTCTCATTTCCAATCAGTTACTTTAGTGTGGAGTGTAAGATCAACAACTGTAAAGGACATTGGCTATTATTGTCTAAGTTCTTAGATTGAGGATCTTGTTTATGGCTAATTTCATTTACATTAGTTGACAAAGGAAAGAGTTACTACTATTGCATCCTTGACTGATGATTGTTGTAATTTTCTGAGTGAATGATTTAAGTTTCAAAGCATTAAGTTTCTTGTAATTTCACTTAGATTTGTTTCAAGCATCTATTTACTTTTGTATTTGAAACATTGTACTGCAAAACATTACTCTTGGAATAAATTTCCCACCTCAGACTGAGTACACTCTTGAAATAAAAAATCGTATCTAGATTGATAATTAATGTAGGATAAATAGGAGTTAAAAGGACACCTCTTTATCGCTCAACAGTAGCATTAAACTCTCTTAACAAGAGAATATTACTTTAATTCCTCAAATTGTGAATATCTTATTCCAGAGTATTACAACAGAAATTTTTATCTAGATTTTTTCTTATATAAGTTAGAGTTGATAGGTACAAACTAACAAATTTCGATTTAAATCCTCTTAGAATTAATGTTATATATTTCGATCTAAATGTACTGATGGAAAGGGTCTATCTTATGAAGTAGAATGTGAGGAGAAACATTTTTTTTATATAACAAGTTATTCCTTCAATCCATCCATGAGTGAATTTCTTGTTATGTGCTAACCAAAAAATGAATCCATCTATGTAAGGGACCTTATAGATTCATCATGCTCCCAAGTTTTGACTTAAACAATAATATCAATTTCATTGGAGATCCTACTTAACATAGAACCTTTATGCCATGGAAAGTCATGATAGTTCAAAAAATGTTTTGGAATGTTACAAATTTTCCCTTTCATTACTCTCAATTTTGTCTCTATCTCTATTAATAGCTTTTCTATTTCTAATGAGCGTCCATTTGTTTCCCATTCTAGCTTCATTTACATTTTGAAACTCCTTCCTTAACTTAGCTTAGTCTACTAGAGCGAGGTCCTCATTTAGAAATATCCATCTCTCTTTTAAGTTTGGATATTTACTAAGACACATATTTTATTTATTAATTTAAATGATATTTTAAAATAGAATCAATGTATTTCGATGTTTATTTATTATTTTACAATATTTTACGTTCGAATTTATTGAAACTTAAAGAGATCAATTTTTTTAATGTCTAATTTTTTTTAATAATTTGTTAATGTAACATTGTGTCCATTCGTGACAATATCATACTTGGTTATAAAGCATGTCACTACTCCTAGTGGAATGAATTTAAATTAATGTAACACTCCATATTATTAGGTTAATAAATAATAATAAATAAATAATAACATAATCATAAATAAAGTGAAGGATTATAATAAATAAATAAATAAAAGTAACTATTTTAATATGTAAAAAATGGATAAAAATAAGTAAAAATAGATTATGGAAAAGTATAAGTTAAGAAAAATTCAAGACATACGCAAAAATGCACGATAACTAGTGGATTATGTGCATGGAGTTTTCTTTTCTCAATTTTGGATAAATAAGTTTTAGTTAATGTAGGGCGACAAAGATGTCAAGCATCTTTTCTCTTAAGAAATTATGAAAAAGTAAGGATTAGTCAGTGGTAGAGGTAGTTGATTGAGGGCTAGGGGTTGCCACTTGTAAAAAGACATAGTGCGGGATAATTAAAAATAAATACTAATAAATAAATCAGAATGATAATAATACATAAAGTGAGTGATTACAATAAATAAATAAAAGTAACTATTTTAATAAATAAAATGGATAGGGAAGCATTTACCATCTTAATGGTTGGCAGGCCAGTTGCATTCACTTTAAGGGATCAATCACACCTCAAGCTTTCCCCCTCGCTTTTCCACCACTGCAACAATCACTATGGTCGCACATGCCTCTCAGTTAAGCATTTATGTCCCTTTAGTCTATTGTGCACACATCCTTTTGTTAGTACAACACCCATGGTTTGGGAAGACCCCTCAAAGCTCACGAATTGTTGGCATTATGATTCAAGTGTTGTCCTTGATGGCAACTCACTCAGAGGTTGGTACAGGTACTCAGAGGTTGGTACAGGTGATGGCACTTAATCAGAAGACAGATCTTAGTACAGCAGGCCAAGAAAGTTCATACACGGAGGTTCGTTAAGCCCAAGTCGCGTGTACACGCAGGTTGGCTTCAGTAAAAGCGCGTGTATGTGAAAACGTACCTTTGGTCCATGGCGGTTAGTCCTTGGAAGTTGTGCCTATGGTTTTGGACCATGGCGTCTCGATGGACGTGTTGATCCCTAGTTTTGAAGTTGATGGTATTGTGTTACTATGGTTTTGGACCGTGGTATTGTAAAGGGCCTAAGGCTATATAAGGAGAAGATCATTAGGCAAATGGATGCAAGCAAGGTGCAAGAGTGTGTGAGTGATGAAGATCTGAGGGAGTGTGAGATCCAAGTGCTGGTTATGGGTTGGTGATCTGAACCAAGGTTTCACTCATGTGGAGGATGATGAATGATGGAACGAGATCTCAAGGCTTGGAATGATTATCTTCATATGGTTTGACTGTGGATAGATCAGATCTACTGACACATGTTTATTATTATGATCTGGGTATGTTTTATATAGCTGCAGAGTTATAAGTTAGAATCTGCAGATCTGTACGCGGGTTGGCTTTGGTAAAAGAGCGTATACACGCAGGTTGGGTTCATCCAAGTAGCGTATACAATGTGAAGTATGATATTTGAAGATGAAGTTGGATCTGGTTGTTGTTATGTTGTCTGGTTGTTGTTGACAGGGTTACAGTGATTCAGAATTGGGTGTTTCAGTGATTGATGATGCAGGTTGTTCTACAATGGTGATTGTTTCATGGATCCAGTATGAAAATGTATGAAACGTGGTCCCGGGAAGATCATAGGCTGGCACCTACATACTGGTAAACATATCAGCCAGTACAAGAGCCAAAGGGGGTTGTAGCTCCCTTCCAGGAGAAGCTGGAAAACGAGTGAAGGTTGTAGCCTTCTGTAGGGTTGGCACCTACGTACTAGTAAATGGATCAGCTAGTACAAGAGCTATGAGGGTTGTAGCCCTCTGCAGGTTGCAGCTTGCGTGCTGGTAAATGACTGCACCAGTGCATTGTAAAAGAAGTTTCTTATTAAAGAAGAAAGAGACGAATTGCAGCAGGTGGTTTTCACCCACATTGGGTTTCCACCTTATATCATGGTGTTCATGTGTGTGGCTCTTGTGTGATGTTCTGTTCTGTTATTCTGCACCTGTTTACTGTTAATATGCTTAATAATGATCTGATGCATTTACTGAAGATTAAGATAACTGAATTATAAGATCTCTGGATATACGCGAGTTTCATTAGACACAGTAGCGTGTACACGCGGGTTTACTTAATTGAAGTAGCGTATATGTTTCTGAGTATGAAATTGAAAAAGTTTGATTGATCTGATAATACTGATTCACCCCCCCCTCTCAATATTATTTCCAACAATTGGTATCAGAGCAGGTTTTTCAGAGAAGCTTGATCGCTTGAAGGAGATTCGTAGAACAATGGGGAAGAAAGCACGTCAGAAGAAGAAGACAACTCAAAGGAACAATGACAACCTGTCGTTGAGTGGAAGTAAGAATTCAGATCCTGAATCACCTCAGAATGAAGATGGACAAACAAATGAAGCATCAGATCAAACCATAGATCAGCAAGATCTACCTAGCAAAAAGGAGAATGCCCTCAAAGAAGAAATCATCAAATTAGAAGATCTGTTGGAATGTGCCTCCAGAACTCGACAAATGCTGCTAGCACTAAATAAAGAGCAAGAAAACGAGATCCTCAAACTAAGGCATCAGTTGGATGAAGGAAGAAAAGCTGAAGAGACCTTGAAGAAGCAATGTCTAGACAAAGAAGAACAACATCAAGTTGAGGTAAATATCTTGAAAAGTAAATTAGAAGAAAAGGGTAAACTATTACGATTTCAAGATAGTACTAAGATCTTGGATGATATTCTTAGTAGTCAAAGGTCCCCTACTATCAAAACTGGTCTTGGTTTTCATGAGTCTATTGAAGGTGAATCTGGTTCACAACGTAAGACAAGAATCTCTAATGCAAAATCTGAAAGGCTCTACAAGGAGATGAAAGGTCAACCTCATCAACAATCAAGGAAAGAGACTCCTCAAAGAAAATCTTTTACTCCTCCCATGAATAATGTTGAATGCTATGTATGTCATAATCTTGGACATGTTGCAGCCATATGTAGAAGAAGAAGGTTTCAAGATCATCATGCAGAAAGATCATCACATTCAAGGTACTTTAATGGATATTGCTTTTCTTGCAATATGTTTGGCCACAAAGCTGCTGATTGCTATAGGAGGAATATGAAACATGTAAGATGCTATGCATGTAACAAGTTTGGACATAGAGCAAAGGATTGCAAGAACAAAGCTCATGATAAGAAGAAATCATCAACATGCTTGAAGATATGGAAGAAGAAGGAAGTTCAGCCAGAAAGATGTGGCACAGCACAGGGTACTCAGCACAGCACAGACATAACAGACTCAGGGGGAGCTGAAGGCATAGAACTTCAGTGTTCTAATTCTCATACGCAAGTTTCATGAAGTAAATCCGCGTATATACGCGAGTTTCACACTGCAAAATCGCGTATATGTCAGTCTGAAGAAATGCAGTGGGGACAGACTCAGAAAAGGGGTCTGATATGATCCAGTCCAGTATATGCTCTATTGGTTAACAACTACAGTCTACTGAGGATGTCTGGAAATGTCTTGATACTTATGGCACAGGCTCAGGGGGAGCATATACTTCAAATAATGCATTGTTGACATTATGGTTAGAAGTTGTTGATAAAGTCTATGAAGCTAAATGACACATCTTACTGGTTGATCAAAGGAATGGTATTGCAGGCTGTTGCTTATGGTACAGATCATGATGCTGCTGGTGGCCTTCATAAGTCTTGGTCTAGATATTTCATCACTATGTCATGTATCTCTTTTATGATGTCAAGGTCATGTAACGGCCTATGTTGGTTTCCCCACTATGCCTGGGATGAATGATGTAATGTTCATGTTTTATCATGAGTAAACTCTTAATGTATCTCCACATTGTTAGGTGGATGAGTCAATATTGGTATATCCCCACTAGGTTGGGTGATGAATGTATGTATTGAGTCTTTTGGTGATAGGAAGGTCTTCTATGGTGTATAAGTCTTTGTTCTTCTTGAAGAACATCTTTTGCAGATCTTGCCTACAGTCAAGGGGAGCATGAACAGCACAATTCAGCAAGAGCAGGATGGATAGATTGGTACACTTTGGCATACACAAAGGGGGAGCACATTTGGAGATTGCAGCAGGTACTCAGGGGGAGTATGGACAGCAGAAGGTATACCAAAGAAGAGAATATCTTGGTTCGCCCTTTGCCCTTGATGTCAAAGGGGGAGAGTGACTTGGTGTGGTGGTTGCCATCAAGTCCAAAGGGGGAGATTGTTGGCATTATGATTCAAGTGTTTTCCTTGATGGCAACTCACTCAGAGGTTGGTACAGGTACTCAGAGGTTGGTACAGGTGATGGCACTTAATCAGAAGACAGATCTTAGTACAGCAGACCAAGAAAGTTCATACACGCAGGTTTGTTAAGCCCAAGTCACGTGTACACACAGGTTGGCTTCAGTAAAAGCGCGTGTATGTGAAAACGTACCTTTGGTCCATGGCGGTTAGTCCTTGGAAGTTGTGCCTATGGTTTTGGACCATGGCGTCTCGACGAACGTGTTGATCCCTAGTTTTGAAGTTGATGGTATTGTGTTACTATGGTTTTGGACCGTGGTATTGTAAAGGGCCTAAGGCTATATAAGGAGAGGATCATTAGGCAAATGGATGCAAGCAAGGTGCAAGAGTGTGTGAGTGATGAAGATCTGAGGGAGTGTGAGATCCAAGTGTTGGTTATGGGTTGGTGATCTGAACCAAGGTTTCACTCATGTGGAGGATGATGAATGATGGAACGAGATCTCAAGGCTTGGAATGATTATCTTCATATGGTTTGACTGTGGATAGATCAGATCTACTGACGCATGTTTATTATTATGATTTGGGTATGTTTTATATAGTTGCAGAGTTATAAGTTAGAATCTGCAGATCTGTACGCGGGTTGGCTTTGGTAAAAGAGCGTATACACGCAGGTTGGGTTCATCCAAGTAGCGTATACAATGTGAAGTATGATATTTGAAGATGAAGTTGGATCTGGTTGTTGTTATGTTGTCTGGTTGTTGTTGACAGGGTTACAGTGATTCAGAATTGGGTGTTTTAGTGATTGATGATGCAGGTTGTTCTACAATGGTGATTGTTTCATGGATCCAGTATGAAAATGTATGAAACGTGGTCCCGGGAAGATCGTAGGCTGGCACCTACATACTGGTAAACATATCAGCCAGTACAAGAGCCAAAGGGGGTTGTAGCTCCCTTCCAGGAGCAGCTGGAAAACGAGTGAAGGTTGTAGCCTTCTGTAGGGTTGGCACTTACGTACTAGTAAATGGATCAGCTAGTACAAGAGCTATGAGGGTTGTAGCCCTCTGCAGGTTGTAGCCTGCGTGTTGGTAAATGACTGCACCAGTGCATTGTAAAAGAAGTTTCTTATTAAAGAAGAAAGAGATGAATTGCAGTAGGTGGTTTTCACCCACATTGGGTTTCCACCTTATATCATGGTGTTCATGTGTGTGGCTCTTGTGTGATGTTCTGTTCTGTTATTCTGCACCTGTTTACTGTTAATATGCTTAATAATGATCTGATGCATTTACTGAAGATTAAGATAACTGAATTATAAGATCTCTGGATATACGCGAGTTTCATTAGACACAGTAGCGTGTACACGCAGGTTTACTTAATTGAAGTAGCGTATATGTTTCTGAGTATGAAATTGAAAAAGTTTGATTGATCTGATAATACTGATTCACCCCCCCCTCTCAGTATTATTTCCAACACGAATGACATGGCTAAACCCAATAAGTAGTCCTTAACATCACTCAAGCCTCTCATGTGCTTCATGTCACTTTGAGGCTTCTTCCCTTATGTTGTTTTTATGCTTTGTCTTTTGTGCTGATAAAATTCTCAAGAGGACTTTTGGTTTCCCTAACAAGGGTAGATGGTCTTGCCTGCTTCATTTTTCTAATTGCCAATCTCCTTGGCTTCTAGTTTCATTCTATATATGGATGGCTACGTCTTTTTTCCTAATACAATTTTGTGAAAGTCAGTCTCTTCTTCATATAGTTTCATCCTGTATCTCGCTAGCCAAGTTTCCCAAGCATGTAGTCCTTGTACATTTTTTGTAATAAAATGACTCCTAAATTACAAAAAACAAAAATAAACAAAAATAGATAAAAATAAGTAAAAGTAAATTATGCAAAAAGATAATTTAAGAGAAGTTTAAGATGGATATAAAAACACATGATAATAAGTGGATTATGTGAATGGAGTTTTTTTTCCATTTTTGGATAAATAAAAACACATCTTTTCTCCTAAGAGATTATGGGGAAGTAAGGATTAGTCATCGACAAAAGTAGTTGATTGAGGACTAGGGGGTTGTCGATTATAGAAAGACATAGTGCACTTGAGCCCATGATTGGGTGGAGAGTCACCCCCCACATGTTGTTTGTAGTCAACATGATTATAGACCAGCACACAATAGCTTGAAGTTCACAAGTTGATTGTAACTTGAGTTCTTCAACTCTGAGGTACAATTTCTCCCACTTACCTTTTATGTTGATTATGTAATTATTAACCAGATATTCTCTATGTTTACGAGTTAATGAGTTTGAATTTCTCTTGTATGTTTAGTTATTTAATCTTGAAGTTTGGACCATTACGATCAGATTTAAAATAACTATACTACATATATAAAAAATAATATACTAAATATATTAAAATAAATCAAACTAAAACAATGGGATTATTGGGAGTTCTGAACGTCCTAAAACAACCATCATCATGAACGGTGACTGCATATTTAAAAGGCCGGCAAAGGTTTTTCTCGGAGGAGGTTTCTTGGCCTTGGCTTCGATCACTTTTGGCATATTCTACTATATTTTGACATCTCGGCTTAAGAAACTAGAAAAGCAAATGCAAAATCAGAATATTGCAATGACATAACCATATTGAGGACAACCTCTTCGGAATCAAAATATTGCCATGGCATAACCTCTATGTTGTGGTTGTCCTTGTGGCAGTTACATTTGGCAGTTGTGTTATGTTCAAGTATTAGAATGGTCAGTGAATATTGGATTAGTCTTTAACAAGTTTAAATTTTATGAGTATCTTTGTGATGCTTTAATGATTTTAAGACATGTTAATATATGAAAAGGAATTTTTTTTGGGTGGTATATCGAATATTTCATTTGAATTGAAAAAAGAATTGGACAATAATCAATATGTGATATCATGGATTTATGCTAAATTATATAGATATTTAGAATAATGGAAGAGCTGGAAATATTGATATAAATATGGAAAAATATTATTTTTGAAATACTTGTAAATATATTTAATTAAGTAAATAGATTGAGGATGGTACACGTTAATGATGATTTTTCTTACTATTATTCTGAATGTAAATATGGAAAAAAAACTATCTACTAACTTGAAGAGATGATTTGAGTATTTTTATAATTAATTGGACTATGATGTAAAAGGATGAAATATGGAAATAATAACTTTTTGAATAAATAACTTTTATTTATATAATTTGTATATAACTATACGAAATTGAGTCTTTTTAATACATGCTTGTTATCTTTTATGGAAAATATAATATATATGTTTTTTTTTTTTTTTTTTTTGGTAAAAAGTGAATATATAAATAATAAAATTTCTATAAAACAATTTATAAAATTATAGAGAACACATTGTTCTTATATAGGGTTATTTTTCAAATTTTATAAGGTCAATTTTATTTTATTTCTATTATTATTATTATTATGGAAATCATTATATCTTTGAAATTAGAAGGCCTTGTGTTAGTGCAAATTTCAAGGATCTTAACATTATAAAACATTTTAAAATTTTTTTAAGGTCAAGATCTAGATTTGTACTAGTGAAGTGTATAAATTATTTTAAAAATGATATAGGTGATAAAAAAGTTGTAACAAAAATAGAAGATGTATATTTTTTTAGATTTTGATAGCTTTCATGTCAAAATAGTAAACCATATTAATTTCTCTTAAAAAGTTATATATTTGGTTATACAACATTATTATGGATGGGTTTGTTTAGCATATATAAAATAATGTGAAGAATACATATATGGAAAGTCATTAAGATAATTTAATATTTGATGTATTTGCAACCAAAACCACTAGGTTTTTCATTTTGAACCTAACTCCAAGATAACCAAATCAGTGAAAACATATCATAAAGCTGCCATATTCACCTTCCTTGCAAAATAAATAAATACATAAATAAGGAAATGAACATTGTAGAGTTTGTTCCCATTCTAGAGTGCGTGAACATTCTAAAGTGCATGCATGTTCTAGAGCACATGCACATTTGAGAGCATGTGCATGTTCTAAAGTGCATGCATGTTCTTAGAATGCCAACACTTTTTAGACAAGCATTCACAAGGTAGGATTAATAAGAATGTGACAAAGGAATTTTGTATGCATCTAGGGCCATGAGCAGCATTCTGACCTACTGCAAAGGACCTTTCAAGGGCATCCTTGCTCTCTTAATGGGGATAGTCAACATATAAGATTTTGAACATTGAAAATGAGTCTCCAAAACTTGGATATGGTCACGAGAACAAACCTAATAATTAGGCCCTAAAGGACGCTTATAGGCTTCTGGACCCAAGAAATGATAGTTTGAATGACCACAAATTACCTGTTGAGGGTATCCTCTTCCTCTAACTGGGTATATATACACCAACAATAATTTTGAGGACTCGGTATGAGTTTTGGGGCCCTGGACATGGGTAGGAGACGAAACATGATCTTTACACCCTAATAAGCTTATACCAATTTAGGACTATGAAGAATGCCAAAAATAATTATTCATGACTTCTTGAGGGTATCATTGACCTTTTATTATGGATGTTAGTGTCATCAAGAGGTTTTGAGTAGAAGATAGGTGTCGTAGGGCCCTAGAAACGATATAGGGAAGAAAGATATGCCTTAGGTACTAAAGAAAACTTTAAGGCTTCTAGAGCCCTGAAAAATACCTCAAAACATGACACATAACCTTTGGATGGTATCCTTGGCATATAAGAAATATGTTAGTGATCCCTCACAATTTTTTGATCATCGGGTATGGGTTTTTAAGGAATTCATTTGGTTGAGCGAAGAAACTTAATATTTTTCTGATGTAACCCTCTATCTTGAACCCCATCCACCCTTAAGACCCTACCTCGACATACATCCCAATCTTCCCCTGACCCAACAATGCCCTCTTCCATTAGAACCTTCCCTCTACCCTAACCACCTTCACACTATGACCATAGCCCCTCCCTTGGTACTTCATCAACTCTATCATTAGACCCTCTTCCTTGGAGACTTATTCCTTAGTTATTCGTATGGCCCTATTCCTACCCCTAAATGCCTTTTCACCATTTAACCCTATGTTTGGCTCCCCTTCACCATATTCCCCACATTCCCTTGAGGCATAACCTTAGCCCCTAACCCCTCATCTATAAGCCTAGCTTGAATTAGAATGCCTGGCCCCCAATTCCCTAGACCTTATCCTCCCAACCTTATATCTTTTACTAAACGATCCCAAATCCATTTTACCTCATCTATGTAGATTTGGTTACCCTTTCTATATCCCCCTCTTCCCTTGTATCCTGATTTCCCAACTAGCCCCTTGCACCCATCTCTTCGAACTTGTTAACAGGGGTGGAATTCCATGCAATAGATAGGGATGCCCTCGAGTATCAAGTCCCATCTAGACCTTACACTATTTGATATGAGAGATGCATTTGTATTCTAGCTTAACTGCCATTTTATGGTTCTTGATTTTCTATTGATTATATTGAAAATGAAGAATGAAATGCTTTCTATTCTAAACGTAGAAAGTGAAAGATTCATGTGTACAAATCCTAGATAAGGGTAATTAATAGTGAATAAAGGAACAATAAATGACCAAAAAATTGTTCATAGACAAAATATAGTTAGTTATTTTTTATATGAATAAGAATTAGTAAAATCTAAACTTATTTGATAAACACAATAATCTATATAATAAATTAGTTAGCACCATCAATTCATTATTCAAGAGAAATTATAAAGGAAAATATAACATAATGAGATATTATACTAACTAATATGAGAAAAGTCAACTATAATGAAAGTAAAATATCACAAGAGTGCATGCATAAATTTTTTACTACAAAAAGTTAACAAAAACTCATATCAAACACTAGAATTAATCTTTCTTCCCCATGAATGGCTCTTCGGGATTCTAAGATTACATCCCTAGAAATAATTCTCTATGTTTTATGTTGCTGCATAAGGGTGACCTGGGTTTAGAGTTAAGCCAACAAAACCCCCTCAAACACTAACATTTTCAGAGCCTGCGAGCATGTGGGGTCCAACCAGAGGTATATTGATGGGTTTGCAAGAACCTTTGAAAGTTATGCAAGAGAAAAGGGGAAATAGAGATGACTCTGGTTTCCAATAATCCACCCTAAACTACGGTATTCATAATATGTCGCAGTTATGCCCATGTTGTGGCCGCAACATCCCCATAATTTTTGAAAAATTATTGTGGGGACCCTCCATGTAAATTTTGGTCAAATCATTTCTTTGATGCTTTATTTGCGTGATTTCCACTTTTCTCAATTTTTCGTTTTAATTGTTCCATTGTGTGTGGTTTCTCCCCAGCTTCCTAATGACTCAAATTTTACTAAATTTAAACTGACGATTTGAAAATGACACTTATTTAAAATTAGGTTAAATTTAATTATCTAAATTTAATACATATAAATTTGTATTTTACTATAATTTTTTTAAAATAATTTTTTTAAAATTTATTAATAAATATTAATTAAAAAACTTTATACTAAATTAATTATTTAATTATTTTTAAATATTCTATAAAACTACCGCAACCAAATTCTTTATATATTTATTAGCTATATAAACTAATAAAAAACAAGCCAGAAATTCCCATAGTTTCATCCGAGATCCCTGTGGGAAGTCAAACTTTAGAATAATTGACATGCATGGAAGTTTTGTTTTATAATCTAAAAATAATATAGAAAAGAGGCCCACATTAGCTCACCCACTTCATGCTCAACATCCACACTCGTGGCTTTAAGCCATGAAGCATGTCATTAACTTTTTTGCATTTCATTTTATTTTAACTTTTTATTTATTTTATTTATTAATTTTATATATATATATATAATTTTAAAATGATTTTTAAATTTTATATAAAATATTTTTTTAATAAAATGTCTATACATTTTTTAAGTAAGAAATTAATTTTGAAATTTAATCTGTGACAACTCATAATTTAATATTTATTAAGTTAAATGAGGTCTAGGACAGCTCGTTTGAAAACTAAGATTATAGAGAAGATTTTGGGAGTAGGTATTGGCCATTTACTGTGATTAAAATTTAGCAAAATGTTGGAACTTCGAATTTACAACAAAAAAATGAATTTCGTGATTTTGTTTTGGAATAGTTTTCATTATCCCAAAAGGTATGGTTGCAGCAAATTTGTTCAAAATTATTATCCCTCAAAAGAAATCTCTACATGGAGCAATGGGAGCATAGATCTTATTTTATTTAATTCACTTTGATTTTAGTGGAATGAATTGGTTTTGACAGTTTAGTGTTTTGATTTCATGTGCAAATTTAATTGGTTTTTAATTATATTTTTGGTAGCATTTTTGCAGAGAGTTGTTGGAGAGGATGAAGAAAAGAGATTTAGGGACAATGAAATTGCACGAGCAAAAGGAAAAAGGTATTTTTTCCCAACTAAAATGAGAGATCTCAGCGATTCTTTCAACAATTCTCATTTTTGGATTTTTTTTTTCTAAATTATAAATAATAGTTTTGAGAATGAGGACATTGTTCATTTATTCTACAAATTAGAGGCTCTTTGCACTTCTGTGAAGGGAATTCTTACTGTAGGTAGAGAGGGATACTCAGATCTGAGTCTTGGGGGTTCTTTTCAAGATTTAATCTTTGTATTTGAGGTAGAGCTTGCAGTATTATAGCTCTTTTCTCTAGTGCTAGAGCTCATAGTCTTGGGAAGATTGTTGAAGAGATACAATGTAAAATAGAGAAAGGAAATCAGGTTTATTGATTGTATTTTCATATACTTCTATTTGTTACTAAAATCATATTCTTTTTATTGGCATATATGTGTCAATTGTTTCATATTTTTCACTTTTGTTAGATATCAGAATGGTTGTCTACTAGATCAACTATCTTATCTATTGGTCACATAGATTTGTTATCTATTTTCAACTTTATTTTATGCTTTAATCAAATTTCTGAGTAACTATTTACTTAGGAATTTGTCATTTTAAATAGATTTAATTGTCATTGAATTGTATGAATTATTTTTGCAACTGAATGGCTTATCTATCATTATTTTAAATCGCTAAATCAAAGAATGTATGACACTTAAAATATCAATTGTTAGAACTTCTTCAACAACTTGATATTTATCATACAACACATGTTAAATCCTTATTCTTTTAAATCATTTTGCTCTTGATTTGGATGAGATCTGCATCTTGTCTTAATCGAGAGAAGATAGATGAGATCTGCATCTTGTCTTAATCAAGATAGGATAAGGTAAGATAGAGTATCTTCGTGATGCTTTAATGATTTTAAGAAATATCAATTTATGAAAAGAAAAAAATGATCATTTTATGAAATTAAATATTGAATATTTAATTTGAATTGAGAAAAGAATTGGAAAATAATCAATGTGTGATATCATGGATTTTATGCTAAATTATATAGATATTTAGGATAGTGGAAGAGCTAGAAATATTGATACAAATATGGAAAAATATTATTCTTGAAATATTTATAAATATATTTGATTAAATAAATTGATTGAGGATGGGTACAAGTTAATGATGATTTCTTACTATTACTCTGAATGTAAATATGGAAAAAAAAATCTACTAACTTGAAGTGATGATTTGAGTATTTTTATAATTAATTGGACTATAATGTAAAAAGATGAAATATAGAAAATAATATTTTTTGAATATATAAAGATGAAATACGGATATAATAACTTTTTGAATAAATAACTTTTATCTATATAATTTGTATATAACTATATGAAATTGAGTCTTTTTAATACATGCTTCTTGTTTTTTATGGAAAATATAATATATATGTTTTTTTTTTTAATTGTAAATAGTGAATATATAAATAATAAAATTTCCATAAAACAATTTATAAAATTATAGAGAACACATTGTTCCTATATAGGGTTATTTTTCAAATTTTATAAGGTCAATTTTATTTTATTTCTATTATTATTATTATTATGGAAGTCATTATATTTTTGAAATTACAAGGCCTTGTACTGTTAGTGCAAAGTTCAAGGATCTTAACATTATAAAACATTTTAAAGATTTTTTAAGGTCAAGATCTGGATTTGTATTAGTGAAGTGTATAAATTATTTTAAAAATGATATAGGGGATAAAAAAGTTGTAATAGAAATAGAAGATGTATATATTTTAAGATTTTGATATCTTTCTTGACAAAATAGTAAAAAATGTTAATTTCTCTTAAAAAGTTATATATTTGGTTATACAACATTATTATGGATGGATTTTTGTAGCGTATATAAAATAATGTGAAGAATACATATATGGAAAGTCATTAAGATAATTTAATATTGATGTATTTGCAACCGAAACCACAAGGTTTTTCATTTCGAACCTAACTCCAAAATAGCTAAATCATTGACAACATATCATAAAGCTTCGATATTCACCTTGCAAAATAAATAAATAAATAAGGAAATCAACATTCTAGATTTTGTTCCCATTCGAGAGAGCGTGAATATTCTAAAATGCATGCATGTTCTAGGGCACATGCACATTTGAGAGCATGTGCATGTTCTTAGAATGCAAACACTTTCTGGACTAGCATTCACAAGGTAGGATTAATAAGAATGTGACAAAGGAATTTTGTATGCATCTAGGGCCACGATCAACATTTTGAGCTACCGAAAAGGACCTTTCAAGGGCATCCTTTCTCTCTTAATCGGAATAGTCAACATTATAAGTTTTTCAACATTGAAAATGAGTCTCTACAACTTGGATATGGTCACGAGAACAAACATAATAATTAGGCCCTAAAGGAATCTCATAGGCTTCTAGGCCCAAGAAATGATAGTTTTAATAACCACAAATTACCTGTTGAAGGTATCCTCTTCGTCTAACTAGGTATACATATACCAATAATATTTTTGAGCACTAGGTATGGGTTTTGGTGCCTTGGACATGGGTAGGAGAGGAAACATGATCTTTACACCCTAATAATCTTATACCAATTTAGGACTATGAAGAATGCCACAAATAATTATGCATGACTTCTTGAGGGTATCATTGGCCTTTTATTATGGATGTAAGTGTCATCAAGAGGTTTTGAGTAGAAGGTAGGTGTCGTAGGGTCCTAGAAATGATATAGGGAAGAAAGATATGCCTTAGGTCCTAAAGAAAACTTTAAGGCATCTAGAGCCCTAAAAAATACCTCAAAACATGACACATTACCTATGGATGGTATCCTTGGCATCTAAGAAATATGTTAGTGATCCATCACAAATTTTTGATCATCAGCTATGGGTTTTTAAGGAATTCATTTGGTTGAGTGAATAAACTTAATATTTTTTCTGAAGTAAAGCTCTATCTTGAACCCCATCCACCCTTAAGACCCTACCTCTACATACATCCCAATCTTCCCCTGACCCAACAATTCCCTCTTCCATTAGACCCTTCCCTCTACCCTAACCACCTTCACACTATGGCCATAGCCCTTCCCTGGGTACTTCATCAACTCTATTATTAGATCCTCTTCCTTAGAGACTTATTCCTTAGTTATTCATATGTCCCTATTCCTACGCCTGAACACCTTTTCACCATTTAACCCTATGTTTGGCTCCCCTTCACCATATGCCCCACATTCCCTTCAGGCATAAGCTTAGCCCCTAACCCCTCATCGATAAGCCTAAATTGAACTAGAATCCTTGGCCCCCAATTCCCTAAATGTTATCCTCCTAACCTTATATATTTTATTAAAGGATCCCGATCCATTTTACCTCATTTATGTAGATTTCGTCACCATTTCTATATCCCCCTCTTCCCTTGTATCATGATTTCCCAACCAACCCCTTAGCACCTATTGACAGTGCTAGACTTGCCAACATGTCACAGGATCTCCTCGGTAAGAAGTCCCAATTAGACCTCATACCATTTGGTGTAGGAGTCCTAGCAATGGGTCATATGGTAATGCCTTGACTACGATTTCGCATAGAGGCAAGTAATATGTCCCTATTGGTAGCAAGGGTGTGATAGCTCAGGCGAGTCAAAGAAGGTGCATGAGAGATTCTAACACATGGAGGGTGAGGTGAGTGTGCCCCTTGGAAGCCTGTAATAGTACTCATCTTGGAAGGGAACACACTATCAAAGATGAATCACCGGATGGAAAGCAAGATAGCGAGCAATCCAAAGTGATGTCTAAACCAACAAAACATCTGCAACAAGATTCATACAATTACATACAAAATATTTCATGCACAAATGCGTAAGTTAAATAACATACATTGCTACAACAACCAGAATAGTCCAACTACAATAATAACATATGCATGAAAACATGTTGGCTCTATTATATTAAGAAGTGTAAGTTCCAGTCATACAATACATCCATGTCCAACCACTAGCTCCAATAGTGTAACGTTACAACCACCACCGCCTACTCCTCCAAAGAGATATACTAGCTCTGCACAGTGGAGAAGCCAAGGCGCGTTACAATACTATCCAATCTTTCTCTAACATACTCCTATCAAAGCTTGCCTGACCAAAAGCCTTTACAATGAGTTATGAGGGACTATTTATAGAAAATGGTGGGGTGACCCTTGACATTCCCCTTTGTGACAATTCATCTACCCTCATGACTCTTCATCTACTCTATGACTGTTACATCCAACTATCGACAGTTGAACTTACACTTGACAAGAAGTTATGTTAAATGCACATGTACCCACGTGAGACAAAAATGGCTTGAGCAAGCCATTGAAGACATCAATATGACTTAGAAAATTGTGGGAAGTCCAACTCTTTGACATCCTCGTGATGATCGACAGTAGCGAACTGAAGCCAAGATCGATAGTCTATGATGGTGTCCATGTACTCCAAGGTGACATCTTTCTAGAACCTGACTCTTTCCACCATAGCATTTGGGTACATTGATCGGGCTCCTCTTTCCAACTTGTCTAAAAGCATGTGCATCATTGTCTTTAACACGGCTAGACCAGCAACATATGTGTGCATGATGTTTGCACTTATTGGAAAGTATGGGCTAGTGGTTATGTGCATCAACTCATCAAAGTACGAGTCAAGCTCTAGTCAGACCTGTGTCTTTGTCTTCACCTAGGTGAGATTCCCAATAGATGGGATCGCATGTGCGTGCACCACAACATCCATACTCTTGAATACACGTGCATGGGAAGCCTATAGACTAGTGATAAGCTACGCGAGCCCTTCATAGCTCCAGATTTGACTGCGGATGCATGCCTTCAACTCGACCACTCTGGGATTAATCATCTTAGGAAAGTGAAACGGGTCTCCCTTGTATCTCATCGTCCATGTTTTTATGTAATCAATGACAACATGCACATTTGATAAGATACATGATCTTCTAGCACATCGCTACTGCCATTTATTGACATGGACAACTACAATATGCACAGTACAAACTTGGAATACAATGCATGCATGACTATGTTAAGGGACAATACTTCATCTAGTATTGCCTTCTTCAATTCTGCTCGAGCGAATGTTGTAACCAGTTCTCCTCCCTTCTTGGTCGTCTGTAGCTCCTTTTTCATTCACTCATTTTCAACTATCAGAAAGCAAGGACTCGAGCTAGTGGCTTCGGCAAAAGATTTGGTAGAATCAGCCAATGTAGCTAGATGTTTACGCACGTCAGACACAATCACTCGTTCCTCATACTGTGCAGGAGATGTGTGATCTTTCAGAGTTGACACCCTGCGATATTGTACAACTCTATGTTGAGACTCATCGAATGAGATGCTGTGCATCTCTCCTTCCAGCTGATCTCCAAGGATCTCAGTGTCTCCTTGATCGCTTGGGACTTGCTCATATTCTGGATGCGGTGAAGCTAGTGGGTCGACCTATTGGTGGCAAGGCATGAGGTCTGTGTCCTGCTCTAATTCCTTCCCCTCCATATCTATATCTATTTTTCAAGTGCTTTCTCTATCTCCTGAGCGAAGTGTTGTTCCTGCGATGGTTCACCCTGTTTTCCTGATGCCAGTTGTTCTGATGAGTCCACTACCTGTATGGGCGTTGTTTCATCCATCTTCACAAGATGCACCCCCTATTGTACCTATTCTTATTGCGCTTCCTTCTCCTATCTATGTAGCTCCTGTTCCTTCCGGAGTTGCTCCTTCAACTCATGCAACTCCTTCTTCATTTTCTCCATTCTCCATTTCTCTCTCTGCCTTTCCACATTTTGCTTATCGCATTATTTCCTCTTCGCCTCTATAGCCATAGCTACTTTCTCCATAAGCATATCTACTTGGAACTTGCATCTTTTCTCTTCCTCCATGTGATCAACAATCTTCCTCTTGCCCTTGTTGTGCACTGGTATGTTCACCTCTGCTACTGTTGTTGCTTATGGTGCTCTTTGGGATGCCACTTCACATTTCTTTGCTAAGCATTCCATAGGGAAGCTGACCAGTTCATTGAGTCTAGAGGAGTCGTAACAATACATCCATGGGTCCTCCTCCACCCAATGACATGCCCCTTGGATCCAGTTGAACTATACTCTCGTGCAGTGATCTTTCACAAGACAATGTGGGTCATACGGATTGTAACTTCGGAGGTTGAATGGATACCTATGCATCTACTTTGCTTTGACATCCGCATGCTTGAAACTATAGATCTCGTATAACCAAATGCATAGCGGAAGAGTGGGCCAAGGTGCCTTCTTCTTCCGATGCAGCGTAGCTATCAATCCTGTCGAGATGTGATATGTTACTTCCTGCATGACGAGTATGTCCAAGGAAAACTTCGGTAGAACATGTGGAGGCTTCTCCATGCTGTACCTCTGTATGAAGGCGCCAGATGGTGAGGCATACCAATCAACAATGTCTATCAGTGTCTCCATTGTTGCCTTCGACATGCAGGGTGGATCTTGTTCAAATATCATCTATAAATTGGGGTGACAAAATGATCAGATAGCCATGTGATAACTCCTCTGAAGCTGCATTTGGATAACATCTTACAATAAGTGTTCACAACAGTCTCTACTGGTGTCCATGCCCACTTCAAGCCCGAGAACCCTTGTTGGGCACAGATTGCATCCAAGTTGTAGGCAGACATGTAGACCTTTGCTTGCATACCTTTGGGTGGTTGTTGAGCCCTTATTACCTATTCCTTCAGCTAATGAGCCAACATGTTAGACCAGTTACATGCTTTTCCCTCTCTGGCCAGTTGGTCCAACACGATCACCCAACTGTGTGGGAAGGTTTCTATGCTTTCTTGGAAATACATGCGACTTGCAAAGATGACCAAGTATTGATATGCCTTTCACAGTATCTTCGTCTTGTAGACTTGCTAGGGTGTCATTCAGAATTTAGCCAGCTCCTTCACCCAGTTCTTCAAAATGTCTCTAGAGTTAGCATTGCTACTAGGTAAGCTGAAGGGAGTCTCCATAATGGTCACAGGCTCTGACATCTTATACATCTCGTCATAATCATGTGCCCTAAAGGTAGCAATCTTTGTCCTACTGACATTACTTAATGTCATCATCTTAGGATTAGTGTGCGAGACGATCCAATGTATCATGTCCACACATGGGAACACGGGGTATCTGCATGCAATCTGGTACAAGTTGGACTTGTGGGTGTTCACATACACTCGACAGTCTTTGAGGTCTTCTTGAAATGCCCTTGCAAATGCATCATGAACCTCTTGCCATTTCAACTTGATGTCCTTGTCTAGAATCAACTTGGTATCTTCATAGATTGGTAGACTTGCAGACACTCGCTCAACTATTGCTCCAGTTGCACTTCCATTAGTGTCCTTTGATCTTTCTCTCTTGGAGGCCATTGATCCTGAACTGCAAAGATGTGAACGAACACTTGTTAGATCTAGAGACAAAGTGACATGCATGGCAAGAAATCTTTCAGCGAAAACCAAAGCAAACTTGAGGAAATACATGCAACATACCTCGGGATTGATAGGAAAGGATTGCACAATTTCTTCTACCTGGCTGGCTGATTGGCTTCTAGAACTATGGAAAAGGAATTCTAAGCTGTCTAGGGAGGCTGACTGACTGCTATAATTGTGCAATGTGCAATCTAGGGTGGTTGATTGGCTACTGGAATTATGCAATGCACAATTTCAGCTGGCAATGGTTGCAGGCTCAGTGATTACATTGCGCAATTTTCTGGGCCAACAATCATTGTCCCTCATGATTGCATAAAGAAAGCCTGGAGGACAGCTCTTGGGTAGAAATGAACATTTCTTGAGAGGAATACAGAGCCTTCCTTACGATTGTGCAATGTTTTCTTGGTGAGACAAAGTTCGGGCCAAGGCTACCCAGACCTGTCGATGGGCAACTGTAAGCAAATGTGATGGTGAATGCATGGCAATATTGAGTGTAAGTAGAAGCAAATGATCGTGCATGCAAACAATGAATGAACGATTCAAAAAATGGAATCATGCATGTGGGTGAAGCAGGTTGCCGAATCGGCAATCGTTCGTGGGAACAGTTTCATGCATGCGACAGTAGTGAGATGCTAAAACTGAAATTGTGCTAGCACAAGCTATTATGCATGTAAATGGCAACAAGAATTTAAAGAAATCAAGCAAACAACACTCACACAAGACAAAACACAAAATGCAACAAAAATGCTGCAAAAGACAAGTTGAGACCACTTTCCCGTGAATAGTTGAGCTGGATGTGTTGAAGAGTCCCGGATGTGTTGTGGGATGTCAGAGCTCCAAGATCGATGTGAAGAAATGAGCTCTAAAGGGTCGAATAAATAAGTTTGAAGCTCATGATGCACATGCCACAAATCTAGGAAAGAGTGACAATTGGAGGAAATATTCTAACACTATCATTGCATGTAACCTCTAGTTGCTAAAAATAGCACCCTAAAATTTAGGGATGCTTTTTGCATGTTACCTTTTATATTCCGGGAAAAAGTAGCCCATGCATGCAAGTCAAGTTTCCTTGGTCCACACGAGCACATGAATTTAGTTTAATGAGTAACGATAACAACATTGAGAGTTTATATTTAGATTAAAATTGTAATTCTTAAAAACAGAGGATTTGATTATAGGATTTATTTCAAGCAAGAGTGATTTATGATTTTGAGCAAGAGAGAATATATTTTCAATTCATTTTCGATTTTCATGTAAGAGTGTGTAATTATGATAAATTATTTGATTCCTTTAGAGAATTAAGTTTCTTTCAAAGCATAAGTCAGAGATATAGCAGAGAGAGAGAGAGTGTGTGTGTTTTTATGAGTTAAATTTCATTTTACAAGTGTGAGATTGATTTATAATTCTAAGATTTTCATAAGTTGTGTGGATTTCATAATTAGATATAACCTTTATAAGAGTGCAATAAATTTTCATAAGTGTGGGATTGATTTACGTTTATGCTAAAATTGTGAAAGTTTCTTTTGAAGCAGTTGATAAAAGAGTGTGATCATTTTATTTTCTAGGAGAAACTACTCTACTCATGTGCATTCCAATAACTTAATTTAGAATCTATATTTCGATAACTCAATTTAATTTAGAGGTGTGAATAATCAAGGACTTCTAGCACATATAGTGCACTTACACTTCATCGGCTTACTAGCTTTCATCGATAATTTATGAAAGTAATCTAAAGTTAATTAAACTACTAAACAATAGGAAACACAAGATATATTAGAGGAAACATAATTTTATTATTGAATACAATAGTGAGGACTCCAATCATCTTTTACAAAATTCAGGCTCCAACCTGCACAAAAAAATCTCCAGACTCTTCAAGGCTCCAACCTTGAATGAGGACTCCAATCCTCAAATACAAATTCCAGAACCAACATGGTCTCGATGAGGAAACCTATCGTCTTGGGCTCCAACCTAAAAAAACACTTCCAATATACTTCAATTCCTTCTTCAAATTGTCTCCAAAGGCTACTCTAAGGATAGCTTCCAAGGATGAATTCAAGACTTCTTCTTAATTCACTTCAAAAACAATCCAAGGATTCTTAAAGGCCTGGTCCAAAATTAAACTCTTCAAATCTTCTTCAAGGAATTTTAAAAATTTTCTCCAAGGGTTGTTCGAAAACTCTTCAAATATTACTCCAGGATCTGATCCAAATTCCACTTCAAAAGATATCTATAAATCCGCTCAAGAATGTCTTCAAGTATGCTATTAAAGTCACTTTTGGTCTAAGCCTGCTCCAATAAGATTTGAGACTACTCTAAAAGTCTTAAATAATGTACACAATGGAATACTCCAAAAGTGCTACAAGGTTTGCTTCAAGAGGGTTCTAAATTTTGCACCAAATTCTCCAAGGTCTCCTTAGGAGGTCTCCAAAATTTGCTTCAATATTGGTATCAAGTTTAGCTCAATAGTCACCATAGGGCGAGCTCTATCACAGGGAAAAGTTATTATCACATGCTGAGTTCTATCATAAGTTCGTGGTCTATCTCATGCCCAAAATTCACTTTGAAACTTTCTCTTCATAAGGCTAAATATTGTTCTTAGAGGGGGGCTAAGTTGCAGACCTATGATTCTCCACAGGAGGCTGAAATGTAGGCCTAGTTTATACCTCGTATGTCCTCTAGATACAGGGTCAATACTCCCTCAAAGTTCCTATTACAGGGCCGTAATTTGCTCCTAGTGTAGGGATGAATTATGTACTTACCTCAAGACTGAATCTGCAAGATCAAAGTTTGCTTAGAGAGCCAAATTTTGAGCCACAAGAGGGCTAAGAAATCTGCTACAAATAGGTTTAATTCTCCATAAAAGATGGCTTAAATTTCGACCAATAAATCCTCCAAGAACCTTTAGTCAAAACATAATTAATCTTCAAGAGCAACCTCCTTCAGTTCTACTCAAGGTTCATGAGATATGAACCTTATTCATCAAACCCTGAGTTCTCTTGTTATTTTTCTTTGTTTTATTTCTCAGATAATCCATGAAAAATTATTCCACAAATACTTCCATGACTATGTAATATATAGTGGTTGAACAAGGCTAATATGAGGTTGTCTTGACCATTTGAAAAGACATGACTATAAAAGAGCCAACCTAAAATAAAGATTTGTCTAACTAGGTGCTAACTTGAGGTTAATTAACTTTCATAACCATGTTCGATATGGATTAGGGTACCATCAAAGAAATTTCATCTTAAATAATGAAATAATCTCACATACAATCTCTTAATTGAACAATGGTTTGCACTTCCCAAATAATCATTCGTGGAAGTGGTATTTGTAGCATATGATCATTGCCTAGAATGACTTGGAATTTTATTGTTGCCCAAGATATTTATATTATTCAAATACTCATGCGTTCAACATATGAGATTAAACCAATACTCACAAATGCATCAATCAAAGCATGCAGTTGCCTTTGATATTCAAAAAGTTATATAACCCTTTATCTCAATAGCTCAATATTTGTAGGTAAAGCATCATCCAATAAGATGGACTTACTCTTCATGATATTGAAAAATTGTGTATATAATTTTCCTTAACTTGCTCAGGGGAATTCCATAGATACCACACTCATGTTGAAGGTATTGGTATCCCTTTCCAAGGTATAGAGAAGACTAAATAGCATGTATAACCATGAAATCCACTTATCAATGTTGAACCCCACTTTGGCTCTACTATCATTGAGAAAAACTCCTCATAGCCATTGCTTTGACATCAATGACAACATCTCAACAATGAAGTCCTAATTCCCATCATATTTTCCACCTGAAGGATCATGACATTAATTGTAGCCCCAAATCCATCATGCAATTATGAAGGATCTAGTTGTTCACAACCAATGATACTAAAAAAGGCTCATTTAAGGGGCTATTTCTAGTTCTATTGAACATTATAAATGTGAGAAAAATAAGGGGGTCCTCACTTTATTCGACATTAAGGGTTTTATCTCTTGCCATGTCCTAGACCTTTGGTTCTTTGAAACATAAATAATTTTCAATATGAATTCCAAAGCTAGGGAAATTGACAATTTTTTGTCTAAGGAATAAGAACTTTGACATTGTTGGACCAACCATAAATGTTCATAGCTGGCTCTCCATAGTTCAAACACTTTGGGTGATCAATTGATCTCTTGGAGGAAGAGGATGTGTTATTAGATGGTTAACTGAGAGAGGATGCTTCTTTAGCTTTTCATTGATAGATATTTCCTTTAAACTAGTCAACATACATTTTTCTAACCTCATCTTGGGAAGGAATCCTTCCAAATGACCTAGTGGCTCTACTGACTTCAGCTTCATTGTCACCAATTTCTAGTTCCCAAAACAAACCACCAATCCACAAAAATAAGGATAAAGTGCAAGTGTTTTGAAAACTAGGACCCTTGGTTCTATTTTCATTATATGCCTCTACAAAGGCTTTATAAGTGAGATTCGAATGGAAGGAATCACACACCCTATATAAATAAGGATTGAACTATTCTAAAGTGTTTTTATAATCTAGAGGGTTTGGAGGCATAGGACCATGATAATGACGGTTTACAATTGATTTAGGAGTGAAGTTGTTTTTAGGGGGGAGGTATTGTTTACCTCTCTCTAATTGGATGACTTTGTTTTGCAATTCTTTCTAGCCTTGCATAATTTCCTTCATGGTTAAATGGAAGTCTTTAAATTCATTACCTAACTGGAATATTGAATCATATAAATTAGAAGTTGAAGATTTGTCTTTCGTTTCAAATGTCTTAATTTGGGATTTTCCTCTTGATTCAAATGGAGTCATTGAGTATAATTTTCTAGATAATGCCATACTATCATCTATAGCCTCGGCATTAGATTTAGCTTTAGTTTTTGGTTTTGAAATATGAAGAAAGAATGTATAGTTATTTTGTAAGAGAATTAAGGTAATAAGTAAGGATAAATTTCTTAGGTGGACTATTATCTTGAGGGTCCTCTTGGACCACTCTATAAAACCTAAAATTAAATTTATTTAATATTTCATTATCTTTTCTTTTAGTTTCAATCAATTAATTTAATAAAAATGTAATGTCTTTCTTTTGTGATCATATTTCAAAAACATATTTTCAATTGATCAAAATCACTAATGGTATTATCAAGATGATTAGAAAACCATCTAGATGCATCGCCACTTAATGCAAAAAATAACATTTCATTACTACATATACATTCTCTACTTTCATTCCATACATTATCCTAGTAAATCCTTCCCAAATTTCTTGTACAATTTGTGCTTAATCTCCCTTAAATGAAGGTTATTTGTCTCAAGAATTAGGGAGAGCATGAGGTTGACTAGTTATTGGTGAAAAAACAAAGGGTTTGTAAAGAAACATTAACCATGGTAATGCCATTATATTACTATGAGATGTGCTTTTGACTTGTTGTACTTGGAACTGAAGATTCCTAATATTAAAAAAATTCTTTAAGTGCAAGTAATGTAAATTGATATCCAAGTAAATTATGTTCCTTACTCTTAACTTTAATTCTCCTATGTTGATAAAATAAATTAGGTTTTGAAACAAAGACTAAATCACCTTGGCAAAAATATTTTGTTGTGTTCATTTTGTTTTGGTTCGGCCTTATTGTTGTTCTCTCAATTAGAGTCACCAACTAAGATCCTGCAGATTAGTCCTTCAAACAAATAATCTCATGAAAAAAACACGGATTAAAATTTTCCAAAGCGGAGTGAAGTCATATATGACCAAGTAGAATGAAATTGTCCTTGGAAATGGCACTGGAAAATGTTATTGATCAAATCAACAATGTTGCTAATGTCTTGACAACATACTAGATGGGCACACAAAAAGGAGGAACACCCTATCACCTTGACCAAAGACCCCACTATTTAGGCCCAACAACCCATAAATATCCAAGGGAGGAGTCCCTAAATTTACCACAAATAATTTTGGTACAAGACCATTTCCTTATATGGAGTCACTTAAGCTAGAGGTGTTCACTTATAGCTACTTCTTTCCATAAAAATAGCAATGTAGTAACAAAAATATAAACAAGAAACATTACTAGCAAAAACTCACTAAAAATATCGCATGCAACATATGGATTTTAGTCTCCACAAAAAATACTAACTAGAAATATAATTATATTTTAGTTTTGTTCATTGGTTAAGGTGGTATGAGTCAAAAAATCTTGTTTTCCTATGTAGTAGACTATAGGTTTTGCATAAAAATTAGAGATAACAACTTGATTTTCTTGTTCTAGCCAACCTACAGGTGCCTTGAAAATTCTAGATGGTTAGTCTACCAGTGGAAAAGATATAAGCGCAAATATAAAAGCTTTTGGAGCCTCCCCTCAACCCAAATATGGCTAAAAAAATAATTTCCAATAAGTTGAAATTACTTTTCAGATTTATGGGTGAGGTTTTTTTGTGTTTACATACCTAGAAATTACTAGATTTGGGTTTGACAATTAATTATGGATGGAACTTAATGAAATTACTCTAAATAATGAAAATAACACTTCTTAAATAATCTATAGTAAATGGAAAGGTTCTTGTTTGGTTTTACTTGGAGGGTTGTAAACCTTGCTATAATTTATAGATACAATTTAATACATACTTGAAAAGACATAGATATATAATTCTAATGACTAGATACAAGTGTAAAAATAACATACAATGAAATGCATATCCTATTTTGTCTTGATCTATTAATTAAATCAAAACTCCCCTATGTTTTAACTTGCTAAAAAGATGAAAAACATGAAATCCATGAAGTCAATATCTTAATCTAACTATAGAAATGTAAAATATTTTTTTGGATTTTTGAGAATAGGTGGTTGTTATGATATACCAATGCCCTTTTAAGTCTAACATTTTTACTGAAATTGAAGTCAATACCCCTCTAAAGTCAATATTAATGGCTTGTTTTAAGGGAGTGAGTTTGGTATGAAATAGAAATCACTCTCATTGTTTCTCAACCCTCTTGATTGCATTTGAACCTTCCTAGGAGTGACATGTCCTTGAAGTGGTTTCTCCAACCTTCGATCTTTGTGTGCAATAGAATATGAAATCTTGAAGGCAAAGTGAAGCTCCCTCAAAAGATAGTTCAAGTGTTTGGATTGAGCTACCTGTAAAACCATGAAAAATCAAGTCACCTTGTCCCCTAATTAATTCTTTCCATGTGACTAGGAAACACCTCAATGGAAAAAATTGTTAGTCTTGGAATAGTTTTATTAATCACATAAATAAGTTATAATAATTATGCATGAATCACATACCAAGAAGAAGAATAAAAACAAGAACTAGTCCACCAATGTAAAAAATAAATTATAGTGTGGTTTGTGAAATATGAGCTCTTTGTTTTGATATCACTTTTCTCAATTGAAAACAATGGATTTTATAATGAGAAGAGCCTAGAATTTATAGAGAAATGTATAATTGCTAATAAACAACTAGTAAAACTCTCCTTAATAAAATATTTCTAGTGATTCACAAGTTGGAAACTAACCATTTTTTTAATTATTGAAATATTACAAAATGATTTGATATTTCCCTAAAGGGGTTGAATTAACTTAGATTCCACAAGTAGGCCCACATATTCCATTTGCAAGTGAGTTTTAGTGGTTGAGGTTAAAGATAGTGTCTTTGATACTCCAAGACTCCCCTTCCTTTGTCCTTTACCCAAATTGACTTGCTTTAGAAGGTGGTATGACTTTCATTTGTACCTCAACTTGGTCCTTTTGAAGAATAATTTAGTTTTAATGGCTATCTATTTGGTCCTTCATGTAAGTTTCAAATCCATATTGACTTTAATGGCTAGTTGAGTCAGCTACAATGGATAGTTTTGCCTCCAAGCACCGGTTCAACTTGACTTCGCTTTGACTTTTCCTATAACAATTCAAATTGGCCACCTTGTTTTTAGATATCCAACATCTTCTCTAACTTGGCAATTTTGGAACCTAGGTTTTTCTCTGCATGTCTTGATCTATATTGGGTATGTCTTTAATTTTTTACATCATCAAGGGAATTTCCACGTTATCACTCTATATACGACATCATTAGCCTTATGACCTATATATTTAATTTCATAGATGATATCTACAAACTGACACGAATATTTTTTCTCTCTTCATGCTGACCACTTTTGACATAATACATGTCTGATTCTACACAACACTCTACCTAAAATGCCCTTGGAATTTTTTCCTAATATTTTGACTATATTTGACCAGGTTGTAACTAGTCATTGGATGATTGGATCTAAAAATTCCACGTGGCATGAAATCCTTTAATCATGCTCTACAATTTGAGACTAGGTTGACTTTTTGGCCATTGAGACCACTTTGCATCGGGAACCATGGACTTCCTTGGGAAATGTGAATATTTTCAAAAGATACTCATATACTTTAAGTGTTTTCATAATGAATATTGGACCAAGGCCAAGGTAACATACAAACTCAATATACTATGAGCATGTGGAATGACATAGGTGCACCTTGACAGGGGCTAGACTAGCTCATACACGAGTGATCACCCCTACAAATGCAGGCTACCATAAAAGCATGAGTCCATAGGAGAGATTTCCTAAAGCCATCCAATTTGGTTAGGGATGAAAGAGACCTTATGTGGAACTTCAAGGCACAGGACATGGTCTGACCAATCAACTAATTATAGACTAAATGAGAAGGACAAAGGTCTAGCATTCATAATATAGGGTCTTGCATGGATTTTACATGGATTTTGACTTGTGACCTTAAGCTTACAATGGTGATGAATTCTACATTTGAAATTATATGTACCCTTGAAGAAAAGTGGGGTAAGACCTTTATAACTCTTTTTGCTTCCATTAAGCACTAGTTGTAGTAGCATTTTCCTGCCTCCCAGGCCACTCCAATAGCCTAAGAATGATGAGTAGGATGAGTAGAGGAGGAATCTTTCCCTACATAGACATTACATTTTTGCTTCATCCCTCCTATTTCCTACCCTTAACATCCTATGATCCTATGGTGAAAAATTAGGAAAGGACCCAATAATAGCATCCCACACTCACTCCATTTATTACCACAAAAAAATTACAAAGGGGCTAAGAAGAGTAAAGTGAACCCACCAGCTAGAGGCTTGTCTATCCTTGGACCATGGCCAATAAGGGTCTCGTGGATGAGAGTGCCTCTATTCCACTTTGAAAAAAATACAATAACCAAGGAGCTCAAAAACAAAGTAACAATTCAATTATGCATAGGAATAATCATACCATGAAATACACCTAGAAATGATTGAGGCTCAAGAGAGAATATATACCTTCATATTTCAACCATCCCATCATGGAGCAAGTTTCCTTGCTTGCTCTCAACTCCATCACCTCCATGAGTCTCCTAATACCCCTCACCAAATTCTCATTTCCAGCACTACAGGAAATCATTCGTCCCCTTGACTTCCCATGACTTTGAGAATTCATAAATGAGTACCAACAATACCATCTTTTGGAGGCTTCCATCCGTAACAAGGGGTTAAAACCAATTGTGGAATATTTCACACTCTTTTCAATTATTCCTTTGTATGGCTAGAAATGAAACCTAAGCTATAATTTATCCTATAAATAATAACATAACTTATCAAATAAAAAAGTAAACAAATGATATACCAGAACAATTGTGTACCTAGTTTACGACTAAGATTATATATATATATATATATATATATATATATTTTACATAAATTTTCTATCTTTCAAATTAAGCAAATGAAACAATTAAATATATAAACAAAGAATTGATATTATTTAGTTAATTTATTTTGGAAATTTTCTTCAAAGTTATAGAATCATCAGCGATAAAATGTACTTTTAAAATATTATTATTAAAAAAAAAACAAATAAACAAAAAATTACTCTAATGTATAATTATTTATTACTACATAAATTTATATTCATTAGTGTATATATTAAAATTAAATAAATTAAATTTAAATCCTAATTCATTATAATCCATGATAAAGAAACCGAGTTAACATTATAATGTTAACTAAAAATAATCAATACAAACCAAGTTAACATTATAATGTTTTTAATATACGAATGGAAATGATATGACATAGTACAAAATTAAATTTAAATTGAGTAGTGTTGTAACGAGAATCTTTTAAATTTATGTGGAAAGAGAATTCATTATTTATTTTATGTGTGGAAATTTTATAATATTTCTTAATTTGAAATGATTTAATTTATTTTAACTTATTTAGATGTTTACTTAAATTAAGTATAATAAATAATGAATTTTATGCGAAAGGAAATTAATTAACTTTTTAATTAGATTAAACAAGTATATATATATCATGTGAGGATAATGATTAATGTTTGTTAAGGTTAGTATGGTATATTAGATTATACTAAGGTAAGAAATTATTTTAAAATAATTATAGTTTTTCTATTTTAAAAAGTTAAGAAGATTGATAGTGTGACTAATATTGTGAAAATTATATCGAATGTGAGTATGAGATGGACTCTTTAAGAGGAAGTGCTTTTTATATTCAACTATTTGAATGGCATAAAGGTGAAAGGTTCTTCATTCCATATTGTTTTGGAAATTGACTAATACCCAATTTCACTATGGAGCTCATAAGAATTTATTCTTATTTTAGCAATGTTCATTTTCTTATGAGATGGACAATCTAAGAGAAAGTGTTTTTCATATTCAACTATTTGAATGTCATAAAGGTGATAGGTTCTTCATCCCATGTTGTTTTGGAAATTTACAAATACTCAATTTCACTATGGAGTTCATGAGAACATATTCTTATTCTCCTTAAATTTTGAAGTAATAATACTTTACAGCTATCGAAAGAGGTTATATATTTTTTTGGTAAAAAACTTTGAATTTCAATTAGTCTTGAAATATTTAAATAGATTCTATGAAGTTTATTAAAGTTTTGAAAAAAAATATTAAACTAAACATTCTAAAAATTAAAAAATAAGTTATGAAAATGTATTTTTTTTTTCTAATTAGTTGATGACTATGTTTATGATGTTTTAAATTGAATTTTTAAAAACTATATTAAAAAATAAAAAAATCTTATAAAAGTTCTATTCCCCAAGTGCCATAATAATTTAGGCTTTGTTACAATAAATACATTTCAAAATCATAATATTTTATAAATATTTTATTTTAATTTAATTTTATAACATTTTTTAAATTAAAACTTAATACTTACAATATAACAAGATTTTTAACCATGGATATTTACCCCATTTTACCATGGATATTATTAACTTGTAAATAGGCTTTGTTACAATACCATGGGCCAGTACCATAGCTTATCAATACTACTTACCCAAAAAGCATAACTCATTTCAAAATCAAAATATTTTATATATATTCTATTTTAATTTTATTTTATAACATTTTATTTTCAATTAGTTTTAAAAATTTTAAACAATTTGTATGAAGTTTATTAAGCCCTTATTATGTTAAATTTTTATGTTATATTAATTTAAAATCAATTATATATATATATATATATATATATATATATATATATATATATATATATATATATATATATATATATATATATAACTTTTTGTGCAAGAGGTAGGCATTTTTTGGTGAGAAAAGAAACTCATATTTCCATTTATATTTGAAAGAAAATACATTTTGTATATACACACAACTTGTGCATTCACCAAGATCTACCCTGATCCATGTGTAGTAGATAGTAGTAAAAAAAAAATATATTACATATGCTTATAATCATTTAGAAAGTAGCGGCCAACATGGCCATGTAGAGCAGCAAAATGTGAAAAAGGAGAAAAGTAGAAATACAAGACAATGGAGAAGATCAAATGTTGCAGAAAATGCTAATCTTCTCCTTATTTACTTTCTTTTTCTAGACCTTTTTCAAATCCCCGGCTTTTGAATCCATTAGAACCATAGCCATATCACTCTTGGTTTCTCAAGATGATGCTCTTTGTTCGAATCAGAGCTATCAACTAAATGGACACGCTTTGTTCCCACCATGCCATCCTCACTGTGAACCATATTTTTCAGCTGATCTAAGTCTTGGATAGCTATTGAATTTGTCCCACTCTGAACATGAGTAGTATTTTCATTATTTTCCTAGGCGCCCCCATCTTCTTTTGTTGAATTCTTCTTTATGTCTTCTTCTTCATCTTCAGAAAGATGTGGATCTTTAAACTACCATCCCTTTGGTTTTGATGTTTTTTTATTTATAGTTTATTGTTTACTTGTGGGCAACCATTCTATAGATGTCCAATTTGGAAGCAAGAGCAATAACATAATGTTGTATTCTAATAGTCTAGAACTTGAGTCCACTAAAAAAATTATGTTTCAATATGATGTGATCTAACAAACCTTTGCCAAGATCTATCTCCACACAATATTTTGCAAAAGTAAATATGCCTTTCTATGTTCTTTCCATGTCCCTCTTTTTGAATTTTCTCAATCTATTACCAATACCTTCTAGGCTCTAAGGGTTCCAAAAAGGAAGAGGAAGATTTTGGAGCCTTACCCAAACCAGTAGTGTTGTGACTATCATATTCATTGCATCGAATTATGGAAACAATGGAGTGATAAAGAGTCCCACTTTGCTCCAAAACCATGGCCTTTCATTTAGTGCAAACTCATAGTCCTTATGTGTATCAAATTGTACAGTAAAAAAACCCTTGAAACAAAGATAGAAATCACAGTTTGGGCTCCAAGAGGAAAATCTCCATTGGTGTTAGGCTTATGCTTTGGGCTAGAAACCACTAAATTGAAAAATAACTTCCTTGGATTGCAAAGATGAGAAAAGTGTATTCACCTCTGGAATGTCAACTTACAAGGCCATAGAATGTTCTATTTTATCAATAATATAGGGGCGCTTGGAATGCTTTGTATCTATTATGTTGTGGAGGGAGACTTTTCTTTCACAACATCATTGAAGGAGGTATATTTTCCATTTTGATTTCTGGAACCTAAGACACCAGCTCCTAATGAACCTCCTCTAAGCCTTGTGTTCAAGGTTATATTTGAGTTTCCTTTGATATTATAGTCTTGTATTTGGGGAGAATCACTATGCACCTTCCCTTCAAATTGCAAACTATGACAAAATGTAGGGTACCCCTATTTTTCCTTAATTTTCTACTTTAAAAAAGTGACGGAAGTAGATTTGTTGGTCCAAATGGAGTAGGACTTCCCGCTCATATTATTTATAAAATGTTTGAAATTTTCCTACTCCACTGCATCCGTAGACACTGGTAAAGAATACCCAAAAGGGCAGAAAGTTTATCTATGTGGGTCATAAAACATTTTGGGCAAAAAGGATTTAAAAATGACCCCCTGCTGAATATATCGCCCATGGGACAATGGTTATCTAGATTATTGTGATTATAAACTTGGATGATTTATTAACCTAGAACGTTCATGAACTCCCAACAAAGTATATTACAACAATAAAAAACCAAAAATAGTAGCACAAACATTTGTTTTGTCGGCCCCCTTCGCCACGATTGTAATAATGCATAGATATCAACTTCAAATACCTATATGGGGCACAAATATACATATCGGTACTGTTCCACATACAAAAACTAGTTCCAAAATGAGACAAAACCTAGTGAGGCTATGTCATATCTATGATCAATGACCTTTGGTGCAGAGAAAGTTTTGACCTGGCGATACTCAAGGTCAAAGCCACAAAAGGGACCATGAGAGAAAAGGTGAACAAGCTCCCCATGCCATGGGCTCACATGTGCATCAAAACTTACTGTAAACTAGACTATGGTGCAGTTTCTAGAATATCTAATTATTGGAACTCTAGCTTCCTCCATCTTCTAGTCTCCAAGTTTATACACGCATAAGATGCAAGTACTAAGAAACAACAGTGCATATTACACTTGTTTAATTATTATCCTTCTTTTTCTAAATGATCTCCTCCTTTATCCTCCAATGGTCTATCCAAGGCTAGGAAACCTTATGTCATCCTTGCTTGAGCCAGAGGTGGGGGTTTTGGTTAGAGTTAGATTTTTTTTGAAAACCCTCTCGTTTCCATGTTGTTTAAATTTTTCTTATACATAAGATACCTACTCATAGTCTTGCTATCAATGGGTAAAAGGCTTGCTCCAATCAGAAGGACATGATAGGGAGTATTTTCTTTAATCTTGATATTGTAGGTTATAAATAGATTTTTGATCCATTTTATCTTCCTCCACGAATTTGTGAAGATACTGTAACCTAAAACCTCAAATCCGTATAAAATAACAAAAGTGACAAGAGTATTAAAGAGGAGTTCTTTTTCAATTCCATTTCTAAATACATGTTGAATTACAATTGTTTTCAAGCCCATAAAAATATCATCCTTTTCTCAATGCTATAATTCTTATTAAACTTGTGAGGGATATCAATTCCAATATATTTGTATGTAGTTACTCCAATTATTAGTTGTTGTCATATATGAAAGTATCATATGATATCTTTCTATATTTGGTTATCATGACCTTAGTTTTATGAGAATTAATAGCCATACCCATCCTAGAGAAAAAAATATTAGAGGATTCTTAGTTCTTTCCAAGATCATAATGGTTCCTTTCCAAATGAAACATATTGTAAGTGTAAAGGAGAGAAGTTATGACTATACTAGTGAGGATGGGCCAACACGACTTCTATCTTCCAAACACTCTTATAGTTTATCAGTGTATGTGCCAAAAATGGCAGTGAATAAGTAACATAATTACTTAAATTCGATATTTAATTACATTTAATTTGATTTTACCAACCCTCAATGGTTCCAAATGTTTTAATAATATTCTTATACATCATTGTTACAACAACCCTCAACTCAAGAGGAACGATTATCTCTTCTAACCTTTTCCACAGTTATTTGCTAGAAATGACGTCAAAAGATTTTCTAAAATTAGTGAAACAATAGAAGAGACTAATTTTATTATTTCATCATTACTCTAAAATGATATTGAGTGTAACAAGGTGTTACATAGTTGAATAAATTTCCCCAAACCTAACTTTGACTTTTCTCTTTAACCATGGATTTTTTACCATAAATTAATCTTATTTTCCAAAAAAAGTTCCATACAACTTGGCTAAGAAGTGCCTAATCACAATCGTCCTATAATTAGAGGGATTTCTTTAATTCTCACTTTTAAACATAGGAACAAGGAGGCCCCACATCCAAGACTTAGGAAAGCCTTACTTCACTACCAAATTGAAGAGCTTATGCATGTGGGTGATGAGGATAGGCCCTTTGATGTTAAAAATTTTAGTTTAATAGTCTTCAATATCATTATCTTTTCCATTAGTGAGCTGCTTAACTCCAAACTTAATATCTTCTATAGAAAAGATATCATCCTCTATAAGGGGCATTCAAAATGTTGTCCATAAATTTAGGGGATTCGTGAAGGTCTCTAAGGTAGATTCTAATTATTTAATGGAATCTTACTATTTTATTTAGTTTTATGAATTAAAATTTTCCTTCAAAACTTTCTAGAATCATATTTAGACAGGTTCAACAACTACTCATGTTATCTATTTATATAGTACATTTTCTTCCTTTTAATAAGAGATTTGTACATATTTTTGTTATCAAGATTTAAATATTTTTTAGGAGCATTGCTAATTGCTTTTCTAAAAAATTTGCAATCATTGTCATATCAAGAATTGGTAGTTCTATTATTTATCATTTTGGGATTCAACTGCGTTAAGTAAGTCATTCACGTATGACCATTTCCATGAGAGGTAGTCGTAACTGACTAATTTCTCATGATTTTTGAATAGTTCACTTAGCACTCATTGCATCGGGTGATGCTCACAGGGGTGAAGAAATGGGATTGAAACTAGTGAAATGAATCACATAGCATCAATCATCATTTCCGAGGCTTGCACCTGGTAACCAGGAATTCCCAGGAGGTCACCCATCCCAGAACTCCTCTGGCTCAAGCGCGCTTAACTGTGGAGTTTTCCCCACAATCAAGCCCACTTAGCTTGCTACCCCATTTGCAAAACCTTAGCAAGTATTGTGCCTCATGAACCATTCAAGTAGAGATCCCTTGACTCTTTTTGAATTTAAGTATGGGGGTTTACGCAGTGCATTATATTAGATATCATTTTGGGATTCAACTGCGTTAAGTAAGTCATTCACGTATGACCATTTCCATGAGAGGTAGTCGTAACTGACTAATTTCTCATGATTTTTGAATAGTTCACTTAGCACTCATTGCATCGGGTGATGCTCACAGGGGTGAAGAAATGGGATTGAAACTAGTGAAATGAATCACATAGCATCAATCATCATTTCCGGGGCTTGCACCCAGTAACCATGACTTCCCAGGAGGTCACCCATCCCAGAACTCCTCTGGCTCAAGCGCGCTTAACTGTGGAGTTTTCCCCATAATCAAGCCCACTTAGCTTGCTACCCCATTTACGACTACCTCTCATGGAAATGGTCATACGTGAATGACTTACTTAACGCAATTGAATCCCAAAATGATATCTAATATAATGCACTGCGTAAACCCCCATACTTAAGTTCTATTATTCTTTTTATATGACACCTCAATAGAGAATCTGTTGACATAAACAAAGAGGATTACATTAAAAACTATGCTAGAGGTTTTCAATGTTATTCTTATAAGTTAAGATGCATACGTCATTATTTAATTCCTTTAAGAAGAGATCCATTTTACTTTTCTTGAAAAACAGGAGCCTTTGATTCTCACAATTCTCTTACATGTGGCTTCTGTGCATGACACGATTTAGACTTAAGGTCAAAGGTATATGATCAGAGTCACGATCATGGCAATTTAAAAAGTCAAAATTTACAATTTGATTGGAAACATGGATATTAGATATCAAATAATCCAAGATATTATGATTTAGCAAACGAGTACAATTCATCTGTTTGGAGTTTGGCCACTTGATTATGTCATTACAAATTATAAGGCCTTAAGAATTATAAAGATTGATTACCTAGTATGAAATAAAATCCTAGTAAGGTCTTTAGATTTTCTTCTGTATCTATTAGCAAAAACAACGTCCCCATCTAGCCAAAGAGGATTAGGGTTGACATAATTTCTTAGAAGAATAGTTTGGTTGGTTATGGTTGTAGCATTAAAGTCTCCTAACAAGAGAATATTACTTTGATTCCTCAAATTGTCAATATCTTATTCTAGAGTATTACAACGGAAATTTTTATATAGATTTTTTCTTATATAAGTTAGAGTTGATAGGTACAAACTAACAAATTGTGATTTAAATCCTCTTAGAATTAATGTTAGATATTTCGATCTAATTGTACTGATTGAAAGGGTCTATCTTATGAAGTCGAATGTGAGGAGAAACATTTTTTTATATAACAATTTATTCCTTCAATCCATCCATGAGTGAATTTCTTGTTATGTGCTAACCAAAAAATGAATCCATCTATGTAAGGGACCTTATAGATTCATCATGCTCGCAAGTTTTGACTTAAACAATAATATCAATTTCATTAGAGATCCAACTTACCATAAAACCTTTATGCCATGGAAAGTCATGATAGTTCAAAAATTGTTTTGGAATGTTACAAATTCTCTTTCATTACTCTCAATTTTGTCTTTATCTCTATTAATAGCTTTTCTATTTCTAATGAGCATCCATTTGTTGTCCATTTGTTTCCCATTCTAGCTTCATTTGCATTTTGAAACTCCTTCCTTAGCTTAGTCTACTAGAGCAAGGTCCTCATTTAGAAATATCCATGTCTCTTTTAAGTTTGGATATTTACTAAGATACATATTTTATTTTTTAATTTAAATGATAATTTAAAACATAATTAATGTATTTTGATGTTTATTTATTATTTTACAATATTTTAAATTCGAATTTATTGAAATTGAAAGATATCAATTTTTTTAATGTGTAATTTTTTTTTTTTTAATAATTTGTTAATGTAACATTGTGTTCATTCGTGACAATATCATACTTGGTTATAAATCATGTCACTCCTAGTACAATGAATTTAATATTAATGTAACACTCCATATTATTAGGTTAATAAATAATAATAAATAACTAATAACATAATGATAAATAAAGTGAAGGATTATAATAAATAAATAAATAAAAGTAACTATTTTAATATGTAAAAAATGGATAAAAATAAGTAAAAATAAATTATGGAAAAGTACAAGTTAAGAAAAATTCAAGACATACACAAAATGCATGATGACTAGTGAATTATGTGCATATAGTTTTTTTTTGGATAAATAAGTTTTAGTTAATGTAGGGGGACAAAGATCTCAAGCATCTTTTCTCTTAAGAAATTATGATAAAGTAAGGATTAGTCATTGGTAGAGGTATTTGATTGAGGGCTAGGGGTTGCCACCTCTAAAAACACATAGTGCAAGATAATTAAAAATAAATGCTAATAAATAAATGAGAACGATAATAATACATAAAGTGAGTGATTAAAATAAATAAATAAAAGTAAATATTTTAATAAATTAAATGGATAGGGAAGCATTTACCATATTAATGGTTGGCACGCCAGTTGCATTCACTTTAAGGGATCAATGTAGTCCTTGTAAAATTTTTTGTAATAAAATGACTCCTAACTTACCAAAAACAAAAATAAACAAAAATAGATAAAAATAAGTAAAAGTAAATTATGCAAAAAGATGATTTAAGAGAAGTGTAAGATAGATATGAAAACACATGATAATAAGTGGATTATGTGAATGGATGTTTTCTTTCCATTTTTGGATAAATAAAAACACATCTTTTCTCCTAAGGGATTGTGGGGAAGTAAGGATTGTCATCGACAAAAGTAGTTGATTGAGGACTAGGGAGTTGTCACGTATAGAAAGACATAGCGCAATTGAGCCCATGATTAGGTGGAGAGTCACCCCCCACATGTTGTTGGAAGTCAACAGGATTAGAGACCACCACACAATAGCTTGAATTTCACAAGTTGATTGTAACTTGAGTTCTTCAACTCTGAGGTCCAATTTCTCGCACTTACTTTTTATGGTGATTATGTAATTATTAACCAAATATTCTCTATGTTTATCAATTAATGAGTTTGAATTTTCTTGTATGTTTATCTATTTAATCTTGAAGTTTGGACCATTACAATCAGATATAAAATAACTATACTACATATATTAAAAATAATATACTACTTATAAAAATAAATCAAACTAATTATATATTGAGTGAGAATTAAGTCTTAACTAATTATAATCAATAAATTGCAAAAAAAAAACGCTATAAATTAAAAATTAAATTTAAACTCATTGTAAAAGTGTAACTAAATATTCTACAACTTAATATGGGAAAAAGCTTACCACAAAAGAATATAACATAATCATAGATTACAAAAAAAAAATATACAACTTGGCTCCATTTTAAACAATACCAGCCTAGATCCCTTTAACTCTGGATCTACTAAGCTCTCAGAATGATCAAATATATTTTCACTCTAAAAGAGGTTCGTATCTCAAGAGATTTGATCCCTCTTTCAGTTTAGTAGATCTAAAATTGAATGGATCTAGGTTGGTTTAATTTTAATTTTAATTTTAATTATTACTTTTATGTTTTTATTTTATTTTGACCTAGTCAAAATGTTAAATAGTACAACATCTCTACCCTACTAGACAAATACATATCTATATATATATATATATATATATATATATATATATATATATATATATATATATATATATATATATATAAAATCAAACACAACCCATATCTAAATAATAATATTTAAAAAAAGTATACACAACCCATATTTATATTAAACTGGAATATAATATATGAAATTAAATTAAATTATTAAAAAAATTATCTCTCATTTTTTATAAATCCATAGTTATGATAAACTATAATAAATAAATAAATATATATATATATATATATATATATATATATATATATATATATATATATATATATATATATTTATTTATTTATTTATTATACATAGTTATTTACAAATAATAAATAAAATGATTCAAGCTTTTAAAATAAGCATGATAAAGAATGTCCAAGCAGTAAGTTTACCTCAACCCATTTCATTTTTTATATGATTTGAAGTGCACTTCACACACAGTGTCGTGTATGCAGAAGCTACCTTTGGAGTACTTCGGCAAGGGGACTTAAACCTTTTTATGAAACCCGTCCCTAAAATTTCTAGTCGGTTGTTTGCATTTTGTTGCACCATTTTGCCCCTTTGTTCTATACTAAAACAATACCAGTCTCATAATTGCCTACATCCTCAGCATTGTGCAATATTTTCAGCCAATGTTTCTATTAGATCTCATTGAAAAGCACGTGCTACAAGCCTTGTTCCAGAAGTTTATGACTTTGTAGCCTCACACTTTTGATCTCTCCTTCTGCATTCTCATGTTTAGCTAGTTAGCGTGAATCTGAAGTTTGATCGTAGATACAGTTCTGTAACCAGTAATAGGATTGCATATGATAAAGTACGTTTCAGCAACTTGATCTTATTTTGAAATTGTGTTGTCTAATTGGCAGGGGTGCTGCACTGACTTCTGATATGAGGCACACAACAGCTGCCAATATTAGAATATTACAAAGAGAACAACTTCCTCGGTGTGCTTTCGAAACTGATCAGTTGGTTCAGGTATGTACAATACTCACTTTCTAATAAATTGTTTTTGCAAATCAAAAGAGATCTCGTCAACATTGCAAAGCTGCAACAAGCCATCTTAGGCATGTGTTTTAGTCTTATAGATTTCCAGCACCGTAACACCATAGTTGATTTGATCACACTATCTATTCCTTGAATCGCCATAACAAGAGAGATAGTTGTGAAATTTGAATCACCTTTTCATAATTGTTGGATCATTATCTCATTCAAATATAGAATTATAACTAGTTAGAGAATGTTAGAAATATTTTGCTTATAAATATTTTTCATGCCAATGTTATTAAATTACGTCATTATTATTTATAATATTAAGATTTCAGATTTTATTAGTTTGAAGTTATAGGTTTTAACAACTTGAAGTCATTGTTTCTTTTATAGTCTATTTACTATCTTGAATACACGGCTAGGATAGGAAACCGTGCAGTTACAAAAGACACTGCAATCTTCAATATTTTAACATTTCAAACAGTTCAAAAACCCCAATTTATTTAGCTCTTCATCTGCAAAAACAGTTCAAACTACAAAAGACTGCCACTCAATCTGTACCAAGAACCATAGCTTCACCCAGGTCGTCTCGGCCCAAAATGGTGGTCGAAACCGACATTTACGGAAATTTCCATAAAACCCATGTAGCTAACAGAAGCCCACAGTATCACGGCAAGCAGAAACCGCATTGTGTTTTCACCGCAGACAATACAACAAATACAAACGAAAAATCGCAGAGATTGCAGAGCTAAACAACCAAGTAACAATAATAACCCAAAGGGCGCGAACAGGGTCCGATTCATACCAACGTTACACATCCGCTTGGGAGTCACTGGACCACGTGCCCTTCACCTCGAACCATGCGAGGCCCCCATTAAGACCCCAAAACCTTTCCACCCCCAAAACCAACCTTTCCACCCCCAAAACCTTGGTTCGACTTAGGTTATATCGCTCATAAAAGTCATGCAGGTAAGAGAAACCCTCAGTATTTAACCAGAATGCCATTAACTTATAATGCTCAAATAACCATGGACTCTTGCATGCAGGTAACAACAACCCTCAGTATTTAACCAGAATGCCATTAACTTATAATGCAGTAGCCGAACTTAACCTCTAAACAATACAACCAAGAATCACAGCTTCACGCAGACATTTACCAAAATTTCCATAAAACCCGAGCAGGCAGGAACTCCACCGCAGACGAAAAATCGCACAGACTGCAGAGCTAAACAAGCAAGTAACAATACCAACCCAAAGGCCGCGAAGACAGTAAAACCCAAGCCGAACTTTCCAGCATCTCGAGGAGGGACAGCTGGCTGACGATCAGACCACCACAGCGCATGCCGACCACAGCTAAAACAAACCCTCAGTATTCAACCAGAATGCCATTAACTTATAATGCTCAAATAACCATGAAAAATCACACAGACTGCACAGCTAAACAACCAAGTAACAATAATAACCCAACGGGCGCGAACAGCGTAAAACCCAAGTCGAGTAACTTTCCAGGATCTCGACGAGGGACAGTTGTCCGCCCACAAGAGCACCACAGTACAAGCTCAATTGTTGATGCCTTGCTATGAAGTCACTTTATTTACTGATCATGTTTTCTTTGTATGGTCAGATTTCTCATGCCAAAGTTAATCTTCTTGAAGTTAGACCAGGAAAATCTGAAGCACTGATTGAAATTTCAGGCAATCCACAGCAAACAAGTGCACCCATTTTGTATGCAGTTCTTGATCTCCCTCCGACATTTTCCAACATTTGCCAACAATTCGTCTACTGTCCCTCTGTTGCTACTTTTTGATTTTGATTTCTTAGAACAAAAGCAGATTCCTTGCTGCAATTAAATTTCTATTTAAGATAATTAACCATAAATCTGTCTGCAAACACCAACCCCTGTAGTACTAACTATATGCTTTGTTTCAAAATTCAGTCAAATCGCAATATAAACAGTATTGGCAATTTCTCTGAGTTTGAGGACCCAATTCTTCGTCAACGGACTTCTGCCAGATTTGAAAGGTACACAACATTTGCAAAATTTTGTCAATTGCTGCTATCATGATGGTTTTACTGATCACTATTTCTGTACTAATGTCCCTGGCATTGTATATCACCTTTGGCAGTGTGACAGCAGCTGGTGAGCTTATCACAAAAACTACAGTTGAACTTGTAACATCTGAACGCACAGTTGCAGCCATTCTAGGAAAGTCTGGAAATGATCTTGTTAACATTCAGCAGCTAAGCTGGCATAAAGAAGCATAAATTTCTGCAAATTCCATGGGATCCCCTTCAACTGAAATTTTTGAAACATCCAGACTTGGAATGAAGTGTTGTCATTGCTAACAAAATGACATTGTATTGACAGAATGACAAAATTTTACAGCACAAATCCTATGTTCTTAAATGATCATCTTGTATTTGAACATTCATCTAGTGGAATGTTGCATTAATTGTTAGTTAATAAAAATTGGCATTGGCAGTTTTTATTTTGTCTCTATGGCTCTTGATTCATTATGCTAATGTTTAATAAATTAGGCTCTTTATGTGTTATATATTTGATTTCATGTACAAAATCAATGTTATAATTCAATTTGAACAAGTTTCATAAATATAAATTACTATCTACTATATTTAGTTACTTGAAATCATTTATCTAATATTTGGGTTTGTTTGTTTCTAATATTTGATAGCCATGTTGGTCATGCTTTACCATATTCACCATTTTCTATCTACTATATTTAGTTACTTGAACTCATTTATTTAATAGTTGGGTTTGTTTATTTTTAATATTTGTTAACTACATTGGGCACGCTTTACCATCATTCACCATTTTAATGATGATTGACCATTTTGACCATGGATTAGAGAGATGACCATGCATTAGCATCACAACCATGTTAATTGTGATTAAACACTTTTTACTATTATTAATCATGATAAACATGCCAATTATAATTAAATTTAAATATCTCTGATCCAATATAAAAATATTATTATTATTTGTTTTTATTTAATTATAATATCATACTCTATCTTTGATGTTTAAATAAATAATGCATATTATCATTTAAATTACCCATATAATATTAAATACTGGTTATCTATTCATATTTAATTATAAGTATTAAATTATTTATAGTTTTAACTAAGTATAAATTTCCTATAATATTTTTATTGTTCGGTATTCATAATGGAAAGATTACACTTCCAATCACAAAGAAATAAAATTCCTTGAATAAAAAGATTCCCACATTGAAATGAACTTTTATGTATTTTTTAAAACACTATTAATTGAATATGATTTTCATAATTTATAACATGTAATATCATTTCTCCCAGTTGTATTAACCTGCAATAATTAGCTTATGCCAAGGTAAGCCTTTCTTGTCACCAGGTATAAAGTTTAATAACATAATAAGTTTTAAAAAGTCAAGCTGTCAAAACATTATTTCTAACTAATAAATAGAGTAATTTGAAGTGGTATAGTCAATCTCCATTCTTTTATTATTTTCAATTATCGCATTTTTCGTCATTCCATATGTCATCATACCTGCTATGCTTATATTATGCCAAATAAATCAATTATATTAAACTATACTCCCTAATTAAGATAATCACAAAATAGAAAAACAACTATGTTTAATGGCATCTGTTTATCTGTGACGTAAGTCCTTTCATCATACTTCAAAAAAATTTCAATAAAAAACTAACTTACTTAAATGGAACACAGATATTGCAGAAAGCAAGAGTATACAACACCAAAAGATAATGAATTTTTTCTTGCACATCATGATCAATTTACATTTCAACTCGTAAAGTTTAAATGTTCTTTTAATTTTAATCTGTTTATTTTAGTTTTTAATTTATAAAATAAACTTATCAAAATTACTTTGCTATTGTACTTAGATGCTATTTTTACTAACCCAAAACTATAAAAAAGACCAAAAGTCATGTCCTTTTGCATCACAACAAATTATTAATTAAATGCAACAAATTACTAATTAGAAATTAGATGCAGGGTTTATTTTCTTTGCTAATTAGTAACTGAACAAATTTAAAGTTCACACTAAAGTTATGATAAACAATATTTTTAAATAAATATATCTTTTGTTCTTTTGACCATGGAATAATTCCCCAATCATTGGCATTAACCTGAATGGTATCACTTATGTCCAAACATGTTACTAGATATCTAATCTTTTAATCATGGGTTCAAGACTCCATAATTTTTAAATGCTTAAGTTCTTCTTTGACTTTCGAGAATGATTTATCTAAATATTGAACACTCTCCACCACGAATTTAATTAACAAATTTATATTCATAATAATGTTTATTTGCTCATTATCATTTTATGAATATTTCCATAATATTCAAATGTAAAAAAATAACAAAAATGTAAAATTTTATTACATTTTAATTATTAATCTAAACATTTTTTAAATCATGACACATTGGAAAATTACATCTAAAACTAATCTTACATTTATCACAATTCTTATTTAACAAACGCAAAGTTCATTATATTTCACTCTTTGCACAAAGTCAAAAAGTCCATACAACAATTCGCTATCCAATTCACTAAATCTTAATACAAGTAAGCATGCCTACAACACACTAGTAATGCAAACCAGCTCTGATGATAATGCAAATTAAACACAAATTAAATCTCATAATAATAACTCACCAAACTGTTCTGTTAACTGGCAGGGACTAGCGCCACAACAGTGGCTCCTTGTTTAAATGTTTACGTAAATTAAGTATAATAAATAATGAATTTTATGCGAAAGGAAATTAATTAACTTTTTAATTAGATTAAAAAAGTATATATATATCTATATATATATATATATATATATATATATATATATATATATATATATATATATATATATATATATATATATATATATATATATATATATATATATATATATATATATTTTTTTTTTTTATTTTATTTTTCCGAAGAAAAATCGTAACTTTTTATTAAAAAGATAATGAAAAGTTACATCTGCTGAAACAATGAAGCATGCTGAGATCTACCACAAGGGCTCGGGTGCTTACGCATCCCACACAGCGTTAGAAGACTAACGTGCAAAAAAGAAATAAAGAAAAAGAGAAAATGGAAGAGAGAAAGAAAAGAGGCAAAAAGCTGAAAAATCCGGCAAGTTCAAGTTTTTCGCCCCTTTTTCTTTTCGACCTTACGCCACTCTCCTTGGGTGGCTTCGGTCGAAACAATGACTAACTGCGTTTCTGCATTCTGAGAGCCATTTTCTTTGTCTGAATCTGAAGTATCTGAGAGATGGTGTCGCTTGGTGTCCCCTGTACTGTGGTCCACGCTTGTCATCTCTGCCTTGTTTTCTGATGTGGTTCCTTTCTGTTTCTCCACTTCTTGAGCTGCCTCGGTCTTCTCTGCAGGGATTTCTTCCTCCTCTGCTTCTGATTCTTCGTCCTCTGAAACTGATGGTGAGAATTTCCATCCTTTCCTCTGATTCCCTTTCTGCTTCTTTTTGCTCTTGTCTTCTGGGCATGCGCTTTGTAAATGTCCTGTCTGCCTGCAAAGTCTGCACCTGAAGGCGGTATTTTCATAATCTAGCACTTGCAGCCAGTTTTGTTGTTTGTAGATCAGCCTTATATTGTCCGGCAACCCTTTACTTAAATCTACTTCCACACAGATGCGTGCGAAAGTGTAGATCCTTTCGTCAATCCTTTCCAGATCTGTTTTGATATATTTCCCGATGCTGTTCCCGATGCCTTCCAGGACTCGTTCATTCCAAAAATGCAGAGGTAGATTATATAGTCTAACCCAGACCGGCATTTTGGTTACAGTCATTTTGTTTGGGTCAAAATTTGGAAACCATGGGGTCATGAACAGCCCCGATGTTCCCCAAAACCATGGTCCTGTATTGATGACTGTATCTCTGACTTCCTTGGATGTAAATTTAACTATGAAAAAACCCTTTGAGCAGAGACGAATATCACATTCCATGGTCCAGCTGGTGAAGATCCAATGGAATAGATCCAAGGGTTTTGGCCAAAAACTATTGAAACGGCAGATGAGGGCTTGCGTTTCATAGGACTTTACAAAATCGTCCAGCCCAGAAGAATCTAAGTTTAAAGCTGGGGTTTGCTCTGCCTGATCTGCTATGTATGGCCTGGGTATATGGCCACCTTGATCTGGAGAAGACCCTGAATCTCTACTGCTCTGTAAAATATTTTTGTAGGATAACCCTCCCTTGGGTTGATGCTGGGGTACAGTATTTTTCCCCTTGTCTCCGCTTTGCTGTCCCTTAGGTGGAGCCCCTCCTCTCAATCTGAGATTTAAAGAAATGGTTGACCCTGGTCCAATCTCGTAGCTTCCCATCGATCTACAGTCCTGTAGAGACCGCCTTCCACTGACCAGATGTTGGATCTGGACTGGGTATCCCATTTCTGCCCATATTTGTTGTTTCAGTTGCAGGGAGGTGCTTCCTGCATGAATCCATACTAACCGAGTTTTCCCTTGTGGGGGTTTAATCAGAATTCGAAAACAAAAATTTGTTACCTGCTCTGGCTGAGGGCCGTACTCCAGATCTGGCCCTGACCTAATGGAGCTGTTGCTCATTTGCTTGTCAAAATCTTCGACCCCTCTGTTGTAAGGCTGCGTCGGTGTGGTAAGAGCCCGGATCTGTGCTGCAAAGAGCATTGGAGCCTCAGAACACCGTGAGACCAGTGCCCTGCTCCCACCCCATACCTGATCTACGACTTTGCCATTTATGATCCGCCCTGGATTGGCAAATCGTATCCACGGGGTGCCACAATGGGGCATGTAGGCTGGCAAAAACCTCTTTCCGCCATAGTCTCGAGCATATTTGCCATACCGGTGCCAAAAGGTCTCGTACGTTGGCGTAACATGACGAGGCAGGGTAATGACCATTTGTTTTTGGGTATAAAACTCCTGCCATAAGATTCCTGGTGCTGGAAGGATCTCTCTGCACCCAGAAGGAGGAGAGGTGTGGTTTGCTCTGGTTCGCTTCGTAATATTCTTTTTCATCCGCTGAATCGATCCAGAACCCAGAAATGGCACCGTGCTCATAGTATCCGTCGACCAGGCATCTAGCCAATCCAAAAACGATCAACTCTTTTGGAACAGCGGCGGCGCTGTGAAGATTTTCTGAAACCCTAGATCCAACATACGCCTCCATCGCTCTCGTTGAAACGTCCTTCATTTCCTCACCGTCAATTCAGAGCTTCCTATATATATATATATATATATATATATATATATATATATCATGTGAGGATAATGATTAATGTTTGTTAAGATTAGTATGGTATATTAGATTATACGAAGGTAAGAAATTATTTTAAAATAATTGTAGATTTTCTAATTTAAAAAGTTAAGAAGATTGATAGTGTGACTAATATTGTGAAAATTATATCGAATGTGAGTATGAGATGGACTCTTTAAGAGGAAGTGCTTTTTATATTCAACTATTTGAATGGCATAAAGGTGAAAGGTTCTTCATCCCATATTGTTGGAAATTGACTATTACCCAATTTCACTATGGAGCTTCTTATTTTAGCAATGTTCATTTTCTTATGAGATGGACAATCTAAGAGAAAGTGTTTTTCATATTCAACTATTTGAATGTCATAAAGGTGATAGGTTCTTCATCCCATGTTGTTTTGGAAATTTACAAATACTCAATTTCACTATGGAGTTCATGAGAACTTATTCTTATTCTCCTTAAATTTTGAAGTAATAATACTTTACAGCTACTGAAAGAGGTTATATATTTTTTTGGTAAAAAACTTTGAATTTCAAGTAGTCTTGAAATATTTAAATAGATTCTATGAAGTTTATTAAAGTTTTGAAAAAAAATATTAAACTAAACATTCTAAAAATTAAAAAATAAGTTATGAAAATGTTTTTTTTTTTTTTTTTTCTAATTAGTTGATGACTATGTTTATGATGTTTTAAATTGAATTGTTAAAAACTATAGTAAAAAATAAAAAAATCTTATAAAAGTTCTATTCCCCAAGTGCCATAATAATTTAGGCTTTGTTACAATAAATACATTTCAAAATCATAATATTTTATAAATATTTTATTTTGATTTAATTTTATAACATTTTTTAAATTTAAACTTAATACTTACAATATAGCAAGATTTTTAACCATGGATATTTATCCCATTTTACCATGGATATTATTAACTTGTAAATAGGCTTTGTTACAATACCATGGGCCAGTACCATAGCTTATCAATACTACTTGCCCAAAAAGCATAACTCATTTCAAAATCAAAATATTTTATATATATTCTATTTTAATTTTATTTTATAACATTTTACTTTCAATTAGTTTTGAAAATTTAAATAGATTTTATGAAGTTTATTAAGCCCTTATTATGTTAAATTTTTATATTATATTAGTTTAAAATCAATTTTATATATATATATATAACTTTTTGCGCAAGAGGTAGGCATTTTTTGGTGAGAAAAGAAACTCATATTTCCATTTATATTTGAAAGAAAATACATTTTGTATAGACACACAACGTGTGCATTCACCAAGGTCTACCCTGATCCATGTGTAGTAGATAGTAGTAAAAAAAATTATATTATATATGCTTATAATCATTTAGAAAGTAGTGGCCAACATGGCCATGTAGAGGAGCAAAATGTGAAAAAGGAGAAAAGTAGAAATACAAGACAATGGAGAAGATCAAATGTTGCAGAAAATGTTAATCTTCTCCTTATTTACTTTCTTTTTCTAGACCTTTTTCAAATCCCCGCCTTTTGAATCCATTAGAACCATAGCCATATCACTCTTGGTTTCTCAAGATGATGCTCTTTGTTCGAATCAGAGCTATCAACTACATGGATACGCTTTGTTCCCACCATGCCATCCTCACTGTGAACCATATTTTTCAGTTGATCTAAGTCTTGGATAGCTATTGAACTTGTCCCACTCTGAACATGAGTAGTATTTTCATTATTTTCCTATGTGCCCCTATCTTCTTTTGTTGAATTCTTCTTTATGTCATCTTCTTCATCTTCAGAAAGATGTGGATCTTTAAACTACCATCCCTTTGGTTTTGATGTTTTTTTATTTATAGTTTATTGTTTACTTGTGGGCAACCATTCTATAGATGTCCTGTTTGGAAGCAAGAGCAATAACATAATGTTGTATTCTCATAGTCTAGAACTTGAGTCCACTAAAAAAATTATGTTTCAATATGATGTGATCTAACAAACCTTTGCCAAGATCTATCTCCACACAATATTTTGCAAAAGTAAATATGCCTTTCTATATTCTTTCCATGTCCCTCTTTTTGAATTTTATCAATCTATTACCAATACCTTCTAGGATATAAGGGTTCCAAAAAGGAAGATGAAGATTTTGGAGCCTTACCCAAACCGGTAGTGTTGTGACTATCATATTCGTTGCATCGAATTATGGAAACAATGGAGTGATAAAGAGTCCCACTTTGCTCCAAAACCATGGCCTTTCATTTAGTGCAAACTCATAGTCCTTATGTGTATCAAATTGTACAGTAAAAAAACCCTTGAAACAAAGATAGAAATCATAGTTTGGGCTCCAAGAGGAAAATCTCCATTGGTGTTAGGCTTATGCTTTGGGCTAGAAACCACTAAATTGAAAGATAACTTCCTTGGATTGCAAAGATGAGAAAAGTGTATTCACCTCTAGAATGTCAACTTACATGGCCATAGAATGTTCCATTTGATCAATAATATAGGGGCTTGGACTGCTTTGTATCTATTATGTTGTGGAGGGAGACTTTTCTTTCACAACATCATTGAAGGAGGTATATTTTCCAATTGGATTTTTGGAACCTAAGACACTAGCTCCTAATGAACCTCCTCTAAGCCTTGTGTTCAAGGTTATATTTGAGTTTCCTTTGATATTATAGTCTTGTATTTGGGGAGAATCACTATGCACCTTCCCTTCAAATTGAAAACTATGACAAAATGTAGGGTACCCCTATTTTTCCTTAATTTTATACTTTAAAAAAGTGGCGGAAGTAGATTTGTTGATCCAAATGGAGTAGGACTTCCCGCTCATATTATTTATAAAATGTTTGAAATTTTCCTACTCCATTGCATCCGTAGACACTGGTAGAGAATACCCAAAAGGGCAGAAAGGTTATCTATGTGGGTCATAAAACATTTTGGGCACAAAGGATTTAAAAATGATCCCCAGCTGAATATATCGCCCATGGGACAATGGTTATCTAGCTTATTGTGATTATAAACTTGGACAATTTATTAACCTAGAACGTCCATGAACTCCCAACAAAGTATATTACAACAATAAAAAACCAAAAATAGTAGCACAAACATTTGTTTTGTCGGCCCCCTTCGCCCCGATTGCAATAATGCATAAATATCAACTTCAAATACCTATATGGGGCACAAAAATACATATCGGTACTATTCCACATACAAAAACTAGTTCCAAAATGAGACAAAACCTAGTGAGGCTATGTCATATCTATGATCAATGACCTTTGGTGCAGAGAAAGTTTTGACCTGGCGATACTCAAGGTCAAAGCCACAAAAGGGGCCATGAGAGAAAAGGTGAACAAGCTCACCATGCCATGGGCTCACATGTGCATCAAAATTTACTGTAAACTAGACTATGGTGCAGTTTCTAGAATAGCTAATTATTGGAACTCTAGCTTCCTCCATCTTCTAGTCTCCAACTTTATACACGCATAAGAGGCAGGTACTAAGAAACAACAATGCATATTACACTTGTTTAATTATTATCCTTATTTTTCTAAATGATCTCCTCCTTTATCCTCCAATGGTCTATCCAAGGCTAGGAAACCTTATGTCATCCTTGCTTGAGCCAGAGGTGGGGGTTTTGGTTAGAGTTAGATTTTTTTTGAAAACCCTCTCATTTCCATGTTGTTTAAATTTTTCTTATACATAAGATACCTACTCATAGTCTTGCTATCAATGGGTAAAAGGCTTGCTTCAATCAGAAGGACATGATAGGGAGTATTTTCTTTAATCTTGATATTGTAGGTTATAAATAGATTTTTGATCCATTTTATCTTCCTCCACGAATTTGTGAAGATACTGTAACCTAAAACCTCAAATCCATATAAAATAACAAAAGTGACAAGAGTATTAAAGAGGAGTTCTTTTTCAATTCCATTTCTAAATACATGTTGAATTACAATTGTTTTCAAGCCCATAAAAATATCATCCTTTTCTCAACGTTATAATTCCTATTAAACTTGTGAGGGATATCAATTCCAATATATTTGTATGTAGTTACTCCAATTATTAGTTGTTGTCATATATGTAAGTATCATATGATATCTTTCTATATTTGGTTATCATGACCTTAGTTTTGTGAGAATTAATAGCCATACCCATCCTAGAGAAAAAAATATTAGAGGATTCTTAGTTCTTTCCAAGATCATAATGGTTCCTTTCCAAATGAAACATATTGTTGTAAGTGTAAAGGAGAGAAGTTATGACTATACTAGTGAGGATGGGCCAACACGACTTCTATCTTCCAAACACTCTTATAGCTTATTAGTGTATGTGCCAAAAATGGTAGCGAATAAGGAACATAATTACTTAAATTTGATATTTAATTACATTTAATTTGATTTTACCAACCCTCAATGGTTCCAAATGTTTTAATAATATTCTTATACATCATTGTTACAACAACCCTCAACTCAAGAGGAACGATTATCTCTTCTAGCCTCTTCCACAGTTCTTTGCTAGAAATGACGTCAAAAGATTTTCTAAAATCAGTGAAACAATAGAAGAGACTAATTTTATTATTTCATCATTATTCTACAATGATATTGAGTGTAACAAGGTGTTACATAGTTGAATAAATTTCCCCAAACCTAACTTTGACTTTTCTCTTTAACCATGGATTTTTTACCATAAATTAATCTTATTTTCCAAAAATAGTTCCATACAACTTGGCTAAGATGTGGCTAATCACAATGGTCCTATAATTAGAGGGATTTCTTTAATTCTCACTTTTAAACATAGGAACAAGGAGGCCCCACATCCAAGTCTTAGGAAAGCCTTGCTTCACTACCAAATTGAAGAGCTTATGCATGTGGGTGATGAGGATAGGCCCTTTGATGTTAAAAATTTTAGTTTAATAGTCTTCAATATCATTATATTTTCCATTAGTGAGCTGCTGAACTCCAAACTTAATATCTTCTATAGAAAATATATCATCCTCTATAAGGGGCATTCAAAATGTTGTCCATAAATTTAGGGGATTCGTGAAGGTCTCTAAGGTAGATTCTAATTATTTAATGGAATCTTATTATTTTATTTAGTTTTATGAATTAAAATTTTCCTTCAAAACTTTCTAGAATCATATTTAGACAGGTTCAACAACTACTCATGTTCTCTATTTATATAGTACATTTTCTTCCTTTTAATAAGAGATTTGTACATATTTTTGTTATCAATATTTAAATATTTTTTAGGAGCATTGCTAATTGCTTTTCTAAAAAAATTGCAATCATTGTCCTATCAAGAATTGGTAGTTCTATTATTCTTTTTATATGACACCTCAATAGAGAATCTGTTGACATAAACAAAGAGGATTACATTAAAAACTGTGCTAGAGGTTTTCAATGTTATTCTTATAAGTTAAGATGCATACGTCATTATTTAATTCCTTTAAGAAGAGATCCATTTTACTTTTCTTGAAAAACAGGAGCCTTTGATTCTCACAATTCTCTTACATGTGGCTTCTGTGCATGACACGATTTAGACTTAAAGTCAAAGGTATATGATCAGAGTCACGATCATGGCAATTTAAAAACTCAAAATTTACAATTTGATTGGAAACATGGATATTAGATATCAAATAATCCAAGAAATTATGATTTAGCAAACGAGTACAATTCATCTGTTTGGAGTTTGGCCACTTGATTATGTCATTACAAATTATAAGGCCTTAAGAACTATAAAGATTGATTACCTAGTATGAAATAAAATCCTAGTGAGGTCTTTAGATTTTCTTCTGTATCTATTAGCAAAAACAAGGTCCCCATCTAGCCAAAGAGGATTAGGGTTGACATCATTTCTTAGAAGAATAGTTTGGTTGGTTATGGTTGTAGCATTAAAGTCTCCTAACAAGAGAATATTACTTTGATTCCTAAAATTGTGAATATCTTATTCTAGAGTATTACAACGGAAATTTTTATATAGATTTTTTCTTATATAAGTTAGAGTTGATAGGTACAAACTAACAAATTGTGATTTAAATCCTCTTAGAATTAATGTTAGATATTTCGATCTAATTGTATTGATTGAAAGGGTCTATCTTATGAAGTCGAATGTGAGGAGAAACATTTTTTTATATAACAAGTTATTCCTTCAATCCATCCATGAGTGAATTTCTTGTTATGTGCTAACCAAAAAATGAATCCATCTATGTAAGGGACCTTATAGATTCATCATGCTCCCAAGTTTTGACTTAAACAATAATATCAATTTCATTAGAGATCCAACTTACCATAAAACCTTTATGCCATGGAAAGTCATGATAGTTCAAAAATTGTTTTGGAATGTTACAAATTCCCTTTCATTACTCTCAATTTTGTCTTTATCTCTATTAATAGCTTTTCTGTTTCTAATGAGCATCCATTTGTTGTCCATTTGTTTCCCATTCTAGCTTCATTTGCATGTTGAAACTCCTTCCTTAGCTTAGTCTACTAGAGCGAGGTCCTCATTTAGAAATATCCATGTCTCTTTTAAGTTTGGATATTTACTAAGATACATATTTTATTTTTTAATTTAAATGATAATTTAAAACATAATTAATGTATTTTGATGTTTATTTATTATTTTACAATATTTTAAATTCGAATTTATTGAAATTGAAAGATATCAATTTTTTTAATGTATAATTTTTTTTTTTAATAATTTGTTAATGTAACATTGTGTTCATTCGTGACAATATCATACTTGGTTATAAAGCATGTCACTCCTAGTACAATGAATTTAATATTAATGTAACACTCCATATTATTAGGTTAATAAATAATAATAAATAACTAATAACATAATGATAAATAAAGTGAAGGATTATAATAAATAAATAAATAAAAGTAACTATTTTAATATGTAAAAAATGGATAAAAATAAGTAAAAATAAATTATGGAAAAGTATAAGTTAAGAAAAATTCAAGACATACACAAAAATGCATGATGACTAGTGAATTATGTGCATATAGTTTTTTTTTGGATAAATAAGTTTTAGTTAATGTAGGGGGACAAAGATGTCAAGCATCTTTTCTCTTAAGAAATTATGATAAAGTAAGGATTAGTCATTGGTAGAGGTATTTGATTGAGGGCTAGGGGTTGCCACCTCTAAAAACACATAGTACAAGATAATTAAAAATAAATACTAATAAATAAATGAGAACGATAATAATACATAAAGTGAGTGATTAAAATAAATAAATAAAAGTAAATAGTTTAATAAATTAAATGGATAGGGAAGCATTTACCATATTAATGGTTGGCACGGAGTTGCATTCACTTTAAGGGATCAATGTAGTCCTTGTAAATTTTTTTGTAATAAAGTGACTCCTAACTTACCAAAAACAAAAATAAACAAAAATAGATAAAAATAAGTAAAAGTAAATTATGCAAAAAGATGATTTAAGAGAAGTTTAAGATAGATATAAAAACACATGATAATAAGTGGATTATGTGAATGGATGTTTTCTTTCCATTTAAGGATAAATAAAAACACATCTTTTCTCCTAAGGGATTGTGGGGAACTAAGGATTGTCATCGACAAAAGTAGTTGATTGAGGACTAGGGAGTTGTCGCTTATAGAAAGACATAGTGCAATTGAGCCCATGATTAGGTGGAGAGTCACCCCCCACATGTTGTTGGAAGTCAACAGGATTAGAGACCACCACACAATAACTTGAATTTCACAAGTTGATTGTAACTTGAGTTCTTCAACTCTGAGGCACAATTTCTCGCACTTACTTTTTATGGTGATTATGTAATTATTAACCAAATATTCTCTATGTTTATCAATTAATGAGTTTGAATTTTCTTGTATGTTTATCTATTTAATATTGAAGTTTGGACCATTACAATCAGATATAGAATAACTATACTACATATATTAAAAATAATATACTACTTATAAAAATAAATCAAACTAATTATATATTGAGTGAGGATTAAGTCTTAACTAATTATAATCAATAAATTGGAAAAAAAAACACTATAAATTAAAAATTAAATTTAAACTCATTGTAAAAGTGTAACTAAATATTCTACAACTTAATATGGGAAAAAGCTTACCACAAAAGAATATAACATAATCATAGATTACAAAAAAAAATATACAACTTGGCTCCATTTTAAACAATACCAGTCTAGATCCATTTAACTCTGGATCTACGAAGCTCTCAGAATGATCAAATATATTTTCACTCTAAAAGAGGTTCGTATCTCAAGAGATTTGATCCCTCTTTCAGTTTAGTAGATCTAAAATTGAATGGATCTAGGTTAGTTTAATTTTAATTTTAATTATTACTTTTATGTTTTTATTTTATTTTGCCCTAGTCAAAATGTTAAATAGTACAACATCTCTACCCTACTAGAGAGAAATATATATACATATATATATATATATATATATATATAAAATCAAACACAACCCATATCTAAATAATGATATTAAAAAAAAGTATACACAACCCATATTTATATTAAACTGGAATATAATATATGAAATTAAATTATATTATTAAAAAAATTATAAATCATTTTTAATAAATCCATAGTTATGATAAACTATATATATATATATATATATATATATATATATATATATATATATATATATATCAATGAGTACCTTGATAATTTACTTATTCACTATCAAAACCAAACATAATAAACATTTTAGTTTCATAATTTTATAAACATTTTTATTAAAAATAATTTAATAAAAAATCAAAATAAATATCTTAATTTCATAAACATTTTTATCAAAAATAATTTAATAATATATAATTACATAAAATAAATTTAAATTAAATTTTATTTATATAACTAATAGTTATATAAATAAAATGGCCTCGAGATTAGACAAATAGTTTTTTTATATAGAATATTAAGAAAAAGCAATTATGTTAAAAAACAAAATAGATTTCAAAGTCAGAATAATTAAATTTATGTGAGAAAAAGTCTAAAAGTCTAACATTATCTTTCCGGTTAAATAAAAAATATATATTAAATTTATACTTGAAAAAATCAATGTTATTTTTAAATTTACTCCTTTTGAATAATATTCCACAATTTAGAAGAGAGTTTATCTACAACGATGTGGACCTATAACATTATCTTTCCGGTTAAATAAAAAATATATATTAAATTTATACTTGAAAAAATCAATGTTATTTTTAAATTTACTCCTTTTGAATAATATTCCACAATTTAAAAGAGAGTTTATCTACAACGATGTGGACCTATAAGTTGAATATTAAGGGCAACGATAGCATAAACCAAATTAATGACGTCATATTAGAATTAAATCTGAATAATATTTTTTAATTAACTATGATGGATAATAAAAGACACACAAAGTAATCATGGTCAACTATTAAAAATTAATAATAATACAAAACTAGTTGTAACATTATAATTAATAGAATCGAAAGTAGCAGAATACATAAACTAAAATTGAATCAAAAATAGGTCAAATGAAAACAATTAATACAGTCACCGTTAGAAGTTTTTCTGAAGTTTTTCTTGTGTTGCGCACCATTGTTATTCAATAACTGAGTAAACAATGGAGAGGTTGGATTACTTCATTTGTTCAGTGGTGGCATTCTTGGGCCTTGCGGCGGCTGTGTTGGCTTTCCTTGCAGAGGCTATGCGCAACCCGGTGAGTGACCCTTCTACTCCTATTTTATTTTGTTTTCCTTTGCATCTCAGGATTTCCCCAAAAAAAAAGAAAAAAGAAGAGCGTTCTAATAAAATAAAGAAAGTTTATAATCTGCATATATTTTAAGCAAATTCATAAAAAGAATATAATAGATATTTGTTTGAAACAATGATGGTAAAGACAAATTGCAAAAATTAATGTGAAATAGGATTTTTTTTTACCCATCCATCTTTATAGAGAGACTTCTATCCAAAATAATAGTAAATCATAAATATAATTTTCAATATTTATTTGAAATTTGAATCTATATTTTATATAAAATTGTAAAACTCATGAAATCATTTTGTTTCACTTAGTGGCATTTAATGATCACTATATCTATGAAAGAGTAATTTCCACCTTCTTTGCTTCCTTACTAGTCTTCAAAGGAGAGTTTAAATCTTCAACCTACATTTTCAATGGTCATTGATATTTTTCTCCATATGTAATGTGTGTTATATTTTTACATTATAATATTTTTTTCATTTTCAATTATATGTAATTTGTGTGTTATATTTTTACATTATAATCTTTTTCTTTTCAACGATGTTGGCTCATATAATTTCCATATTTTTGGTTTGGGGTCTTTTTTTTCCTTTCTGGACGAGATGTTACTTAAAAACACAAGAACCCTTAGTTTGTCCTATTTGATAGTAAATTTGACAGTAGAATGATATGCTCTCATCATCTAATAATTAATTTTAACAAAATATTTTTTTTTAAATATCATCTTATTTGAAAAAAGTTTATTAAACTTAATTTCAACACATAACTAAACATATATAAAAAGATCTAATATAATTATCTATGAATATAACTTAATATATCTTTACAGGGTTTGATTATTAATCTTATCCAAAAAGCTTCACCAAAAAATTATAGTATGCTAAAAAAAATAGTGAAGTTTTGAACTAATTTTATAGAGTTTTCAGTATGGTATACATTTTTGTAAAGACTTGTTATCTCTCTATCAATATCTACATTTCGTGATATTAATTTTTGTCACTTATTTTTGTTGTTTTATTTATATTTATTTTTAATAGAATGATGAAATACAGTTAATAAGTTTTCACTACTTAATTTTAATTTTAACCGTCTTTATTAAACATTATTTCAAAAATTATATTTTATTATTTTTAGTACTGTTAAAATTTAAATATTTTTAATAATGTTAGAATTTAAATATTACTATGTTGTATAGTATGAACTTAAACTTATATTGTAGGTAAAAAAAATAAATTAAAAATAATTAAATTTAAAAAAAATCTAATATATAATAACAAAAAAATATAATGGTAGATTAACATTATTAATAATAAAATTGAAAAATTAAATAAGATAATGTTAAATTAGTAGATAATGTTAGATAAGGTTTGAGTGAGCTTAATGGTTAAGAGCATGTGTTTCTTCATAAAAGGTTATTAGTTCAAAACCAGAAAGAATAGCAGTAACAAATTATTACACCGATAAAAAAGAATCTCATACACCAATTTAGTGTCTAACTTAACTATAACATTAAAATTAGATAATAATAATTATTAATAAGCTATTTAAAAAATAATTTTAATTTAATTAGCGTTGAATAATTTAACTCTTGTAGTGGCTATAGTCATCGTAAATGTCGCAGCTCCTTGTATTTGTCGTGCTGCTCAATATCGATCAAACTGGAAGAAGAAGCCTCTTGTCAATATTTGCTTTCTTTTTTCCTGGTATTTAACAATTTCCTCTCACTATTCTAATAGATTCATGTTCTGAAATAATTATATGCTTCACATTCATATCACAATGTTCTTAATCATTGAAGGCTTTTATATATATATATATATATATTTTTTTTTTTTTTTTTTTTCATTCCTGATTATGTGTCATTTTACAGGATTGCTTTTTTATTCGCCATTGGATTCCTTATCCATGGGATTATTAGGAGTTCCGAACGTCATAAAACAACCACCATCGTGAACGTTGAACGCATACTTAAAAGATTTAAAAGGCCGGCAAAAGTTTTTGTCCGAGCAGGTTTCTTGGCCTTAGCGGCCTTAGTGTCGAGCGCTTTGGGCATATTCCACTATATTTGGACATCTCGGAATCAAAATATTGCCATGGCATAACCTCTATGTTGTGGTTGTCCTTGTGGCAGTTACATTTGGCAGTTGTGTTATGTTCAAGTATTAGAATGGTCAGTGAATATTCGATTAGTCTTTAACAAGTTTAAATTTTATGAGTATCTTTGTGATGTTTTAATAAAATATTAATTTACAAAAAGAAAAAAAAAAATTGATTTTTTTGGGTGGTATATCGAATATTTCATTTGAATTGAAAAAAGAATTGGATAATAATTAAGGTGTGATATCATGGATTTTATGCTAAATTATATAGATATTTTGAATAATGGAAATAATAACTTCTTGAATAAATAACTTTTATTTATATAATTTGTATATAACTATATGAAATTGAGTCTTTTTAATACATGCTTGTTATCTTTTATGGAAAATATAATATATATATGTTTTTTTTTTTTTTTATTGTAAATGGTGAATATATAAATAATAAAATTTCCATAAAACAATTTATAAAATTATAGAGAACACAGTGTTCCTATGTAGGGTTATTTTTCAAATTTTATAAGGTCAATTCTTTTTTTTTAGTATTATTATTACGAAAATCATTATATCTTTGAAATTCATACTAAGAACTGAAACTAGTGATTTCTATTAACAAAATATAACAACAAAATCCAAAAACATCGAAATCTCTCAGTTTGATTCTCATAGTTTTTTAATGCAAAAAAGACAAAACTGCTTACTACTTTCTAGTGGTTCTGGCCAGAATAAAAGAGGAAACCACTTTTAATTATAACGGTCACGTGTCCCAAAACTTATCCAAACACTTAAGCTAATTAAACTACTTTCTCTTAACTGCCATAAATCAACCTAGTTTCAAGCCTATGGCTTGAAGTGGGTTGAGTCAAATAAGAAGCTTGATATGGAAATAAAAGGTGAGTAACAATAATAAAAAATAAATAATTATAACAAGAAAAATTCATTATTGTTAACAAAAGTTTCAACAACAATGGTTTTTTTTGTTGGAAAATGTTTCGACTGGAGAGAATATCAATATCCATACTTTTTTGTGAGTTACCTTATGAGTTTTAACTTCAAACCTAGGTTTTTCATTTCAAACCTAACTCCAGGATAACCAAATCAATGAAAACATATCATAAAGCTGCCATATTCACCTTGCTTGCAAAATAAATAAATACATAAATAAGGAAATGAACATTGTAGAGTTTGTGCCCATTCTAGAGTGCTTGAATATTCTAAAGTGCATGCATGTTCTAGAGCACATGCACATTTGAGAGCATGTGCAAGTTCTAAAGTGCATGCATGTTCTTAGAAAGCCAACACTTTTTCGACAAGCATCACAAGGTAGGATTAATAAGAATGTGACAAAGGGATTTTGTATGCATCTAGGGCCACGAGCAACATTCCAACCTACCGCAAAGGACCTTTCAAGGGCATCCTTGCTCTCTTAATGGGGATAGTCAACATATAAGATTTTGAACATTGAAAATGAGTCTCCACAACTTGGATATGGTCACGAGAACAAACCTAATAATTAGGCCCTAAAGGATGCTTATATGCTTCTAGGCCCAAGAAATGATAGTTTTAATGACCGCAAATTACCTGTTGAGGGTATCCTCTTCCTCTAACTAGGTATATATATACCAATAATAATTTTGAGCACTCGGTATGAGTTTTGGGGCCCTGGACATGGATAGGAGATGAAACATGATCTTTACACCCTAATAAGCTTATACCAATTTAGGACTATGAAGAATGCCACAAATAATTATTCATGACTTCTTGAGGGTATCATTGACCTTTTATTATGGATGTTAGTGTCATCAAGAGGTTTTGAGTAGAAGGTAGGTGTCGTAGGGCCCTAGAAATGATATAGGGAAGAAAGATATGCCTTAGGTCCTAAAGAAAACTTTAAGGCTTCTACAGCCCTGAAAAATACCTCAAAACATGACACATAACCTTTGGATGGTATCCTTGGCATATAAGAAATATGTTAGTGATCCCTCATAATTTTTTTATCATCGCGTATGGGTTTTTAAGGAATTCATTTGGTTGAGTGAAGAAACTTAATATTTTTCTGAAGTAACCCTCTATCTTGAACCCCATCCACCCTTAAGACCCTACCTCGACATACATCCCAATCTTCCCCTGACCCAACAATGCCCTCTTCCATTAGACCCTTCCCTCTACCCTAACCACCTTCACACTATGACCATAGCCCCTCCCTTGGTACTTCATCAACTCTATCATTAGATCCTCTTCCTTGGAGACTTATTCCTTAGTTATTCATATGGCCCTATTCCTACCCCTAAACACCTTTTCACCATTTAACCCTATGTTTGGCTCCCCTTCACCATATGCCCCACATTCCCTTGAGGCATAACCTTAGCCCCTAACCCCTCATCTATAAGCCTAGCTTGAACTAGAATTCTTGGCCCCTAATTCCCTAGACCTTATCCTCCTAACCTTATATATTTTGCTAAAGGATCCCAAATCCATTTTACCTCATCTATGTAGATTTGGTTACCCTTTCTATATCCCCCTCTTCCCTTGTATCCTGATTTCCCAACTAGCCCCTTGGCACCCATCTCTTCGAAATTGTTAACAGAGGTGGAATTCCATGCAATAGATAGGAATGCTCTCCAGCATCAAGTCCCAACTAGACCTGACACTATTTGATATGAGAGATGCATTTGGATTCTAGCCTAATTGCCATTTTCTGGTTCTTGATTTTCTATTGATTATATTGAAAATGAAGAATGAAATGCTTTCTATTCTAAACGTAGAAAGTGAAAGATTCATGTGTACATATCCTAGATAAGGGTAATTAATAGTGAATAAATGAACAATAAATGACCAAAAATTTGTTCATAGACAAAATATAGTTAGTTATTTTTTATATGAATAGGAATTAGTAAAATCTAAACTTATTCGATAAACACAATAATCTATATAATAAATTAGCTAGCACCATTAATTCATTATTCAAGAGAAATTATAAAGGAAAATATAACATAATGAGAGATTATACTAACTAATATGAGAAAAGTCAACTATAATGAAAGTAAAATATCACAAGAGTGCATGCATAAATTTTTTACTACAAAAAGTTAACAAAAACTCATATCAAACACTAGAATTATTCTTTCTTCCCCAAGAATGGCCCTTCGGGATTCTAATATTACATCCCTAGAAATAATTCTCTATATTTTATGTTGGTGCACAAGGGTGACTCGGGGTTTAGAGTTAAGCCAACAAAACCCCCTCAAACACTAACATTTTCAACAACTACGAGCATGTGGGGTCCAACCAGAGGTATATTGATGGGTTTGCAAGAACCTTTGAAAGTTATGCAAGAGAAAAGGGGAAATAGAGATGACTCTGGTTTTCAATAATCCACCCTGAACTATGGTATTCATAATATGTCGCAGTTATGCCCATGTTGTGGCCACAACACCCCCATAATTTTTGAAAAATTATTATGGGGACCCTCCATGTAAATTTTGGTCAAATCACTTCTTTGATGCTTTATTTGGGTGATTTCCACTTTTCTCAATTTTTTGTTTTAATTGTTCCATTGTGTGTGGTTTCTCGCCAGCTTCCCAATGACTCAAATTTTGCTAAATTTAAACTTACGATTTGAAAATAACACTTGTTCAAAATTTGGTTAAATTTAATTATCTAAATTTAATACATGTAAATTTGTATTTTACTATAATTTTTTTATAAATAAAATTATTTTTGATTTATTAAGAAAATTTATACTAAATTAATTATAATTTAATTAATTATTTAATTATTTTTAAATATTCTATAAAACTACCGCAACCAAATTCTTTATATATTTATTAGCTATATAAACTAATAAAAAACAAGGCAGAAATTCCCATAGTTTCATCCGAGATTCCTGTGGGAAGTCAAACTTTAGAATAATTGACATGCATGGAAGTTTTGTTTTATAATCTAAAAATAATATAGAAAAGAGGCCCACATTAGCTCACCCACTTCATGCTCAACATCCACACTCGTGGCTTTAAGCCATGAAGCATGTCATTAACTTTTTTGCCTTTTATTTTAATTTTATTCTTTTATTTATTATATTTATTTATTTTATATTTATTTTATATATATTTTAATTTTATTATTTTATTTATATATATATATATATATATATATATATATATATAATTTTAAAATGATATTTAAATTTTATATAAAATATTTTTTTAATAAAATGTCTATACATTTTTTAAGTAAGAAATTAATTTTGAAATTTAATTTGTGACAACTCATAATTTAATATTTACTAAGTTAAATGAGGTCTAGGATGGCTCGTTTGAAAGCTAAAATTATAAAGAAGATTTTGGGAGTAGGTACTGGTCATTTACTGTGATTAAAATTTAGTAAAATTTTGGAACTTCGAATTTGCAACAACAAAAAATGAATTTTTTGATTTTGTTTTGGAATAGTTTTCATTATCCCAAAAGGTATGGTTGCAGCAAATTCGTTCAAAATTATTATCCCTCAAAAGAAATCTCTATATGGAGCAATGGGAGCATAGATCTTATTTTATTTAATTCACTTTGATTTTAGTGGAATGAATTGGTTTTGACAGTTTAGTGTTTTGATTTCATGTGCAAATTTAATTGGTTTTTAATTATATTTTTGGTAGCATTTTTGTAGAGAGTTGTTGGAGAGGATGAAGAAAAGAGATTTTGGGACAATGAAATTGCACGAGCAAAAGGAAAAATGTATTTTTTCCCAACTAAAATGAGAGATCTCAACGATTCTTTCAACAATTCTCATTTTTGGAATTTTTTTTCTAAATTATAAATAATAGTTTTGAGAATGAGGACAATGTTCCTTTATTCTACAATTTAGAGGCTCTTTGCACTTCTGTGAAGGGAATTCTTACTGTAGGTAGAGAGGGATACTCAGATCTGAGTCTTGGGGTCCTTTTCAAGATTTAATCTTTGTATTTGAGGTAGAGCTTGCAGTATTATAGCTCTTTTCTCTAGTGCTAGAGCTCATAGTCTTGGGAAGATTGTTGAAGACATAAAATGTAAAATAGAGAAAGGAAATCAGGTTTATGGATTGTATTTTCATATACTTCTATTTGTTACTAAAATCATATTCCTTTTATTGGCATATATGTGTCAATTGTTTCATATTTTTCACTTTTGTTAGATATGAAAATGGTTGTCTACTAGAACAACTATCTTAACTATTGGTCACATAGATCTGTTATCTATTTTCAACTTTATTTTATGCTAAATCAAAGAATGTATGACACTTAAAATATCAATTGTTAGAACTTTTTCAACAACTTGATATTTATCATACAACACATGTTAAATCCTCATTCTTTTAAATCATTTTGCTCTTGATTTGGATGAGATTTGCATCTTGTCTTAATTGAGATAAGATAGATGAGATCTGCATCTTGTCTTAATCAAGATAAGATAACGTAAGATAGAGTATCTTCGTGATGCTTTAATTATTTTAAGAAATATCAATTTATGAAAAGAAAAAATGATCATTTTATGAAATTAAATATTGAATATTTAATTTGAATTGAGAAAAGAATTGGACAATAATCAATGTGTGATATCATGGATTTTATTCTAAATTATATAGATATTTAGGATAGTGGAAGAGCTAGAAATATTGATACAAATATGGAAAAATATTATTCTTGAAATATTTATAAATATATTTGATTAAATAAATTGATTGAGGATGGGTACAAGTTAATGATGATTTCTTACTATTACTCCGAATGTAAATATGGAAAAAAACAATCTACTAACTTGAAGTGATGATTTGAGTATTTTTATAATTAATTGGACTATAATGTAAAAAGATGAAATATGGAAAATTATTTTTTGAATAGATAAAGATGAAATATGGAAATAATAACTTTTTGAATAAATAACTTTTATTTATATAATCTGTATATAACTATATGAAATTGAGTCTTTTTAATACATGCTTCTTGTTTTTTTATGGAAAATATAATATATATGTTTTTTTTTTAATTGTAAATAGTGAATATATAAATAATAAAATTTCCATAAAACAATTTATAAAATTATAGAGAACACATTGTTCTTATATAGGTTTATTTTTCAAATTTTATAAGGTCAATTTTATTTTATTTCTATTATTATTATTATTATTATGGAAGTCATTATATTTTTGAAATTACAAGGCCTTGTACTGTTAGTGCAAAGTTCAAGGATCTTAACATTATAAAACATTTTAAAGATTTTTTAAGGTCAAGATCTGGATTTGTATTAGTGAAGTGTATAAATTATTTGTAAAAATGATATAGGGGATAAAAAAAGTTGTAATAGAAATAGAAGATGTATATATTTTAAGATTTTGATATCTTTCTTGACAAAATAGTAAAAAATGTTAATTTCTCTTAAAAAGTTATATATTTGGTTATACAACATTATTATGGATGGATTTTTGTAGCGTATATAAAATAATGTGAAGAATAAATATATGGAAAGTCATTAAGATAATTTAATATTGATGTATTTGCAACCGAAACCACAAGGTTTTTCATTTCGAACCTAACTCCAAGATAGCCAAATTAGTGAAAACATATCATAAAGCTTCCATATTCACCTTGCAAAATAAATAAATAAATAAGGAAATGAACATTCTAGATTTTGTTCCCATTCGAGAGTGTGTGAATATTCTAAAATGCATGCATGTTCTAGGGCACATGCACATTTGAGAGCATGTGCATGTTCTTAGAATGCAAACACTTTCTGGACTAGCATTCACAAGGTAGGATTAATAAGAATGTGACAAAGGAATTTTGTATGCATCTAGGGCCACGAGCAACATTTTGACCTACCGAAAAGGACCTTTCAAGGGCATCCTTTCTCTCTTAATCAGAATAGTCAACATTATAAGTTTTTGAACATTGAAAATGAGTCTCTACAACTTGGATATGGTCACGAGAACAAACATAATAATTAGGCCCTAAAGGAATCTTATAGGCTTCTAGGCCCAAGAAATGATAGTTTTAATAACCACAATTACCTGTTGAGGGTATCCTCTTCATCTAACTAGGTATATATATACCGATAATATTTTTGAGCACTAGGTATGGGTTTCGGTGCCCTGGACATGGGTAGGAGAGGGAACATGATCTTTACACCCTAATAATCTTATACCAATTTAGGACTATGAAGAATGCCACAAATAATTATGCATGACTTCTTGAGGGTATCATTGGCCTTTTATTATGGATGTAAGTGTCATCAAGAGGTTTTGAGTAGAAGATAGGTGTCGTAGGGCCCTAGAAATGATATAGGGAAGAAAGATATGCCTTAGGTCCTAAAGAAACCTTTAAGGCATCTAGAGCCCTAGAAAATACCTCAAAACATGACACATTACCTATGGATGGTATCCTTGGCATCTAAGAAATATGTTAGTGATCCATCACAAATTTGTTAACATCGGCTATGGGTTTTTAAGGAATTCATTTGGTTGAGTGAATAAACTTAATATTTTTTCTGAAGTAACGCTCTATCTTGAACCCCATCCACCCTTAAGACCCTACCTCTACATACATCCCAATCTTCCCCTGACCCAACAATTCCCTCTTCCATTAGACCCTTCCCTCTACCCTAACCACCTTCACACTATGGCCATAGCCCTTCCCTGGGTACTTCATCAACTCTATTATTAGATCCTCTTCCTTAGAGACTTATTCCTTAGTTATTCATATGTCCCTATTCCTACCCCTAAACACCTTTTCACCATTTAACCCTATGTTTGGCTCCCCTTCACCATATGCCCCACATTCCCTTCAGGCATAACCTTAGCCCCTAACCCCTCATCTATAAGCCTAGATTGAACTAGAATCCTTGGCCCCCAATTCCCTAAACCTTATCCTCCTAACCTTATATATTTTATTAAAGGATCCCAATCCATTTTACCTCATTTATGTAGATTTCATCACCATTTCTATATCCCCCTTTTCCCTTGTATCATGATTTCCCAATCAGCCCCTTAGCACCTATTGACAGTGCTGGACTTGCCAACATGTCATAGGATCTCCTCGATAAGAAGTCCCAATTAGTGGGTCGTACGGTAATGCCTTGACTACGATTTCACATAGAGGCAAGTAATATGTCCCTGTTGGTAGCAAGGGTGTGACAGCTCAGGCGAGTCAAAGAAGGTGCATGAGAGATTCTAACACATGGAGGGTGAGGTGAGTGTGCCCCTTGGAAGCCTGTAATAGTACTCATCTTGGAAGGGAACACACGATCAAAGATGAATCACCAGATGGAAAGCAAGATAGCGAGCAATCCAAAGTGATGTCTAAACCAACAACACATCTGCAACAAGATTCATACAATTACATACAAAATATTTCATGCACAAATGCGTAAGTTAAATAACATACATTGCTACAACAACCAGAATAGTCCAACTACAATAATAACATATGCATGAAAACATGTTGGCTCTATTATATTAAGAAGTGTAAGTTCCAGTCATACAATACATCCATGTCCAACCACTAGCTCCAATAGTGTAATGTTACAGCCACAACCACCTACTCCTCCAAAGAGATATACTAGCTCTGCACAGTGGAGAAGCCAAGGCGCGTTACAATACTATCCAATATTTCTCTAACATACTCCTATCAAAGCTTGCCTGACCACAAGCCTCTACAATGAGTTATGAGGGACTATTTATAGAAAATGGTGGGGTGACCCTTGACATTCCCCTTTGTGAAAATTCATCTACCGTCATGACTCTTCATCTACTCTATGACTGTTACATCCAACTATCGACAGTTGAAGTTACAATTGACAAGAAGTTATGTTAAATGCACATGTACCCATGCGAGACAAAAATGGCTTGAGCAAGCCAGTGAAGACATCAGTATGACTTAGAAAATTGTGGGAAGTCCAACTCTTCGACATCCTCGTGATGATCGATAGTAGCGAATTGAAGCCAAGATCGATATTCTGTGATGGTGTCCATGTACTCCAAGGTGACATATTTCTGGAACCTGACTCTTTCCACCATAGCATTTGGGTACACTAATCGGGCCCCTCTTTCCAACTCGTCTAAAAGCATGTGCATCATTGTCTTTAGCATGGCTGGACAAACAACATACGTGTGCATGATGTGTGCACTTATTGGAAAGCATGGGCTAGTGGTTATGTGCTTCAACTCATCAAAGTACGAGTCAAGCTCTAGTCAGACCTGTGCCTTTGTCTTCACCTAGGTGAGAGTCCCAATAGATGGGATCGCATGTGCATGCACCACAACATCCATACTCTTGAATACACATGCATGGGAAGCCTATAGACTAGTGATAAGTTGCGGGAGCCCTTCATAGCTCCTGATTTCACTGCGGATGCGTGCCTTCAACTTGACCACTCTGGGATTAATCATCTTAGGCAAGTGAAACGTGCCTTCAATTCTGCTCGAGCGGATGTTGTAACCAGTTCTCCTCCCTGCTTGGTCGTCTGTAGCTCCCTTGTCATTCACTCATTCTCAACTATCAGAAAGCAAGGACTCCAACTAGTGGCTTCGGCAAAAGATTTGGTAGAATCAGCCAATGTAGCTAGATGTTTACGCACGTTAGACACGATCACTCGTTCCTCATACTGTGCAGGAGATGTGTGATCTTTGAGGGTTGACACCCTGCGAGATTGCACAACTCTATGTTGAGACTCATCGAATGAGATGTTGTGCATCTCTCCTTCCGGATGATCTCCAAGGATCTCAGTGTCTCCTTGATCACTTGGGAATTGCTCATATTTTGGATGCGGTGAAGCTGGTGGGTCGACCTCTTGGTGGCGAGACATGAGGTCTGTGTCCTACTCTAATTCCTTCCCCTCCATATCTGTATCCATTTTTTCAAGTGCTTTCTCTATCTCCTGAGCGAAGTCCTGTTCCTGCGATGGTTCACCCTGTTTTCCTGATGCCAGTTGTTCTGATGAGTCCACTACCTGTATGGGCGTTGTTTCATCCGTCTTCACAAGATGCGCCCCCTATTGTACCTATTCTTACTATGCTTCCTTCTCCTATCTGCATAGCTCCTGTTCCTTCCGGAGTTGCTCCTTCAACTCATGCAACTCCTTCTTCATTTTCTCCATTCTCCATTTCTCTCTCTGCCTTTCCACATTTTGCTTATCGCGTTGTTTCCTCTTCGCCCCTATAGCCATAGCTACTTTCTCCATAAGTAGATCTACTTGGAACTTGCATCTTTTCTCTTCCTCCATGTGATCAACAATCTTCCTCTTGCCCTTGTTGTGCACTGGTATGTTCACCTCTGCTACTGCTATTGCTTCTGGTGCTCTTTGGGATGCCACTTCACATTTCTTCACTAAGCATTCCATAGGGAAGCCAACCAGTTCATTCAGTCTAGAGGAGTTGTAACAATACATCCATGGGTCCTCCTCCACCCAATGACATGCGCCTTTGATCCAGTTGAACTATACTCTCGCGCAGTGATCTTTCACAAGACAATGTGGGTCATACGGATTGTAACTTCGGAGGTTGAATGGATACTTATGCATCTGCTTTGCTTTGACATCCGCATGCTTGAAACTATAGATATTGTATAACCAAATGCGCAGCGGAAGAGTGGGCCAAGGTGCCTTCTTCTTCCGATGCAGCCTAGCTATCAATCCTATCGAGATGTGATATGTACTGCATGACGAGTATGTCCAAGGAAAACTTTGGTAGAACATGTGGAGGCTTCTCCATGTTGTACCTCTGTATGAAGGTGCCAGATGGTGAGGCATACCAATCAGCAATGTCTATCAGTGTCTCCATTGTTGCCTTCGACATGTAGGGTGGATCTTGTTCGAATATCATTGTAAACGGGGTGACAAAATGATCAGATAGCCATGTGATAACTCCTCTGAAGCTGCATTTGGATAACATCTTACAATAAGTGTTCACAACAGTCTCTACTGGTGTCCATGCCCACTTCAAGCCCGAGAACCCCTGTCGGGCACAGATTGCATCCAAGTTGTAGGCAGACATGTAGAACTTTGCTTGCATACCTTTGGGTGGCTGTTGAGCCCTTATTATCTATTCCTTCAGCTAATGAGCCAACATGTTGGACCAGTTACATGCTTTTCGCTCTCTGGCCAGTTGGTCCAACACGATCACCCAACTGTGTGAGAAGGTTTCTATGATTTCTTGGCAATACATGCGACATGAAAAGATGACCAAGTATTGATATGCCTTTCATAGTATCTTCGTCTTGTAGACTTGCTAGGGTGTCATTCAGAATTTAGCCAGCTCCTTCACCCAGTTCTTCAAAATGTCTCTGGAGTTAGCATTGCTACTAGGTAAGCTGAAGGGAGTCTCCATAATGGTCACAGGCTCTGACATATTATACATCTCGTCATAATCATGTGCCCTAAAGGTAGCAATCTCTGTCCTGCTGACATTGCTTAATGTCATCATCTTAGGATTAGTGTGCGAGACGATCCAATGTATCATGTCCACACATGGGAACGCGGGGTATCTGCATGCAATCCGGTACAAGTTGGACTTGTGGGTGTTCACATACACCTGACAGTCTTTGAGGTCTTATTGAAATGCCCTTGCAAATGCATCATGAACCTCTTGCCATTTCAACTTGATGTCCTTGTCTAGAATCAACTTGGTATCTTCATAGATTGGTAGACTTGCAGACACTCGCTCAACTATTGCTCCAGTTGCACTTCCGTTAGTGTCCTTTGATCTTGCTCTCTTGGAGGCCATTGATCCTGAACTGCAAAGATGTGAACGAACACTTGCTAGATCTAGAGACAAAGTGACATGCATGGCAAGAAATCTATCAATGAAAACCAAAGCAAACTTGAGGAAATACATGCAACATACCTCGGGATTGATAGGAAAGGATTGCACAATTTCTTCTGCCTGGCTGGCTGATTGGCTTCCAGAACTATGGAAAAGGAATTCTAAGCTGTCTAGGGAGGCTGACTGACTGATAGAATTGTGCAATGTGCAATCTAGTGTGGTCGATTGGCTACTGGAATTACGCAATGCACAATTTCAGCTGGCAATGGTTGCAGGCTCAGTGATTACATTGCGTAATTTTCTGGGCCAGCAATCATTGTCCCTCAGGATTGCATAAAGAAAGCCTGGAGGATAGCTCTTGGGTAGAAATGAACATTTCTTGAGAGGAAGAAAGAGCCTTCCTTCTTAGGATTGTGCAATGTTGTCCTGGTGAGACAAAGTTCGGGCCAAGGCTACCCAGACCTGTCGATGGGCAACTGTAAGCAAATGTGATGGTGAATGCATGGAAATATTGAGTGTAAGTAGAAGCAAATGATCATGCATGCAAACAGTGAATGAACGATTCAGAAAATGGATTCATGCATGTGGGTGAAGCAGGTTGCCGAATCGGCGACCGTTCGTGCGAACAGTTTCATGCATGCGACAGTAGTGAGATGCTAAAATTGAAATTGTGCTAGTACAAGCTATTATGCATGTAAATGGCAACAAGAATTTAAACAAATCAAGCAAACAACACTCACAAAATACAAAACACAAAATGCAACAGAAATGCTGCAAAAGACAAGTTGAGACCACTTTCTCGTGAATAGTTGAGCTGGATGTGTTGTGGGATGTCAGTGCTCCAAGATCGATGTGAAGAAATGAGCTCTAAAGGGTCGAATAAATAAGTTTGAAGCTCATGATGCGCATGCCACAAATCTAGGAAAGAGTGACAATTGGAGGAAATATTCTAACACTATCATTGCATGTAACCTCTAGTTGCTAAAAATAGCTCCCTAAAATCTAGGGATGCTTTTTGCATGTTACCTTTTATATTCTGAGAAAAAGCAGCCCATGCATGCAAGTCAAGTTTCCTTGGCCCACACGAGCACATGAATTGAGTTTACTGAGTAACGATAACAACATTGAGAGTTTATATTTAGATTAAAATTGTCATTCTTAAAAACAAAGGATTTGATTATAGGATTTATTTCAAGCAAGAGTGATTTATGATTTTGAGCAAGAGAGAATATATTTTCAATTCATTTTGTATTTTCATGTAAGAGTGTGTAATTATGATAAATTATTTGATTCCTTTAGAGAATTAAGTTTCTTTCAAAGCATAAGTCAGAGATATAGCAGAGAGAGAGTGTGTGTGTGTGTTTTTGTGCGTTAAATTTCATTTTACAAGTGTGAGATTGATTTATAATTCTGAGGTTTTCATAAGTTGTGTGGATTTCATAATTAGATATAACCTTTATAAGAGTGCAATAAATTTTCATAAGTGTGGGATTGATTTACGTTTATGCAAAATTGTGAAGGTTTCTTTTGAAGCAGTTGATAAAAGAGTGTGATCATTTTATTTTCTAGGAGAAACTACTCTACTCATGTGCATTCCAGCAACTTAATTTAGAATCTATATTTCGATAACTCAATTTAATTTAGAGGTGTGAATAATCAAGGACTTCTAGCACATATAGTGCACTTACACTTCATCGGCTTACTAGCTCTGGTCGATAATTTATGAAAGTAATCTAAAGTTAATTAAATTACCAAACAATAGGAAACACAAGATATATTAGAGAAAACATAATTTTATTATTGAATACAATAGTGAGGACTCCAATCATTTTTTACAAAATTCAGGCTCCAACCTACACAAAAAAAATCTCCAGACTCTTCAAGGCTCCAACCTTGAATGAGTACTCCAATCCTCAAATACAAATTCCAGAACCAACATGGTCTCGATGAGGAAACCTATCCTCTTGGGCTCCAACCTAAAAAAAAACTTCCAATATACTTCAATTCTTTCTTCAAATTGTCTCCAAAGGCTACTCTAAGGATAGCTTCCAAGGATGAATTCAAGACTTCTTCTTAATTCACTTCAAAAACAATCCAAGGATTCTTAAAGGCCTGGTCCAAAATTAAACTCTTCAAATCTTCTTCAAGGAATTTTAAAAATTTTCTCCAAGGGTTGTTCGAAAACTCTTCAAATATTACTCCAGGATCTAATCCAAATTCCACTTCAAAAGATATCTATAAATCCGCTCAAGAATGTCTTCAAGTATGCTATTAAAGTCACTTTTTGTCTAAACCTGCTCCAATAAGATTTGAGACTACTCTAAAAGTCTTAAATAATGTACACAATGGAATACTCCAAAAGTGCTACAACGTTTGCTTCAAGAGGGTTCTAAATTTTGCACCAAATTCTCCAAGGTCTCCTTAGGAGTTTTCCAAAATTTGCTTCAATATTGGTATCAAGTTTAGCTCAATAGTCACCATAGCGAAATCCCTATCATAGGGAAAAGTTATTATCACAGGCTAAGTTCTATCATAAGTTCGTGGTCTATCTCATGCCAAAAATTCACTTTGAAACTTTCTCTTCATAAGGCTAAATATTGTTCTTAGAGGGGGGCTAAGTTGCAGACCTATGATTCTCCACAGGAGGCTGAAATGTAGGCCTAGTTTATACCTCGTATGTCCTCTAGATACAGGGTCAATACTCCCTCAAAGTTCCTATTACAGGGCCGTAATTTTCTCCTAGTGTAGGGATGAATTATGTACTTACCTCAAGACTGAATCTGCAAGATTAAAGTTTGCTTAGAGAGCCAAATTTTGAGCCACAAGAGGGCTAAGAAATCTGCTACAAATAGGTTTAATTCTCCATAAAAGATGGCTTAAGTTTCGACCAATAAATCCTCCAAGAACCTTTAGTCAAAACATAATTAATCTTCAAGAGCAACCTCCTTCGGTTCTACTCAAGGTTCATGAGATATGAACCTTATTCATCAAACCCTGATTCTCTTGTTCTTTTTCTTTATTTTATTTCTCAGATAATCCATGAAAAATTATTCCACAAATACTTCCATGACTATGTAATATATAGTGGTTGAACAAGGCTAATATGAGGTTGTCTTGGCCATTTGAAAAGACATGACTATAAAAGAGCCAACCTAAAATAAAGATTTGTCTAACTAGGTGCTAACTTGAGGTTAATTAACTTTCATAACCATGTTCGATATGGATTAGGGTACCATCAAAGAAATTTCATCTTAAAGAATGAAATAATCTCACATACAATCTCTTAGTTGAACAATGGTTTGCACTTCTGAAATAATCATTCGTGGAAGTGGTATTTTATAGCATATGATCATTGCCTAGAATGACTTGGATTTTTATTGTTGACTAAGATATTTATATTATTCAGATACTCATGCATTCAACATATGAGATTAAACCAATACTCACAAATGCATCAATCAAAGCATGAAGTTGCCTTTGATATTAAGAAAATTATGTAACCCTTTATCTCAATAGCTCAATATTTGTAGGTAAAGCATCATCCAATAAGATGGACTTACTCTTCATGATATTGAAATTGTGCATATAGTTTTCCTTAACATGCTCAGGGAAATTCCATAGATACCACACTCATGTTGAAGGTATTGGTATCCCTTTCCAAGGTATAGAGAAGACTAAATAGCGTGTATAACCATGCAATCCACTTATCCATTTTGAACCCCACTTTGGCTCTACTATCATTGAGCAAAACTCCTCATAGCCATTGCTTTGACATCAATGACAACATCTCAACAATGAAGTCCTAATTCCCATCATATTTTCCACTTGAAGGATCATGACATTAATTGTAGCCCCAAATCCATCATGCAATTATGAAGGATCTAGTTGTTCACAACCAATGATACTAAAAAAAGGCTCATTTAAGGGGCTATTTCTAGTTCTATTGAACATCATAAATGTGAGAAAAATAAGGGGGTCCTCACTTTATTTGACATTAAGTGTTTTATCTCTTGCCATGTCCTAGACCTTTGGTTCTTTGAAACATAAATAATTTTCAATATGAATTCCAAAGCTAGGTAAATTGACAATTTTTTGTCTAAGGAATAAGAACTTTGACATTGTTGGACCAACCATAAATGTTCATAGGTGGCTCTCCATAGTTCAAACACTTTGGGTGATCAATTGATCTCTTGGAGGAAGAGGATGTGTTATTAGATGGTTAACTGAGAGAGGATGCTTCTTTAGCTTTTCATTCATATATATTTCGTTTAAACTAGTCAACATACATTTTTCTAACCTCATCTTGGGAAGGAATCCTTCCAAATGACCTAGTGGCTCTACTGACTTCAGCTTCATTGTCACCAATTTCTAGTTCCCAAAACAAACCACCAATCCACAAAAAGAAGGATAAAGTGCAAGTGTTTGGAAAACTAGGACCCTTGGTTCTATTTTCATTATATGCCTCTACAAAGGCTTTATAAGTGAGATTCGAACGGAAGGAATCACACCCCCTATATAAATAAGGATTGAACTATTCTAAAGTGTTTTTATAATCTAGAGGGTTTGGAGGCATAGGACCATGATAATGACGGTTTACAATTGATTTAGGAGTGAAGTTGTTTTTAGGGGGGAGTTATTGTTGACCTCTCTCTAATTGGATGACTTTGTTTTGCAATGCTTTCTAGCCTTGCATAATTTCCTTCATGGTTAAATGGAAGTCTTTAAATTCATTACCTAACTGGAATATTGAGTCATATAAATTAGAAGTTGAAGATTTGTCTTTTGTTTCAAATGTCTTAATTTGGGATTTTTCTCTTGATTCAAATGGAGTCATTGAGTATAATTTTCTAGATAATGCCATACTATCATCTATAGCCTCGGCATTAGATTTAGCTTTAGTTTTTGGTTTTGAAATATGAAGAAAGAATGTATAGTTTTTTTGTAAGAGAATTAAGGTAATATGTAAGGATAAATTTCTTAGGTGGCCTATTATCTTGAGGGTCCTCTTGGACCACTCTATCAAACCTAAAATTAAATTTATTTAATATTTCATTATCTTTTCTTTTACTTTCAATCAATTAATTTAATAAAAATGTAATGTCTTTCTTTCGTGATCATATTTCAAAAAAATATTTTCAATTGATCAAAATCACTAATGGTATTATCAAGATGATTAGCAAACCATCTAGATGCATCGCCATTTAATGCAAAAAATAACATTTCATTACTACATATACATTCTCTACTTTCATTCCATACATTATCCTAGTAAATCCTTCCCAAATTTCTTGTACAATTTGTGCTTAATCTTCCTTAAATGAAGGTAATTTGTCTCAGGAATTAGGGAGAGCATGAGGTTGACTAGTTATTGGTGAAAAATCAAGGGGTTTGTAAAGAAAAATTAACCATGGAAATGCCATTATATTACTATGAGATGTGTTTTTGACTTGTTGTACTTGGAACTGAAGATTCCTGATATTAAAAAAATTCTTTAAGTGCAAGTAATGTAAATTGATATCCAAGTAAATTATGTTCCTTACTCTTAACTTTAATTCTCCTATGTTGATAAAATAAATTAGGTTTTGAAACAAAGACTAAATCACCTTGGTAAAAATATTTTGTTGTGTTCATTTTGTTTTGGTTTGGCCTTATTGATGTTCTCTCAATTAGAGTCACCAACTAAGATCCTGCAGATTAGTCCTTCAGATAAATAATCTCATCAAAAAAAGCACGAATTAAAATTTTCCAAAGTGGAGTGAAGTCATATATGACCAAGTAGAATGAACTTGTCCTTGGAAATGGCAGTGGAAAATGTTACTGATCAAATCAACAATGTTGCTAATGTCTTGACAACATACTAGATGGGCACACAAAAAGGAGGACACCCTATCACCTTGACCAAAGACCCCACTATTTAGGCCCAACAACTCATAAATATCCAAGGGAGGAGTCCCTAAATTTACCACAAATAATTTTGGTACAAGACCATTTCCTTATATGGAGTCACTTAAGCTAGAGGTGTTCACTTATAGCTACTTCTTTCCATAAAAATAGCAATGTAGTAACAAAAATATAAACAAGAAACATTACTAGCAAAAACTCACTAAAAATATGGCATGAAACATATGGATTTTAGTCTCCACTAAAAATACTAACTAGAAATATAATTATATTTTAGTTTTGTTCATTGGTTAAGGTGGTATGAGTCAAAAAAATCATGTTTTCCTATGTAGTAGACTATAGGTTTTGCATAAAAATTAGAGATAACAACTTGATTTTCTTGTTCTAGCCAACCTACAGGTGCCTTGAAAACTCTAGATGGTTAGTCTACCAGTGGAAAAGATATAAGCGCAAATATAAAAGCTTTTGGAGCCTCCCCTCAACCCAAATATGGCTAAAAAAATAATTTCCAATAAGTTGAAATTATTATTTATATTAAGATTTAATATTTTTGTGTTCAATATGAAATTACTATTTGGGTTTGACAAATTATTATGATACTTAATTGATTTTTTTGTGTTTACATACCTAGAAATTACTAGATTTGACAATTAATTATGGATGGAACTTAATGAAGTTACTCTAAATAATGAAAATAACACTTCTTAAATAATCTATGGTAAATGGAAAGGTTCTTGTTTGGTTTTACTTGGAGGGTTGTAAACCTTACTATAATTTATAGATACAATTTAATACATACTCGAAAAGACATAGATATATAATTCTGATGACTAGATACAAGTGTAAAAATAACATACAATGAAATGCATATCCTATTTTGTCTTGATCTATTAATTAAATCAAAACTCACCTATGTTTTAACTTGCTAAAAAGATGAAAAACATGAAATCCATGAAATCAATATCTTAATCTAACTGTAGAAATGTAAAATATTTTTTTCGAATTTTGAGAATAGGTGGTTGTTATGATATACCAATGCCCTTTTAAGTCTAACATTTTTACTGAAATTGAAGTCAATACCCCTCTAAAGTAAATATTAATGGCTTGTTTTAAGGGAGTGAGTTTGGTATGAAATAGAAATCACTCTCATTGTTTCTCAACCCTCTTGATGACATTTGAACCTTCCTACGAGTGACATGTCCTTGAAGTGGTTTCTCCAACCTTCGATCTTTGTGTGCAATAGAATATGAAACCTTGAAGGCAAAGTGAAGCTCCCTCACAAGATAGTTCAAGTGTTTGGATCGAGCTACCTGTAAAACCATGAAAAATCAAGTCACCTTGTCCCCTAATTAATTCTTTCCATGTGACTAGGAAACACCTCAATGGAAAAAATTGTTAGTCTTGGAATAGTTTTATTAATCACATAAATAAGTTATAATAATTATGCATGAATCACATACCAAGAAGAAGAATAAAAACAAGAACTAGTCCACCAATGTAAAAAATAAATTATAGTGTGGTTTGTGAAATATGAGCTCTTTGTTTTGATATCACTTTTCTCAATTGAAAACAATGGATTTTATAATGAGAAGAGCCTAGACTTTATAGAGAAATGTATAATTGCTAATAAACAACTAGTAAAACTCTCCTTAATAAAATATTTCTAGTGATTCACAAGTTGGAAACTAACCATTTTTTTAATTATTGAAATATTACAAAATGATTTGATATTTCCCTAAGGGGGTTGAATTAACTTAGATTCCACAAGTAGGCCCACATATTCCCTTTGCAAGTGAGTTTTAGTGGTTGAGGTTAAAGATAGTGTCTTTGATACTCCAAGACTCCCCTTCCTTTGTCCTTTAGCCAACTTGACTTGCTTTAGAAGGTGGTATGACTTTCATTTGTACCTCAACTTGGTCCTTTTGAAGAATAATTTAGTTTTAATGGCTATCTATTTGGTCCTTCATGTAACTTCCAAATCCATATTGACTTTAATGGCTAGTTGAGTCAGCTACAATGGATAGTTTTGCCTCCAAGCACCGGTTCAACTTGACTTCGCTTTGACTTTTCCTTTAACAATTCAAATTGGCCACCTTGATTTTAGATATCCAACATCTTCTCTAACTTGGCAATTTTGGAACCTAGGTTTTTCTCTGCATGTCCTGATCTATATTGGGTATGTCATTAATTTTTTACATCATCAAGGGAATTTCCACGTCATCACTCTATACACCACATCATTAGCCTTATGACCTATATATTTGATTTCATAGATGATATCTACAAACTGACACAAATATTTTTTCTCTCTTCATGTTGACCACTTTTGACATAATACATGTCTGATTCTACACAACACTCTACCTAAAATGCCATTGGAATTTTTTCCTAATATTTTGACTATATTTGACCAGGTTGTAACTAGTTATTGGATGATTGGATCTAAAAATTCCACGTGGCATGAAATCCTTTAATCATGCTCTACAATTTGAGACTAGGTTGACTTTTTCGCCATCGAGACCACTTTGCATCGGGAACCATGGACTTCCTTGGGAAATGTGAATATTTTCAAAAGATACTCATATACTTTAAGTGTTTTCATAATGAATATTGGACCAAGGCCAAGGTAACATACAAACTCAATATACTATGAGCATGTGGAATGACATAGGTGGACCTTGACAAGGGCTAGACTATCTCATACACGAGTGATCACCCCTACAAATGCAAGCTACCATAAAAGCATGATTCCATAGGAGAGATTTCATAAAGCCATCCAATCTGGTTAGGGATGAAAGAGACCTTATGTGGAACTTCAAGGCACAGGACATGGTGTGACCAATCAACTAATTATAGACTAAATGAGAAGGACAAAGGTCTAGAATTCATAATATAGGGTCTTGCATTGATTTTACATGGATTTTGACTTGTGACCTTAAGCTTACAATGGTGATGAATTCTACATTTGAAATTATATGTACCCTTGAAGAAAAGTGGGGTAAGACCTTTATAACTCTTTTTGCTTCCATTAAGCACTAGTTGTAGTAGCATTTTCCTGCCTCCCAGGCCACTCCAATAGCCTAAGAATGATGAGTAGGATGAGTAGAGGAGGAATATTTCCCTACATAGACATTACATTTTTGCTTCATCCCTCCTATTTCCTACCCTTAACATCCTATGATCTTATGGTGAAAAATTAGGAAAGGACCCAATAATAGCATCCCACACTCACTACATTTATTACCACAAAAAAATTACAAAGGGGCTAAGAAGAGTAAAGTGAACCCACCAGCTAGAGGCTTGTCTATCCTTGGACCATGGCAAATAAGGGTCTCGTGGATGAGAGTGCCTCTATTCCACTTTGAAAAAAATACAATAACCAAGGAGCTCAAAAACAAAGTAACAATTCAATTATGCATAGGAATAATCATACCATGAAATACACCTAGAAATGATTGAGGCTCAAGAGAGAATATATACCTTCATATTTCAACCATCCCTTCATGGATCAAGTTTCCTTGCTTGCTCTCAACTCCATCACCTCCATGAGTCTCCTAATACCCCTCACCAAATTCTCATTTCCAGCACTACAGGAAATCATTCGTCCCCTTGACTTCCCATGACTTTGAGAATTCATGAATGAGTACCAACAATACCATGTTTTGGAGGCTTCCATCTGTAACAAGGGGTTAAAACCAATTGTGGAATATTTCACACTCTTTTCAATTATTCCTTTGTATGGCTAGAAATGAAACCTAAGCTATAATTTATCCTATAAATAATAACATAACTTATCAAATAAAAAAGTAAACAAATGATATACCACAACAATTGTGTACCTAGTTTACGACTCAGATTATACAACTATATATATATATATATATAATAATAATATTTTACATAAATTTTCTATCTTTCAAATTAAGCAAATGAAACAATTAAATATATAAACAAAGAATTGATATTATTTAGTTAATTTATTTTTGAAATTTTCTTCAAAGTTATAGAATCATCAGCGATAAAATGTACTTTTAAAATATTATTATTTAAAAAAAAAACAAATAAACAAAAAATTACTATCATATATAATTATTTATTATATACATAAATTTATATTCATTATTGTATATATTAAAATTAAATAAATTAAATTTAAATCCTAATTCATTATAATCCATGATAAAGAAACCGAGTTAACATTATAATGTTAACTAAAAATAATCAATACAAACCAAGTTAACATTATAATGTTTTTAATATACGAATGGAAATGATATGACATAGTACAAAATTAAATTTAAATTGAGTAGTGTTGTAACGAGAATCTTTTAAATTTATGTGGAAAGAGAATTCATTATTTATTTTATGTGTGGAAATTTTATAATATTTCTTAATTTGAAATGATTTAATTTATTATAACTTATTTAGATGTTTACGTAAATTAAGTATAATAAATAATGAATTTTATGCGAAAGGAAATTAATTAACTTTTTAATTAGATTAAACAAGTATATATATATCATCTGAGGATAATGATTAATGTTTGTTAAGATTAGTATGGTATATTAGATTATACTAAGGTAAGAAATTATTTTAAAATAATTATAGTTTTTCTAATTTAAAAAGTTAAGAAGATTGATAGTGTGACTAATATTGTGAAAATTATATCGAATGTGAGTATGAGATGGACTCTTTAAGAGGAAGTGCTTTTTATATTCAACTATTTGAATGGCATAAAGGTGAAAGGTTCTTCATCCCATATTGTTTTGGAAATTGACTAATACCCAATTTCACTATGGAGCTCATAAGAATTTATTCTTATTTTAGCAATGTTCATTTTCTTATGAGATGGACAATCTAAGAGAAAGTGTTTTTCATATTCAACTATTTGAATGTCATAAAGGTGATAGGTTCTTCATCCCATGTTGTTTTGGAAATTTACAAATACTCAATTTCACTATGGAGTTCATGAGAACTTATTCTTATTCTCCTTAAATTTTGAAGTAATAATACTTTACAGCTATCGAAAGAGGTTATATATTTTTTTGGTAAAAAACTTTGAATTTCAATTAGTCTTGAAATATTTAAATAGATTCTATGAAGTTTATTAAAGTTTTGAAAAAAAATATTAAACTAAACATTCTAAAAATTAAAAAATAAGTTATGAAAATGTATTTTTTTTTCTAATTAGTTGATGACTATTTTTATGATGTTTTAAATTGAATTGTTAAAAACTATATTAAAAAATAAAAAAACCTTATAAAAGTTCTATTCCCCAAGTGCCATAATAATTTAGCCTTTGTTACAATAAATACATTTCAAAATCATAATATTTTATAAATATTTTATTTTAATTTAATTTTATAACATTTTTTAAATTTAAACTTAATACTTACAATATAACAAGATTTTTAACCATGGATATTTACCCCATTTTACCATGGATATTATTAACTTGTAAATAGGCTTTGTTACAATACCATGGGCCAGCACCATAGCTTATCAATACTACTTACCCAAAAAGCATAACTCATTTCAAAATCAAAATATTTTATATATATTCTATTTTAATTTTATTTTATAACATTTTACTTTCAACTAGTTTTGAAAATTTAAATAGATTTTATGAAGTTTATTACACCCTTATTATGTTAAATTTTTATATTATATTAATTTAAAATCAATTATATATATATATATATATATATATATATATATATATATATATATATATATATATATATATATATATATATATATATATATATATATATATATATATATATATATATATATATATATATATATATATATATATATATATATATAACTTTTTGCGCAAGAGGTAGGCATTTTTTGGTGAGAAAAGAAACTTATATTTCCATTTATATTTGAAAGAAAATACATTTTGTATATACACACAACTTGTGCATTCATCAAGATCTACCCTGATCCATGTGTAGTAGATAGTAGTAAAAAAAATTATATTACATATGCTTATAATAATTTAGAAAGTAGTGGCCAACATGGCCATGTAGAGCAGCAAAATGTGAAAAAGGAGAAAAGTAGAAATACAAGACAATGGAGAAGATCAAATGTTGCAGAAAATGCTAATCTTCTCCTTATTTACTTTCTTTTTCTAGACCTTTTTCAAATCCCCGGCTTTTGAATCCATTAGAACCATAGCCATATCACTCTTGGTTTCTCAAGATGATGCTCTTTGTTCGAATCAGAGCTATCAACTACATGGACACGCTTTGTTCCCACCATGCCATCCTCACTGTGAACCATATTTTTCAGTTGATCTAAGTCTTGGATAGCTATTGAATTTGTCCCACTCTGAACATGAGTAGTATTTTCATTATTTTCCTAGGTGCCCCTATCTTCTTTTGTTGAATTCTTCTTTATGTCTTTTTCTTCATCTTCGGAAAGATGTGGATCTTTAAACTACCATCCCTTTGGTTTTGGTGTTTTCTTATTTATAGTTTATTGTTTACTTGTGGGCAACCATTCTATAGATGTCCTATTTGGAAGCAAGAGCAATAACATAATGTTGTATTCTCATAGTCTAGAACTTCAGTCCACTAAAAAATTATGTTTCAATATGATGTGATCTAACAAACCTTTGCCAAGATCTATCTCCACATAATATTTTGCAAAAGTAAATATGCCTTTCTATGTTCTTTCCATGTCCCTCTTTTTGAATTTTCTCAATCTATTACCAATACCTTCTAGGATGTAAGGGTTCCAAAAAGGAAGAGGAAGATTTTGGAGCCTTACCCAAACCAGTAGTGTTGTGACTATCATATTCATTGCATCGAATTATGGAAACAGTGGAGTGATAAAGAGTCCCACTTTGCTCCAAAACCATGGCCTTTCATTTAGTTCAAACTCATAGTCCTTATGTGTATCAAATTGTACAGTAAAAAAACCCTTGAAACAAAGATAGAAATCACAGTTTGGGCTCCAAGATGAAAATCTCCATTGGTGTTAGGCTTATGCTTTGGGCTAGAAACCACTAAATTGAAAAATAACTTCCTTGGATTGCAAAGATGAGAAAAGTGTATTCACCTCTGGAATGTCAACTTACATGGCCATAGAATGTTCCATTTTATCAATAATATAGGGGGCTTGGAATGCTTTGTATCTATTATGTTGTGGAGGGAGACTTTTCTTTCACAACATCATTGAAGGAGGTATATTTTCCATTTGGATTTCTGGAACGTAAGACACCAGCTCCTAATGAACCTCCTCTAAGCCTTGTGTTCAAGGTCATATTTGAGTTTCCTTTGATATTATAGTCTTGTATTTGGGGAGAATCACTATGCACCTTCCCTTCAAATTGCAAACTATGAAAAAATGTAGGGTACCCCTATTTTTCCTTAATTTTCTACTTTAAAAAAGTGACGGAAGTAGATTTGTTGGTCCAAATGGAGTAGGACTTCCCGCTCATATTATTTATAAAATGTCTAAAATTTTCCTACTCCACTGCATCTGTAGACACTGGTAGAGAATACCCAAAAGGGCAGAAAGGTTATCTATGTGGGTCATAAAACATTTTGGGCACAAAGGATTTAAAAATGATCCCCTGCTGAATATATCGCCCATGGGACAATGGTTATCTGGCTTATTGTGATTATAGACTTGGACAATTTATTAACCTAGAACATTCATGAACTCCCAACAAAGTATATTACAACAATAAAAAACCAAAAATAGTAGCACAAACATTTGTTTTGTCGGCCCCCTTCGCCCCGATTGCAATAATGCATAGATATCAACTTCAAATACCTATATGGGGCACAAATATACATATCGGTACTGTTCCACATACAAAAACTAGTTCCAAAATGAGACAAAACCTAGTGAGGCTATGTCATATCTATGATCAATGACCTTTGGTGCAGAGAAAGTTTTGAACTGGTGATACTCAAGGTCAAAGCCACAAAAGGGGCCATGAGAGAAAAGGTGAACAAGCTCCCCATGCCATGGGCTCACATGTGCATCAAAACTTACTGTAAACTAGACTATGGTGCAGTTTCTAGAATAGCTAATTATTGGAACTCTAGCTTCCTCCATCTTCTAGTCTCCAACTTTATACACACATAAGATGCAGGTACTAAGAAACAACAGTGCATATTACACTTGTTTAATTATTATCCTTATTTTTCTAAATGATCTCCTCCTTTATCCTCCAATGGTCTATCCAAGGCTAGGAAACCTTATGTCATCCTTGCTTGAGCCAGAGGTGGGGGTTTTGGTTAGAGTTAGATTTTTTTTGAAAACCCTCTCGTTTCCATGTTGTTTAAATTTTTCTTATACATAAGATACCTACTCATAGTCTTGCTATCAATGGGTAAAAGGCTTGCTCCAATCAGAAGGACATGATAGGGAGTATTTTCTTTAATCTTGATATTGTACGTTATAAATAGATTTTTGATCCATTTTATCTTCCTCCACGAATTTGTGAAGATACTGTAACCTAAAACCTCAAATCCATATAAAATAACAAAAGTGACAAGAGTATTAAAGAGGAGTTCTTTTTCAATTCCATTTCTAAATACATGTTGAATTACAATTCTTTTCAAGCCCATAAAAATATCATCCTTTTCTCAACGCTATAATTCTTATTAAACTTGTGAGGGATATCAATTCCAATATATTTGTATGTAGTTACTCGAATTAGTAGTTGTTGTCATATATGAAAGTATCATATGATATCTTTCTATATTTGCTTATCATGACCTTAGTTTTATGAGAATTAATAGTCATACCCATCCTAGAGAAAAAAATATTAGAGGATTCTTAGTTCTTTCCAAGATCATAATGGTTCCTTTCCATATGAAACATATTGTAAGTGTAAAGGAGAGAAGTTATGACTATACTAGTGAGGATGGGCCAACACGACTTCTATCTTCCAAACACTCTTATAGCTTATCAGTGTATGTGCCAAAAATGGTAGTGAATAAGGAACATAATTACTTAAATTCGATATTTAATTACATTTAATTTGATTTTACCAACCCTCAATGGTTCCAAATTTTTTAATAATATTCATATACATCATTTTTACAACAACCCTCAACTCAAGAGGAACGATTATCTCTTCTAACCTTTTCCACAGTTATTTGCTAGAAATGACGTCAAAAGATTTTCTAAAATCAGTGAAACAATAGAAGAGACTAATTTTATTATTTCATCATTACTCTACAATGATATTGAGTGTAACAAGGTGTTACATAGTTGAATAAATTTCCCCAAACCTAACTTTGACTTTTCTCTTTAACCATGTATTTTTTTACCATAAATTAATCTTATTTTCCAAAAAACGTTCCATACAACTTGGCTAAGATGTGCCTAATCACAATGGTCCTATAATTAGAGGGATTTCTTTAATTCTCACTTTTAAAACATAGGAACAAGGAGGCCCCACATCCAAGACTTAGGAAAGCCTTGCTTCACTACCAAATTGAGGAACTTATGCATGTGGGTGATGAGGATAGACCCTTTGATGTTAAAAATTTTAGTTTAATAGTCTTCAATATCATTATCTTTTCCATTAGTGAGCTGCTTAACTCCAAACTTAATATCTTCTATAGAAAAGATATCATCCTCTATAAGGGGCATTCAAAATGTTGTCCATAAATTTAGGGGATTCGTGAAGGTCTCTAAGGTAGATTCTAATTATTTAATGGAATCTTACTATTTTATTTAGTTTTATGAATTAAAATTTTCCTTCAAAACTTTCTAGAATCATATTTAGACAGGTTCAACAACTACTCATGTTCTCTATTTATATAGTACATTTTATTACTTTTAATAAGAGATTTGTACATATTTTTGTTATCAAGATTTAAATATTTTTTAGTAGCATTGCTAATTGCTTTCCTAAAAAATTTGCAATCATTGTCATATCAAGAATTGGTAGTTCTATTATTCTTTTTATATGACACCTCAATAGAGAATCTGTTGACATAAACAAAGAGGATTACATTAAAAACTATGTTAGAGGTTTTCAATGTTATTCTTATAAGTTAAGATGCATACGTCATTATTTAATTCCTTTAAGAAGAGATCCGTTTTACTTTTCTTGAAAAACAGGAGCCTTTGATTCTCACAATTCTCTTACATGTGGCTTCTGTGCATGACACGATTTAGACTTAAGGTCAAAGGTATATGATCAGAGTCACGATCATGGCAATTTAAAAAGTCAAAATTTACAATTTGATTGGAAACATGGATATTAGATATCAAATAATCCAAGACATTATGATTTAGCAAATGAGTACAATTCATCTGTTTGGAGTTTGGCCACTTGATTATGTCATTACAAATTATAAGGCCTTAAGAATTATAAAGATTGATTACCTAGTATGAAATAAAATCCTAGTCAGGTCTTTAGATTTTCTTATGTATCTATTAGCAAAAACAAGGTCCACATCTAGCCAAAGAGGATTAGGGTTGACATCATTTCTTAGAAGAATAGTTTGGTTGGTTATGGTTGTAGCATTAAAGTCTCCTAACAAGAGAATATTACTTTTATTCCTCAAATTGTGAATATCTTATTCTAGAGTATTACAACGGAAATTTTTATATAGATTTTTTCTTATATAAGTTAGAGTTGATAGGTACAAACTAACAAATTGTGATTTAAATCCTCTTAGAATTAATGTTAGATATTTCGATCTAATTGTACTGATTGAAAGGGTCTATCTTATGAAGTCGAATGTGAGGAGAAACATTTTTTTATATAACAAGTTATTCCTTCAATCCATCCATGAGTGAATTTCTTGTTATGTGCTAATCAAAAAATGAATCCATCTATGTAAGGGACCTTATAGATTCATCATGCTCCCAAGTTTTGACTTAAACAATAATATCAATTTCATTAGAGATCCAACTTACCATAAAACCTTTATGCCATGGAAAGTCATGATAGTTCAAAAATTGTTTTGGAATGTTAAAAATTCCCTTTCATTACTCTCAATTTTGTCTTTATCTCTATTAATAGCTTTTCTGTTTCTAATGAGCATCCATTTGTTGTCCATTTGTTTCCCATTCTAGCTTCATTTGGATTTTGAAACTCCTTCCTTAGCTTAGTCTACTAGAGCGAGGTCCTCATTTAGAAATATCCATGTCTCTTTTAAGTTTGGATATTTACTAAGATACATATTTTATTTTTTAATTTAAATGATAATTTAAAACATAATTAATGTATTTTGATGTTTATTTATTATTTTACAATATTTTAAATTCGAATTTATTGAAATTGAAAGATATCAATTTTTTCAATGTGTAATTTTTTTTTTTAATAATTTGTTAATGTAACATTGTGTTCATTCGTGACAATATCCTACTTGGTTATAAAGCATGTCACTCCTAGTACAATGAATTTAATATTAATGTAACACTCCGTATTATTAGGTTAATAGATAATAATAAATAACTAATAACATAATGATAAATAAAGTGAAGGATTATAATAAATAAATAAATAAAAGTAACTATTTTAATATGTAAAAAATGGATAAAAATAAGTAAAAATAAATTATGGAAACGTATAAGTTAAGAAAAATTCAAGACATACACAAAAATGCATGATGACTAGTGAATTATGTGCATATAGTTTTTTTTTATATAAATAAGTTTTAGTTAATGTAGGGGGACAAAGATGTGAAGCATCTTTTGTCTTAAGAAATTATGATAAAGTAAGGATTAGTCATTGGTAGAGGTATTTGATTGAGGGCTAGGGGTTTCCACCTCTAAAAACACATAGTGCAAGATAATTAAAAATAAATACTAATAAATAAATGAGAATGATAATAATACATAAAGTGAGTGATTAAAATAAATAAATAAAAGTAAATATTTTAATAAATTAAATGGATAGGGAAGCATTTACCATATTAATGGTTGGCACCCCAGTTGCATTCACTTTAAGGGATCAATGTAGTCCTTGTAAATTTTTTTGTAATAAAATGACTCCTAACTTACCAAAAACAAAAATAAACAAAAATAGATAAAAATAAGTAAGAGTAAATTATGCAAGAAGATGATTTAAGAGAAGTGTAAGATAGATATAAAAACACATGATAATAAGTGGATTATGTGAATGGATGTTTTCTTTCCATTTTTGGATAAATAAAAACACATCTTTTCTCCTAAGGGATTGTGGGGAACTAAGGATTGTCATCGACAAAAGTAGTTGATTGAGGACTAGGGAGTTGTCGCTTATAGAAAGACATAGTGAAATTGAGCCCATGATTAGGTGGAGAGTCAGCCCCCACATGTTGTTTGAAGTCAACAGGATTAGAGACCACCACACAATAGCTTGAATTTCACAAGTTGATTGTAACTTGAGTTCTTCAACTCTGAGGTACAATTGCTCGCACTTACCTTTTATGGTGATTATGTAATTATTAACCAAATATTCTCTATGTTTATCAATTAATGAGTTTGAATTTTCTTGTATGTTTATCTATTTAATCTTGAAGTTTGGACCATTACAATCAGATATAAAATAACTATACTACCTATATTAAAAATAATATACTACTTATAAAAATAAATCAAACTAATTATATATTGAGTGAGAATTAAGTCTTAACTAATTATAATCAATAAATTGGAAAAAAAAAACACTATAAATTAAAAATTAAATTTAAACTCATTGTAAAAGTGTAACTAAATATTCTACAACCAAATATGGGAAAAAGCTTACCACAAAAGAATATAACATAATCATAGATTACAAACAAAAAATATACAACTTGGCTCCATTATAAACAATACCAGCCTAGATCCATTTAACTCTGGATCTACTAAGCTCTCAGAATGATCAAATATATTTTCACTCTAAAAGAGGTCCGTATCTCAAGAGATTTGATCCCTCTTTCAGTTTAGTATATCTAAAATTGAATGGATCTAGGTTGGTTTAATTTTAATTTTAATTATTACTCTTATGTTTTTATTTTATTTTGACCTAGTCAAAATGTTAAATAGTACAACATCTCTACCCTACTAGACAGAAATATATATATCTATATCTATATATCTATATATATATATATATATTCCAGTTTAATATAAATATGGGTTGTGTATATTTTTTTTTAATATTATTATTTAGATATGGGTTGTGTTTGATTATATATATATATATATATATATATATATATATATATATATATATATATATATATCAAACACAACCCATATCTAAATAATAATATTTTTTAATTTATATTAAACTGGAATATAATATATGAAATTAAATTAAATTATTAAAAAAATTATCTCTCATTTTTAATAAATCCATAGTTATGATAAACTATAATATATAATATATATATATATATATATATATATATATATATATATATATATATATATATATATATATATCAATGAATACCTTGATAATTTACTTATTCACTATCAAAACCAAATATAATAAACATTTTTATCAAAAATAATTTAATAATTATTTTAATAATATATAATTACATAAAATTAATTTAAATTAAATTTTATTTATATAACTAATAAAAAAATGGCCTCGAGATTAGACAAATAGTTTTTTTATATAGAATATTAAGAAAAAGCAATTATGTTAAAAAACAAAATAGATTTCAAAGTCAGAATAATTAAATTTATGTGAGAAAAAGTCTAACATTATCTTTCCGGTTAAATAAAAAATATATATTAAATTTATACTTGAAAAAATCAATGTTATTTTTAAATTTACTCCTTTTGAATAATATTCCACAATTTAAAAGAGAGTTTATCTACAACGATGTGGACCTATAACATTATCTTTCCGGTTAAATAAAAAATATATATTAAATTTATACTTGAAAAAATCAATGTTATTTTTAAATTTACTCCTTTTGAATAATATTCCACAATTTAAAAGAGAGTTTATCTACAACGATGTGGACCTATAAGTTGAATATTAAGGGCAACGATAGCATAAACCAAATTAATGACGTCATATTAGAATTAAATCTGAATAATATTTTTTAATTAACTATGATGGATAATAAAAGACAGACAAAGTAGTCATGGTCAACTATTAAAAATTAATAATAATACAAAACTAGTTGTAACATTATAATTAATAGAATCGAAAGTAGCAGAATACATAAACTAAAATTGAATCAAAAATAGGTCAAATGAAAACAATTAATACAGTCTCCGTTAGAAGTTTTTCTTGTGTTGCGCACCATTGTTATTCAATAACTGAGTAAACAATGGAGAGGTTGGATTACTTCATTTGTTCAGGGGTGGCATTCTTGGGCCTTGCGGCGGCTGTGTTGGCTTTCCTTGCAGAGGCTATGCGCAACCCGGTGAGTGACCCTTCTACTCCTATTTTATTTTGTTTTCCTTTGCATCTCAGGATTTCCCCAAAAAAAAAGAAAAAAGAAGAGCGTTCTAATAAATTAAAGAAAGTTTATAATCTGCATATATTTTAAGCAAATTCATAAAAAGAATATAATAGATATTTGTTTGAAACAATGATGGTAAAGACAAATTGCAAAAATTAATGTGAAATAGGATTTTTTTTACCCATCCATCTTTATAGAGAGACTTCTATCCAAAATAATAGTAAATCATAAATATAATTTTCAATATTTATTTGAAATTTGAATCTATATTTTATATAAAATTGTAAAACTCATGAAATCATTTTGTTTCACTTAGTGGCATTTAATGATCACTATATCTATGAAAGAGTAATTTCCACCTTCTTTGCTTCCTTACTAGTCTTCAAAGGAGAGTTTAAATCTTCAACCTACATTTTCAATGGTCATTGATATTTTTCTCCATATGTAATGTGTGTTATATTTTTACATTATAATATTTTTTTCATTTTCTTTTTTTCCTGTAAGCTGAGGTAGAAATTCTATTACTTCAACATAGTAAAACATACAAACAAGCTATATACAAAGAGAGACAGGTCATTGCCCGCCCTTAAGGGAAACCGGGAACCTTCGATGCCATCCACAAAAAATACATATCCAGACTATCTATCCATACAAAATTTCCTACTATATGTTTCACAATCGAAGTGTATCTTGTTTGAGACATTTCCATTGAGGATTACAAAAATTGGCAAACTAAAAAAGTTCCAGAAAACATGTTGAGAGCATTGTCCATTCCTTAGTGAGTTGGAATATCCAGCTTTGGTCCACCTTCTGTCTTGATCTCGAAACCATTTTCCTTGAGCAGCTGTAGAATTTTGTCCAGCTTATGGTCCTGCATGTTCAGAGTCACTTGTATGTTCCTTAATTCCCTTTTAAAAGTAGGGAATCCCTGGGCTAATTCCACCATTTCAACTGCAATTTGCTCCATGGCCTTAGCCAGGAGTCGTTTCATGCCCCAGTAAGCATGCAGACATTGTTTGTATAAAGACAACCTTCCTCTAGTGTGTCCAGGATCGGGTATGAAATTCTCCCAGTCCTCCATTTCCGGGTCTGAAGCTGCCTGCATAGCTTCCTCTTCGAAATGGTCAATAATTTTCCTAATATGTGGGCTAGTTCCCTGATTATAAGCTTCCTCTGCTTCAGTGAGTTTCCTCCTCATGTCCCGCTTGCCCCTGCCTCTAACCCTGCGCTCGGGCTGCCTACTCCCTCTACCTCCTTCTCCACTGCTCGTTCCCCGACCCCGTTGAGTCTCCCGAACCTTCGGAGGCCTTCCTCTTCCACGTCGGCCACCCCTAGCCTCCTCGGAGTCTTCCTGCTCCTCCCTCTGGTCTTCTGAGTCCTCGAGGTCCTCACTCCGACGTATCCACTTCCCAACCTTCCCTCCTGTCACCCTTCGCTGTTCCTCATCAACCAAATACTCGTGTATATCAAAATCCTTATCAGATTCGTCAGTGATATCCAAATAGACGCGAGGTAAGAAATCCGCTGAAACACCTTTGCCCTTTGCGTCCTCAGACAGACCTTTTCCTCGCTGTTCTTCAGGCTTACCCTTACTCCGTGTCCAGCGGCCGTCTTCCTGCACTCTTCGCCCATCCATACTCGGCACTGTTGTGGGCTGCATACTACACTCACACTCTCTCTTGATACAGGGATTTGCTGTAAGTTTCAGTCGATACGCTTCGCATTTACATGCAGAGCATATGAAGACCCTCATCCACCACCCTTCCAACTTAATACCGAAAACTCGTCTGACGCCTGCCTTAACACTTGCCCCATTAATTTTAAGATGATGTGAAGCGTACCCAATATTCTCATCACATCGCGCTGGTGTCCTCGAAAGCGTACCCAAATCCGTCGTTGGGAAAATCATCCCGCTCGTTTGGTGATCACCATCGCCGCCCCTATGGTTATTGCTATCCACGCGCTGCATAAACCCCTGTCGATCATTAACTACCATGTCAGGTCGCCTCCCTTTCTGAATAGGGAAACATTTAATGATTTTCTTGTAGTGCCATGGCCGCATCATAATCCGTTTGTAGTATATTGCGTAGTACGCTCCATCGTGGATCCTCGTGGTATGCATCCCAGCTCCCATCCATTATTCTTCCCGACGCTTCGCTACTACAATTGGCTAAGAAATCTGCAGCTTGATTACCATTTCGTAGGACGTGAGTAACCATCATATACTCAATCCGATTGAGAAATTCTGCAATATCTTGTATGATCGCAGCTGTTCGCCAACTCGTCGCCACTTGGTCCCACCGTTTGCCATTCCGCAATTTGCTTAGCATGTCAAATGTAATTTTGGAATCCCCTTCCACCTCAAGATTTCGGTAACCATTTCGAACTGCAATTCGAAGTCCGTTATAGAGGCCCCATAGTTCTGCTTCATTGTTGGTCATATCTCCACCCCATTCCGCATACACCCACCGTGTTCGCCCTGAATTATCTCTAAAAAGGCCACCCCAGCCTGCGCTTCCCGGATTACCCTTTGACGCCCCATCAAATGTCAGTTTGATTCGCCTATCCCCTGGCAATCTGAAGTGATTTGGACTGTGTAGCTGATATCTATTTCCCCGGTCCAGGTTAGGGAAAATCATTGTATAATCTAGATTCAGCCTTACAAGAATTCGTTGCTCCTCCTGGGGCATTTTCCAATTATATGTAATTTGTGTGTTATATTTTTACATTATAATCTTTTTCTTTTCAACGATGTTGGCTCATATAATTTCCATATTTTTGGTTTGGGGTTTTTTTTTTTCCTTTTTCGATGAGATGTTACTTAAAAACAAGAACCCTTAGTTTGTCCTATTTGATAGTAAATTTGACAGTAGAATGATATGCTCTCATCATCTAATAATTAATTTTAACAAAATATTTTTTTTAAATATCATCTTATTTGAAAAAAGTTTATTAAACTTAATTTCAACACATAACTAAACATATATAAAAAGATCTAATATAATTATCTATGAATATAACTTAATATATCTTTACAGGTTTGATTATTAATCTTATCCAAAAAGCTTCACCAAAAAATTATAGTATGCTAAAAAAAAATAGTGAAGTTTTGAACTAATTTTATAGAGTTTTCAGTACGGTATACATTTTTGTAAAGACTTGTTATCTCTCTATCAATATCTACATTTTGTGATATTAATTTTTGTCACTTATTTTTGTTGTTTTATTTATATTTATTTTTAATAGAATGATGAAATACACTTAATAAGTTTTCACTACTTAATTTTAATTTTAACCGTCTTTATTAAACATTATTTCAAAAATTATATTTTATTATTTTTAGTACTGTTAAAATTTAAATATTTTTAATAATGTTAGAATTTAAATATTACTATGTTGTATAGTATGAACTTAAACTTATATTGTAGGTAAAAAAAATAAATTAAAAATAATTAAATTAAAAAAAAATCTAATATATAATAACAAAAAAATATAATGGTAGATTAACATTATTAATAATAAAATTGAAAAATTAAATAAGATAATGTTAAATTAGTAGATAACGTTAGATAAGGTTTGAGTGAGCTTAATGGTTAAGAGCATGTGTTTCTTCATAAAAAGTTATTAGTTCAAAACCAGAAAGAATAGCAGTAACAAATTATTACACCGATAAAAAAAAATCTCATACACCAATTTAGTGTCTAACTTAACTATAACATTAAAATTAGATAATAATAATTATTAATAAACTATTTAAAAAATAATTTTAATTTAATTAGCGTTGAATAATTTCATGAAACAATTTTTATGTGCCAATATAATAATAATTTCATTCAACAGGCTCATGCTGAGGCTGAAGTCGATGGTACCCTATGCTTATATCCAAAAAGTGCTGCACAGTTTTATGGAACAGGTTCATTATTAGCTCTTGTAGTGGCTATAGTCATCGTAAATGTCGCAGCTCCTTGTATTTGTCGTGCTGCTCAATATCGATCAAACTGGAAGAAGAAGCCTCTTGTCAATATTTGCTTTCTTTTTTCCTGGTATTTAACAATTTCCTCTCACTATTCTATAATTATATGCTTCACATTCATATCACCATGTTCTTAATCATTGAAGGCTTTTATATATAGATATATATATATTTTCATTCCTGATTATGTGTCATTTTACAGGATTGCTTTTTTATTCGCCATTGGATTCCTTATCCATGGGATTATTAGGAGTTCCGAACGTCATAAAACAACCACCATCGTGAACGTTGAATGCATAATTAAAAGATTTAAAAGGCCGGCAAAAGGTTTTGTCCGAGCAGGTTTCTTGGCCTTAGCGGCATTAGGGTCGAGCGCTTTCGGCATCTCGGAATCAAAATATATTTCGACATCTCGGAATCAAAATATTGCCATGGCATAACCTCTATGTTGTGGTTGTCCTTGTGGCAGTTACATTTGGCAGTATGTTCAAGTATTAGAATGGTCAGTGAATATTGGATTAGTCTTTAACAAGTTTAAATTTTATGAGTATCTTTGTGATGCTTTAATGATTTTAAGAAATATTAATTTACAAAAGGATTTTTGGGTGGTATATTGAATATTTCATTTGAATTGAAAAAAGAATTGGATAATAATCAAGGTGTGATATCATGGATTTTATGTTAAGGTGGACGGACTTATCTATGGTTTTGTGCATGGTTTTAGCACATGGTTTTGGGAATGATGGTTTTCTTCCCATGGTATTTTGTAGATCCCAATCCACGGTTGATGAAATGTTCCAGCATGTATATATGTGTATTGTAACATTGAAAGGAATATAATGAAAAATCATTCTATTAGTCCCAATTTTGGGATCTATGGAAAATGAAATTGAGTCTTTTTAATACATGCTTGTTATCTTTTATGGAAAATATAATATATATATATATATATGTTTTTTTTATTGTAAATGGTGAATATATAAATAATAAAATTTCCATAAAACAATTTATAAAATTATAGAGAACACATTGTTCCTATGTAGGGTTATTTTTCAAATTTTATAAGGTCAATTCTTTTTTTTTTTAGTATTATTATTACGAAAATCATTATATCTTTGAAATTACAAGGCCTTGTGTTAGTGCAAAGTTCAAGGATCTTAACATTATAAAACATTTTTAAAATTTTTTAAGGTCAAGATCTCGATTTGTACTAGTGAAGTGTATAAATTATTTTAAAAATGATATAGGTGATAAAAAAAAGTTGTAACAGAAATAGAAGGGTATATATTTTAAGATTTTGATATCTTTCATGTCAAAATAGTAAACAATATTAATTTCTCTTAAAAAGTTATATATTTGGCTATACAACATTATTATGGATGGATTTGTGTAGCACATATAAAATAATGTGAAGAATACATATATGGAAAGTCATTAAGATAATTTAATATTTGATGTATCTACAACCGAAACCACTAGGATTTTCATTTCGAACCTAACTCCAAGATAACCAAATCAATGAAAACAGATCATGAAGCTGCCATATTCACCTTGCTTGCAAAATAAATAAATACATAAATAAGGAAATGAACATTGTAGAGTTTGTGCCCATTCTAGAGTGCTTGAATATTCTAAAGTGCATGCATGTTCTAGAGCACATGCACATTTGAGATCATGTGCAAGTTCTAAAGTGCATGCATGTTCTTAGAAAGCCAACACTTTTTCGACAAGCATTCACAAGGTAGGATTAATAAGAATGTGACAAAGCAATTTTGTATGCATCTAGGGCCACGAGCAACATTCCGATCTACCGCAAAGGACCTTTCAAGGGCATCCTTGCTCTCTTAATGGGGATAGTCAACATATAAGATTTTGAACATTGAAAATGAGTCTCCACAACTTGGATATGGTCACGAGAACAAACCTAATAATTAGGCCCTAAAGGATGCTTATATGCTTCTAGGCCCATGAAATGATAGTTTTAATGACCACAAATTACCTGTTGAGGGTATCCTCTTCCTCTAACTAGGTATATATATATACCAATAATAATTTTGAGCACTCGGTATGAGTTTTGGGGCCCTGGACATGGATAGGAGATGAAACATGATCTTTACACCCTAATAAGCTTATACCAATTTAGGACTATGAAGAATGCCACAAATAATTATTCATGACTTCTTGAGGGTATCATTGACCTTTTATTATGGATGTTAGTGTCATCAAGAGGTTTTGAGTAGAAGGTAGGTGTCGTAGGGCCCTAGAAATGATATAGGGAAGAAAGATATGCCTTAGGTCCTAAAGAAAACTTTAAGGCTTCTACAGCCCTGAAAAATACCTCAAAACATGACACATAACCTTTGGATGGTATCCTTGGCATATAAGAAATATGTTAGTGATCCCTCATAATTTTTTTATCATCGGGTATGGGTTTTTAAGGAATTCATTTGGTTGAGTGAAGAAACTTAATATTTTTCTGAAGTAACCCTCTATCTTGAACCCCATCCACCCATAAGAGCCTACCTCGACATACATCCCAATCTTCCCCTGACCCAACAATGCCCTCTTCCATTAGAACCTTCCCTCTACCCTAGCCACCTTCACACTATGGCCATAGCCCCTTCCTTGGTACTTCATCAACTCTATCATTAGATCCTCTTCCTTAGAGACTTATTCCTTAGTTATTCATATGGCCCTATTCCTACCCATAAACACGTTTTCACCATTTAACCCTATGTTTGGCTCCCCTTCACCATATGCCCCACATTCCCTTGAGGCACAACCTTAGCCCCTAACCCCTCATCTATAAGCCAAGCTTGAACTAGAATTCTTGGACCCTAATTCCCTAGACCTTATCCTCCTAACCTTATATATTTTACTAAAGGATCCCAAATCCATTTTACCTCATCTATGTAGATTTGGTTACCCTTTCTATATCCCCCTCTTCCCTTGTATCCTGATTTCCCAACTAGCCCCTTGGCACCCATCTCTTCGAAATTGTTAACAGAGGTGGAATTCCATGCAATAGATAGGGATGCTCTCCAGCATCAAGTCCCAACTAGACCTGACACTATTTGATATGAGAGATGCATTTGGATTCTAGCGTAATTTCCATTTTCTGGTTCTTGATTTTCTATTGATTATATTGAAAATGAAGAATGAAATGCTTTCTATTCTAAACGTAGAAAGTGAAAGATTCATGTGTACATATCCTAGATAAGGGTAATTAATAGTGAATAAATGAACAATAAATGACCAAAAAATTGTTCATAGACAAAATATAGTTAGTTATTTTTTATATGAATAAGAATTAGTAAAATCTAAACTTATTCGATCAACACAATAATCTATATAATAAATTAGCTAGCACCATTAATTCATTATTCAAGAGAAATTATAAAGGAAAATATAACATAATGAGAGATTATACTAACTAATATGAGAAAAGTCAACTATAATGAAAGTAAAATATGACAAGAGTGCATGCATAAATTTTTTACTACAAAAAGTTAACAAAAACTCATATCAAACACTAGAATTATTCTTTCTTCCCCAAGAATGGCCCTTCCGGATTCTAATATTACATCCCTAGAAATAATTCTCTATATTTTATGTTGGTGCACAAGGGTGACTCGGGGTTTAGAGTTAAGCCAACAAAACCCCCTCAAACACTAACATTTTCAACAACTACGAGCATGTGGGGTCACCCCAGAGGTATATTGATGGGTTTGCAAGAACCTTTGAAAGTTATGCAAGAGAAAAGGGGAAATAGAGACGACTCTAGTTTTCAATAGTCCACCCTAAACTATGGTATTCATAATATGTCACAGTTATACCCATGTTGTGGCCACAACACCCCCATAATTTATGAAAAATTATTGTGGGGACTCTTCGTGTAAATTTTGGTCAAATCACTTCTTTGATGCTTTATTCAACTGTGATTTCCACTTTTCTCAGTTTTTCGTTTTAATTGTTCCATTGTGTGTGGTTTCTCGCCAACTTCCCAACAACTCAAATTTTGCTAAATTTAAACGAACGAATTGAAAATGACGCTTGTTCAAAATTTGGTTAAATTTAGTTATCTAAATTTAAAACATGTAAATTTTTATTTTACTATAATTTTTTATAAATAAAATTATTTTTGATTTATTAATAAATATTAATTAAGAAAATTTATGCTAAAGTAATTATAATTTAATGGAATTATTTAATTATTTTTAAATATTCTATAAAACTACCGCAACCAAATTCTTTATATATTTATTAGCTATATAAACTAATAAAAAACAAGCCAGAAATTCCCATAGTTTCATCCGAGATTCCTGTGGGAAGTCAAACTTTAGAATAATTGACATGCATGGAAGTTTTGTTTTATAATCTAAAAATAACATAGAAAAGAGGCCCACATTAGCTCACCCACTTCATGCTCAACATCCACACTCCTGGCTTTAAGCCATGAAGCATGTCATTAACTTTTTTGCCTTTTATTTTATTTTAACTTTTTATTATTTTATTTATTATATATATATATATATAATTTTAAAATGATATTTAAATTTTATATAAAATATTTTTTTAATAAAATGTCTATACATTTTTTAAGTAAGAAATTAATTTTGAAATTTAATTTGTGACAACTCATAATTTAATATTTACTAAGTTAAATGAGGTCTAGGACGGCTCGTTTGAAAGCTAAAATTATAGAGAAGATTTTGGGAGTAGGTACTAGTCATTTACTGTGATTAAAATTTAGTAAAATTTTGGAACTTCGAATTTACAACAACAAAAAATGAATTTTTTGATTTTGTTTTGGAATAGTTTTCATTATCCCAAAAGGTATGGTTGCAGAAAATTCGTTCAAAATTATTATCCCTCAAAATAAATCTCTACATGGAGCAATGGGAGCATAGATCTTATTTTATTTAATTCACTTTGATTTTAGTGGAATGAATTGGTTTTGACAGTTTATTGTTTTGATTTCATGTGCAAATTTAATTGGTTTTTAATTATATTTTTGGTAGCATTTTTGCAGAGAGTTGTTGGAGAGGATGAAGAAAAGAGATTTTGGGACAATGAAATTGCACGAGCAAAAGGAAAAATGTATTTTTTCCCAACTAAAATGACAAATCTCAACGATTCTTTCAACAATTCTCATTTTTGGAATTTTTTTTTCTAAATTATAAATAATAGTTTTGAGAATGAGGACAATGTTCCTTTATTCTACAAATTAGAGGCTCTTTGCACTTCTGTGAAGGGAATTCTTACTATAGGTAGAGAGGGATGCTCAGATCTGAGTCTTGGGGGTTCTTTTCAAGATTTAATCTTTGTATTTGAGGTAGAGCTTGCAGTATTATAGCTCTTTTCTCTAGTGCTAGAGCTCATAGTCTTGGGAAGATTGTTGAATAAATACAATGTAAAATAGAGAAAGGAAATCAGGTTTATTGATTGTATTTTCATATACTTCTATTTGTTACTAAAATCATATTCCTTTTATTGGCATATATGTGTCAATTGTTTCATATTTTTCACTTTTGTTAGATATGAGAATGGTTGTCGACTGGATCAACTATCTTATCTATTGGTCACATAGATCTGTTATCTATTTTCAACTTTATTTTATGCTTTAATCAAATTTCTGAGTAACTATTTACTTAGGAATTTGTCATTTTAAATAGATTTAATTGTCATTGAATTGTATGAATTATTTTTGCAACTGAATGGTTTATCTATCATTGTTTTAAATCGCTAAATCAAACAATGTATGACACTTAAAATATCAATTGTTAGAACTTCTTCAACAACTTGATATTTATCATACAACACATGTTAAATCCTCATTCTTTTAAATCATTTTTCTCTTGATTTGGATGAGATCTGCATCTTGTCTTAATTGAGATAAGATAGATGAGATCTGCATCTTGTCTTAATCAAGATAAGATAACGTAAGATAGAGTATCTTCGTGATGCTTTAATTATTTTAAGAAATATCAATTTATGAAAATAAAAAATGATCATTTTATGAAATTAAATATTGAATATTTAATTTGAATTGAGAAAAGAATTGGACAATAATCAATGTGTGATATCATGGATTTTATGCTAAATTATATAGATATTTAGGATAGTGGAAGAGCTAGAAATATTGATACAAATATGGAAAAATATTATTCTTGAAATATTTATAAATATATTTGATTAAATAAATTGATTGGGGATGGGTACAAGTTAATGATGATTTCTTACTATTACTCCGAATGTAAATATGGAAAAAAACAATATACTAACTTGAAGTGATGATTTGAGTATTTTTATAATTAATTGGACTATAATGTACAAAGATGAAATATGGAAAATTATTTTTTGAATAGATAAAGATGAAATATGGAAATAATAATTTTTTGAATAAATAACTTTTATTTATATAATCTGTATATAACTATATGAAATTGAGTCTTTTTAATACATGCTTCTTGTTTTTTTATGGAAAATATAATATATATGTTTTTTTTTAATTGTAAATAGTGAATATATAAATAATAAAATTTCCATAAAACAATTTATAAAATTATAGAGAACACATTGTTCTTATATAGGGTTATTTTTCAAATTTTATAAGGTCAATTTTATTTTATTTCTATTATTATTATTATTATTATGGAAGTCATTATATTTTTGAAATTACAAGGCCTTGTACTGTTAGTGCAAAGTTCAAGGATCTTAACATTATAAAACATTTTAAAGATTTTTTAAGGTCAAGATCTGGATTTGTATTAGTGAAGTGTATAAATTATTTGTAAAAATGATATAGGGGATTAAAAAAGTTGTAATAGAAATAGAAGATGTATATATTTTAAGATTTTGATATCTTTCTTGACAAAATAGTAAAAAATGTTAATTTCTCTTAAAAAGTTATATATTTGGTTATACAACATTATTATGGATGGATTTTTGTAGCGTATATAAAATAATGTGAAGAATAAATATATGGAAAGTCATTAAGATAATTTAATATTGATGTATTTGCAACCGAAACCACAAGGTTTTTCATTTCGAACCTAACTCCAAGATAGCCAAATTAGTGAAAACATATCATAAAGCTTCCATATTCACCTTGCAAAATAAATAAATAAATAAGGAAATGAACATTCTAGATTTTGTTCCCATTCGAGAGTGTGTGAATATTCTAAAATGCATGCATGTTCTAGGGCACATGCACATTTGAGAGCATGTGCATGTTCTGAGAATGCAAACACTTTCTGGACTAGCATTCACAAGGTAGGATTAATAAGAATGTGACAAAGGAATTTTGTATGCATCTAAGGCCACGAGCAACATTTTGACCTACCGAAAAGGACCTTTCAAGGGCATCCTTTCTCTCTTAATCAGAATAGTCAACATTATACGTTTTTGAACATTGAAAATGAGTCTCTACAACTTGGATATGGTCACGAGAACAAACATAATAATTAGGCCCTAAAGGAATCTTATAGGCTTATAGGCCCAAGAAATGATAGTTTTAATAACCACAAATTACCTGTTGAGGGTATCCTCTTCGTCTAACTAGGTATATATATACTGATAATATTTTTGAGCACTAGGTATGGGTTTTGGTGCCCTGGACATGGGTAGGAGAGGGAACACGATCTTTACACCCTAATAATCTTATACCAATTTAGGACTATGAAGAATGTCACAAATAATTATGCATGACTTCTTGAGGGTATCATTGGCCTTTTATTATGGATGTAAGTGTCATCAAGAGGTTTTGAGTAGAAGATAGGTGTCGTAGGGCCCTAGAAATGATGTAGGGAAGAAAGATATGCCTTAGGTCCTAAAGAAACCTTTAAGGCATCTAGAGCCCTAGAAAATACCTCAAAACATGACACATTACCTATGGATGGTATCCTTGGCATCTAAGAAATATGTTAGTGATCCATGACAAATTTTTTATCATCGGCTATGGGTTTTTAAGGAATTCATTTGGTTGAGTGAATAAACTTAATATTTTTTTTGAAGTAACGCTCTATCTTGAACCCCATCCACCCTTAAGACCCTACCTCTACATACATCCCAATCTTCCCCTGACCCAACAATTCCCTCTTCCATTAGACCCTTCCCTCTACCCTAACCACCTTCACACTATGGCGATAGCCCTTCCCTGGGTACTTCATCAACTCTATTATTAGATCCTCTTCCTTAGAGACTTATTCCTTAGTTATTCATATGTCCGTATTCCTACCCTGAACACCTTTTCACCATTTAACCCTATGTTTGGCTCCCCATCACCACATGCCCCACATTCCCTTCAGGCATAACCTTAGCCCCTAACCCCTCATCTATAAGCCTAGATTGAACTAGAATCCTTGGCCCCCAATTCCCTAAACCTTATCCTCCTAACCTTATATATTTTATTAAAGGATCCCAATCCATTTTACCTCATTTATGTAGATTTCGTCACCATTTCTATATCCCCCTTTTCCCTTGTATCATGATTTCCCAACCAGCCCCTTAGCACCTATTGACAGTGCTGGACTTGCCAACATGTCATAGGATCTCCTCGATAAGAAGTCCCAATTAGACCACAGACCATTTGGTGTAGGAGTCTTAGCAGTGGGTCGTACGGTAATGCCTTGACTACGATTTCACATAGAGGCAAGTAATATGTCCCTGTTGGTAGCAAGGGTGTGACAGCTCAGGCGAGTCAAAGAAGGTGCATGAGAGATTCTAACACATGGAGGGTGAGGTGAATGTGCCCCTTGGAAGCCTATAATAGTACTCATCTTGGAAGGGAACACACGATTAAAGATGAATCACCATATGGAAAGCAAGATAGCGAGCAATCCAAAGTGATGTCTAAACCAACAATACATCTGCAACAAGATTCATACAATTACATACAAAATATTTCATGCACAAATGCGTAAGTTAAATAACATACATTGCTACAACAACCAGAATAGTCCAACTACAATAATAACATATGCATGAAAACATGTTGGCTCTATTATATTAAGAAGTGTAAGTTCCAGTCATACAATACATCCATGTCCAACCAGTAGCTCCAATAGTGTAATGTTACAGCCACAACCACCTACTCCTCCAAAGAGATATACTAGCTCTGCGCAGTGGAGAAGCCAAGGCGCGTTACAATACTATCCAATATTTCTCTAACATACTCCTATCAAAGCTTGCCTGACCACAAGCCTCTACAATGAGTTATGAGGGACTATTTATAGAAAATGGTGGGGCGACCCTTGACATTCCCCTTTGTGACAATTCATCTACCCTCACGACTCTTCATCTACTCTGTGACTGTTACATCCAACTATCGACAATTGAAGTTACACTTGACAAGAAGTTACGTTAAATGCACATGTACCCATGCGAGAATGGCTTGAGCAAGCCAGTGAAGACATCAGTATGACTTAGAAAATTGTGGGAAGTCCAACTCTTCGACATCCTCGTGATGATCGACAGTAGCGAATTGAAGCCAAGATCGATAGTCTGTGATGGTGTCCATGTACTCCAAGGTGACATATTTCTGGAACCCAGGACTCTTTCCACCATAGCATTTGGGTACACTAATCGGGCTCCTCTTTCCAACTCATCTAAAAGCATGCGCATCATTTTCTTTAGCACGGCTGGACCAACAACATACGTGTGCATGATGTGTGCACTTATTGGAAAGTATGGGCTAGTGGTTATGTGCTTCAACTCATCAAAGTACGAGTCAAGCTCTAGTCAGACCTGTGCCTTTGTCTTCACCTAGGTGAGAGTCCCAATAGATGGGATCGCATGTGCATGCACCACAACATCCATACTCTTGAATACACGTGCATGGGAAGCCTATAGACTAGTGATAAGCTGCGGGAGCCCTTCATAGCTCTAGATTTCACTGTGGATGCGTGCCTTCAACTCGACCACTCTGGGATTAATCATCTTAGGCAAGTGAAACGGGCCTTCAATTCTGCTCGAGCGGATGTTGTAACCAGTTCTCCTCCCTGCTTGGTCGTCTGTAGCTCCCTCGTCATTCACTCATTCTCAACTATCAGAAAGAAAGGACTCCAGCTAGTGGCTTCGGCAAAAGATTTGGTAGAATCAGCCAATGTAGCTAGATGTTTACACACGTTAGACACGACCACTCATTCCTCATACTGTGCAGGAGATGTGTGATCTTTGAGGGTTGACACCCTGTGAGATTGCACAACTCTATGTTGAGACTCATCGAATGAGATGTTGTGCATCTCTCCTTCCGGATGATCTCCAAGGATCTCAGTGTCTCCTTGATCGCTTGGGCATTGCTCATATTTTGGATGCGGTGAATCTGGTGGGTCGACCTCTTGGTGGTGAGACATGAGGTCTCTGTCCTACTCTAATTCCTTCCCCTCCATATCTGTATCCATTTTTTCAAGTGCTTTCTCTGTCTCCTGAGCGAAGTCCTGTTCTTGCGATGGTTCACCCTGTTTTCCTGATGCTAGTTGTTCTGATGAGTCCACTACCTGTATGGGCGTTGTTTCATCCGTCTTCACAAGATGTGCCCCCTATTGTACCTATTCTTACTGTGCTTCCTTCTCCTATCTGCATAGCTCCTGTTCCTTCCGGAGTTGCTCCTTCAACTCATGCAACTCCTTCTTCAATTTCTCCATTCTCCATTTCTTTCTCTCCCTTTCCACATTTGCTTATCGCGTTGTTTCCTCTTCGCCCCTATAGCCATAGCTACTTCCTCCATAAGCAGATCTACTTGGAACTTGCATCTTTTCTCTTCCTCCATGTGATCAACAATCTTCCTCTTGCCGTTGTTGTGCACTGGTATGTTCACCTCTGCTACTGCTATTGCTTTTGGTGCTCTTTGGGATGCCACTTCACATTTCTTCGCTAAGCATTCCATAGGGAAGCCAACCAGTTCATTGAGTCTAGAGGAGTTGTAACAATACATCCATGGGTCCTCCTCCACCCAATGACATGCGCCTTCAATCCAGTTGAACTATACTCTCGTGCAGTGATCTTTGACAAGACAATGTGGGTCATACGGATTGTAACTTCGGAGGTTGAATGGATACTTATGCATCTGCTTTGCTTTGACATCCGCGTGCTTGAAACTATAGATATTGTATAACCAAATGCGCAGCAGAAGAGTGGGCCAAGGTGCCTTCTTCTTCCGATGCAGCCTAGCTATTAATCCTATCGAGATGTGATATGTTACTTACTGCATGACGAGTATGTCCAAGGAAAACTTTGGTAGAACATGTGGAGGCTTCTCCATGTTGTACCTCTGTATGAAGGTGCCAGATGGTGAGGCATACCAATCAGCAATGTCTATCAGTGTCTCCATTGTTGCCTTCGACATGTAGGGTGGATATTTTTCGAATATCATCTGTAAACGGGCGTGAAAAAATGATCAGATAGTCGTGTGATAACTCATCTAAAGCTGCATTTGGATAACATCTTACAATAAGTGTTCACAACAGTCTCTACTAGTGTCCATGCCCACTTCAAGCCCGAGAACCCCTGTCGGGCACAGATTGCATCCAAGTTGTAGGCAAACATGTAGAACTTTGCTTGCATACCTTTGGGTGGCTGTTGAGCCCTTATTATCTATTCCTTCAGCTAATGAGCCAACATGTTGGACCAGTTACATGCTTTTCGCTCTCTGGCCAGTTGGTCCAACACGATCACCCAACTGTGTGAGAAGGTTTCTATGCTTTCTTGGCAATACATGCGACATGCAAAGATGACCAAGTATTGATATGCCTTTCATAGTATCTTCGTCTTGTAGACTTGCTAGGGTGTCATTCAGAATTTAGCCAGCTCCTTGACCCAGTTCTTCAAAATGTCTCTAGAGTTAGCATTGCTACTAGGTAAGCTGAAGGGAGTCTCCATAATGGTCACAGGCTCTGACATATTATACATCTCGTCATAATCATGTGCCCTAAAGGTAGCAATCTCTATCCTGCTCACATTTCTTAATGTCATCATCTTAGGATTAGTGTGCGAGACGATCCAGTGTATCATGTCCACACATGGGAACGCGGTGTATCTGCATGCAATCTGGTACAAGTTGGACTTGTGGGTGTTCACATACACCTGACAGTCTTTGAGGTCTTATTGAAATGCCCTTGCAAATGCATCATGAACCTCTTGCGATTTCAACTTGATGTCCTTGTCTAGAATCAACTTGGTATCTTCATAGATTGGTAGACTTGCAGACACTCGCTCAACTATTGCTCTAGTTGCACTTTCGTTAGTGTCCTTTGATCTTTCTCTCTTGGAGGCCATTGATCCTGAACTGCAAAGATGTGAACGAACACTTGCTAGATCTAGAGACAAAGTGACATGCATGGCAAGAAATCTATCAATGAAAACCAAAGCAAACTTGAGGAAATACATGCAACATACCTCGAGATTGATAGGAAAGGATTGCACAATTTCTTCTGCCTGGCTAGCTGATTGGCTTCTAGAACTACGGAAAAGGAATTCTAAGCTATCTAGGGAGGCTGACTGACTGATAGAATTGTGCAATGTGCAATCGAGGGTGGTCGATTGGCTACTAGAATTACGCAATGCACAATTTCAGCTGGCAATGGTTGCAGGCTCAGTGATTACATTGCGTAATTTTCTGGGCCAGCAATCATTGTCCCTCAGGATTGCATAAAGAAAGCCTGGAGGATAGCTCTTGGGTAGAAATGAACATTTCTTGAGAGGAAGACAGAGCCTTCCTTCTTAGGATTGTGCAATGTTGTCCTGGTGAGACAAAGTTCGGGCCAAGGCTACCCAGACCTGTCAATGGGAAACTGTAAGCAAATGTGATGGTGAATGCATGGCAATATTGAGTGTAAGTAGAAGCAAATGATCATGCATGCAAACAGTGAATGAACGATTCAGAAAATGGATTCATGTATGTGGGTGAAGCAGGTTGCCGAATCGGCGACCGTTCATGCGAACAGTTTCATGCATGCGACAGTAGTGAGATGCTAAAACTGAAATTGTGCTAATACAAGCTATTATGCATGTAAATGACAACAAGAATTTAAACAAATCAAGCAAACAACACTCACAAAAGACAAAACACAAAATGCAACAGAAATGCTGCAAAAGACAAGTTGAGACCACTTTCCCGTGAATAGTTGAGCTGGATGTGTTGAAGAGTCCTGGATGTGTTGTGGGATGTCAGTGCTCCAAGATCGATGTGAAGAAATGAGCTCTAAAGGGTCGAATAAATAAGTTTGAAGCTCATGATGCTTATGCCACAAATCTAGGAAAGAGTGACAATTGGAGGAAATATTCTAACGCTATCATTGCATGTAACCTCTAGTTGCTAAAAATGGCTCCCTAAAATCTAGGGATGCTTTTTGCATGTTACCTTTTATATTCAGGGAAAAAGCAGACCATGCATGCAAGTCAAGTTTCCTTGGTCCACACGAGCACATGAATTGAGTTTACTGAGTAACGATAACAACATTGAGAGTTTATATTTAGATTAAAATTGTAATTCTTAAAAACAAAGGATTTGATTATAGGATTTATTTCAAGCAAGAGTGATTTATGATTTTGAGCAAGAGAGAATATATTTTCAATTCATTTTGGATTTTCATGTAAGAGTGTGTAATTATGATAAATTATTTGATTCCTTTAGAGAATTAAGTTTCTTTCAAAGCATAAGTCAGAGATATAACAGAGAGAGAGTGTGTGTGTGTTTTTATGCGTTAAATTTCATTTTACAAGTGTGAGATTGATTTATAATTCTGAGGTTTTCATAAGTTGTGTGGATTTCATAATTAGATATAACCTTTATAAGAGTGCAATAAATTTTCATAAGTGTGGGATTGATTTATGTTTATGCAAAATTGTGAAGGTTTCTTTTGAAGCAGTTGATAAAAGAGTGTGATCATTTTATTTTCTAGGAGAAACTACTCTACTCATGTGCATTCCAGCAACTTAATTTAGAATCTATATTTCGATAACTCAATTTAATTTAGAGGTGTGAATAATAAAGGACTTCTAGCACATATAGTGCACTTACACTTCATCGGCTTACTAGCTCTGGTCAATAATTTATGAAAGTAATCTAAAGTTAATTAAATTACCAAACAATAGGAAACACAAGATATATTAGAGAAAACATAATTTTATTATTGAACACAATAGTGAGGACTCCAATCATCTTTTACAAAATTCAGGCTCCAACCTACACAAAAAAATCTCCAAACTCTTCAAGGCTCCAACCTTGAATGAGTACTCCAATCCTCAAATACAAATTCGAAAGCCAACATGCTCTCGATGAGGAAACCTATCCTCTTGGGCTCCAACCTAAAAAAACACTTCCAATATACTTCAATTCTTTCTTCAAATTGTCTCCAAAGGCTACTCTAAGGATAGCTTCCAAGGATGAATTCAAGACTTCTTCTTAATTCACTTCAAAAACAATCCAAGGATTCTTAAAGGCCTGGTCCAAAATTAAACTCTTGAAATCTTCTTCAAGGAATTTTAAAAATTTTCTCCAAGGGTTGTTCGAAAACTCTTCAAATATTACTCCAGGATCTAATCCAAATTCCACTTCAAAAGATATCTATAAATCCCCTCAAGAATGTCTTCAAGTATGTTATTAAAGTCACTTTTTGTCTAAGCCTGCTCCAATAAGATTTGAGACTACTCTAAAAGTCTTAAATAATTTACACAATGGAATACTCCAAAAGTGCTACAAGGTTTGCTTCAAGAGGGTTCTAAATTTTGCACTAAATTCTCCAAGGTCTCCTTAGGAGTTTTCCAATATTTTCTCCAATATTGGTATCAAGTTTAGCTCAATAGTCACCATAGGGCAATCGCTATCATAGGGAAAAGTTATTATCACAGGCTGAGTTCTATCATAAGTTTGTGGTCTGTCTCATGCCCAAAATTCACTTTGAAACTTTCTCTTCATAAGGCTAAATATTGTTCTTAGAGGGGGGCTAAGTTGCAGACCTATGATTCTCCACAGGAGGCTGAAATGTAGGCCTAGTTTATACCTCGTATGTCCTCTAGATACAGGGTCAATACTCCCTCAAAGTTACTATTACAGGGCCGTAATTTTCTCCTAGTGTAGGGATGCATTATGTACTTACCTCAAGACTGAATCTGCAAGATTAAAGTTTGCTTAGAGAGCCAAATTTTGAGCCACAAGAGGGCTAAGAAATCTGCTACAAATAGGTTTAATTCTCCATAAAATATGGCTTAAGTTTCGACCAATAAATCCTCCAAGAACCTTTAGTCAAAACATAATTAATCTTCAAGAGCAACCTCCTTCGGTTCTACTCAAGGTTCATGAGATATGAACCTTATTCATCAAACCCTGATTCTCTTGTTCTTTCTCTTTATTTTATTTCTCAGATAATCCATGAAAAATTATTCCACAAATACTTCCATGACTATGTAATATATAGTGGTTGAACAAGGCTAATATGAGGTTGTCTTGGCCATTTCAAAAGACATGACTATAAAAGAGCCAACCTAAAATAAATATTTGTCTAACTAGGTGCTAACTTGAGGTTAATTAACTTTCATAACCATGTTCGATATGGATCAGGGTACCATCAAAGAAATTTCACCTTAAATAATGAAATAATCTCACATACAATCTCTTAATTGAACAATGGTTTGCACTTCTGAAATAATCATTCGTGGAAGTGGTATTTTATAGCATATGATCATTGCCTAGAATGACTTGGATTTTTATTGTAGACTAAGATATTTATATTATTCAAATACTCATGCGTTCAACATATGAGATTAAACCAATACTCACAAATGCATCAATCAAAGCATGAAGTTGCCTTTGATATTAAGAAAATTATGTAACCCTTGATCTCAATAGCTCAATATTTGTAGGTAAAGCATCATCCAATAAGATGGACTTACTCTTCATGATATTGAAAAATTGTGCATATAGTTTTCCTTAACTTGCTCAGGGAAATTCCATAGATACCACACTCATGTTGAAGGTATTGGTATCCCTTTCCAAGGTATAGAGAAGACTAAATAGTGTGTATAACCATGCAATCCACTTATCAATGTTGAACCCCACTTTGGGTCTACTATCATTGAGCAAAACTCCTCATAGCCATTGCTTCGACATCAATGACAACATCTCAACAATGAAGTCCTAATTCCCATCATATTTTCCACTTGAAGGATCATGACATTAATTGTAGCCCCAAATCCATCATGCAATTATGAAGGATCTAGTTGTTCACAACCAATGATACTAAAAAAGGCTCATTTAAGGGGCTATTTCTAGTTCTATTGAACATTATAAATGTGAGAAAAATAAGGGGGTCCTCACTTCATTTGACATTAAGTGTTTTATCTCTTGCCATGTCCTAGACCTTTGGTTCTTTGAAACATAAATAATTTTCAATATGAATTCCAAAGCTAGGGAAATTGACAATTTTTTGTCTAACGAATAAGAACTTTGACATTGTTGGACCAACCATAAATGTTCATAGGTGGCTCTCCATAGTTCAAACACTTTGGGTGATCAATTGATCTCTTGGAGGAAGAGGATGTGTTATTAGATGGTTAACTGAGAGAGGATGCTTCTTTAGCTTTTCATTGATATATATTTCGTTTAAACTAGTCAACATACATTTTTCTAACCTCATCTTGGGAAGGAATCCTTCCAAATGACCTAGTGACTCTACTGACTTCAGCTTCATTGTCACCAATTTCTAGTTCCCAAAACAAACCACCAATCCACGAAAAGAAGGATAAAGTGCAAGTGTTTGGAAAACTAGGACCCTTGGTTCTATTTTCATTATATGCCTCTACAAAGGCTTTATAAGTGAGATTCGAACGGAAGGAATCACACCCCCTATATAAATAAGGATTGAACTATTCTAAAGTTCTTTTATAATCTAGAGGGTTTGGAGGCATAGGACCATGATAATGACGGTTTACAATTGATTTAGGAGTGAAGTTGTTTTTAGGGGGGAGTTATTGTTGACCTCTCTCTAATTGGATGAATTTGTTTTGCAATGCTTTCTAGCCTTGCATAATTTCCTTCATGGTTAAATGGAAGTCTTTAAATTCATTACCTAACTGGAATATTGAGTCATATAAATTAGAAGTTGAAGATTTTTCTTTTGTTTCAAATGTCTTAATTTGGGATTTTTCTCTTGATTCAAATGGAGTCATTGAGTATAATTTTCTAGATAATGCCATACTATCATATATAGCCTCGGCATTAGATTTAGCTTTATTTTTTGGTTTTGAAATATGAATAAAGAATGTATAGTTTTTTTGTAAGAGAATTAAGGTAATATGTAAGGATAAATTTCTTAGGTGGCCTATTATCTTGAGGGTCCTCTTGGACCACTCTATCAAACCTAAAATTAAATTTATTTAATATTTCATTATCTTTTCTTTTACTTTCAATCAATTAATTTAATAAAAATGTAATGTCTTTCTTTTGTGATCATATTTCAAAAAAAAAAATTCAAATTATCAAAATCACTAATGGTATTATCAAGACGATTAGCAAACCATCTAGATGCATCACCACTTAATGCAAAAAAAAATATTTCATTACTACATATACATTCTCTACTTTCATTCCATACATTATCCTAGTAAATCCTTCCCAAATTTCTTGTACGATTTGTGATTAATCTCCCTTAAATGAAGGTAATTTGTCTGAGGAATTAGGGAGAGCATGAGGTTGACTAGTTACTGGTGAAAAATCAAGGGGTTTGTAAAGAAAAATTAACCATGGCAATGCCATTATATTACTATGAGATGTGTTTTTGACTTGTTGTACTTGGAACTGAAGATTCCTGATATTAAAAAAATTCTTTAAGTGCAAGTAATGTAAATTCATATCCAAGTAAATTATGTTCCTTACTCTTAACTTTAATTCTCCTATGTTGATAAAATAAATTAGGTTTTGAAACAAAGACTAAATCACCTTGGTAAAAATATTTTGTTGTGTTCATTTGTTTTGGTTTGGCCTTATTGATGTTCTCTCAATTAGAGTCACCAACTAAGATCCTGCAGATTAGTCCTTCAAACAAATAATATCATGAAAAAAAACACGAATTAAAATTTTCCAAAGCGGAGTGAAGTCATATATGACCAAGTAGAATGAACTTGTCCTTGGAAATGGCACTGGAAAATGTTACTGATCAAATCAACAATGTTGCTAATGTCTTGACAACATACTAGATGGGCACACAAAAAGGAGGAACACCCTATCACCTTGATCAAAGACCCCACTATTTAGGCCCAACAACCCATAAATATCCAAGGGAGGAGTCCCTAAATTTACCACAAATAATTTTGGTACAAGAGCATTTCCTTATATGGAGTCACTTAAGCTAGAGGTGTTCAATTATAGCTACTTCTTTCCATAAAAATAGCAATGTAGTAACAAAAATATAAACAAGAAACATTACTAGCAAAAACTCACTAAAAATATGGCATGAAACATATGGATTTTAGTCTCCACTAAAAATACTAACTAGAAAAATAATTATATTTTAGTTTTGTTCATTGGTTAAGGTGGTATGAGTCAAAAAATCATGTTTTCCTATGTAGTAGACTATAGGTTTTGCGTAAAAATTAGAGATAACAACTTGACTTTCTTGTTCTAGCCAACCTACAGGTGCCTTGAAAACTCTAGATGGTTAGTCTACCAGTGGAAAAGATATAAGCGCAAATATAAAAGCTTTTGAAGCCTCCCCTCAACCCAAATATGGCTAAAAAAATAATTTCCAATAAGTTGAAATTACATTTGAGATTATGGGTGAGGTTTTTTTGTGTTTACATACCTAGAAATTACTAGATTTGGGTTTGACAATTAATTATGGATGGAACTTAATGAAGTTACTCTAAATAATGAAAATAACACTTCTTAAATAATCTAAGGTAAATGGAAAGGTTCTTGTTTGGTTTTACTTGGAGGGTTGTAAACCTTACTATAATTTATAGATACAATTTAATACATACTCGAAAAGACATAGATATATAATTCTGATGACTAGATACAAGTGTAAAAATAACATACAATGAAATGCATATCTTATTTTGTCTTGATCTATTAATTAAATCAAAACTCCCCTATGTTTTAACTTGCTAAAAAGATGAAAAACATGAAATCCATGAAGTCAATATCTTAATCTAACTGTAGAAATGTAAAATATTTTTTTGGATTTTTGAGAATAGGTGGTTGTTATGATATACCAATGCCCTTTTAAGTCTAACATTTTTACTGAAATTGAAGTCAATACCCCTCTAAAGTCAATATTAATGGCTTGTTTTAAGGGAGTGAGTTTGGTATGAAATAGAAATCACTCTCATTGTTTCTCAACCCTCTTGATGACATTTGAACCTTCCTACGAGTGACATGTCCTTGAAGTGGTTTCTCCAACCTTCGATCTTTGTGTGCAATAGAATATGAAACCTTGAAGGCAAAGTGAAGCTCCCTCACAAGATAGTTCAAGTGTTTGGATCGAGCTACCTGTAAAACCATGAAAAATCAAGTCACCTTGTCCCCTAATTAATTCTTTCCATGTGACTAGGAAACACCTCAATGGAAAAAATTGTTAGTCTTGGAATAGTTTTATTAATCACATAAATAAGTTATAATAATTATGCATGAATCACATACCAAGAAGAAGAATAAAAACAAGAACTAGTCCACCAATGTAAAAAATAAATTATAGTGTGGTTTGTGAAATATGAGCTCTTTGTTTTGATATCACTTTTCTCAATTGAAAACAATGGATTTTATAATGAGAAGAGCATAGACTTTATAGAGAAATGTATAATTGCTAATAAACAACTAGTAAAACTCTCCTTAATAAAATATTTCTAGTGATTCACAAGTTGGAAACTAACCATTTTTTTAATTATTGAAATATTACAAAAATGATTTGATATTTCCCTAAGGGGGTTGAATTAACTTAGATTCCACAAGTAGGCCCACATATTCCCTTTGCAAGTGAGTATTGGTGGTTGAGGTTAAAGATAGTGGCTTTGATACTCCAAGATTCCCCTTCGTTTGTCCTTTACCCAACTTGACTTGCTTTAGAAGGTGGTATGACTTTCATTTGTACCTCAACTTGGTCCTTTTGAAGAATAATTTAGTTTTAATGGCTATCTATTTGGTCCATCATGTAACTTCCCAATCCATATTGACTTTAATGGCTAGTTGATTCAGATACAATGGATAGTTTTACCTCCAAGCACCGGTTCAACTTGACTTCGCTTTGACTTTTCCTTCAAGAATTCAAATTGGCCACCTTGTTTTTGGATCTCCAACATCTTCTCTAACTTGGCAATTTTGGAACCTAGGTTTTTCTTTGCATGTCCTGATCTATATTAGGTATGTCTTTAATTTTTTACATCATCAAGGGAATTTCCACATCATCACTCTATATACCACATCATTAGCCTTATGACCTATATTTTTAATTTCATAGATGATATCTACAAACTGACACGAATATTTTTTCTCTCTTCATGCTGACCACTTTTGACATAATACATGTCTAATTCTACACAACACTCTACCTAAAATGCCGTTGGAATTTTTTCCTAATATTTTGACTATATTTGACCAGGTTGTAACTAGTCATTGGATGATTGCATCTAAAAATTCCACGTGGCATGAAATCCTCTAATCATGCTCTACAATTTGAGACTAGGTTGACTTTTTGGCCATTGAGACCACTTTGCATCGAGAACCATGGACTTCCTTGGGAAATGTGAATGTTTGTTGGGTCCCTATAATACTAGTGATTACCCCATTACTATTGTAGTTATACTCCTTATTTATATTGTTGTGCCCCTATTACCCCCATATTGTTATTTCTGTGCCCCATAGAATCCCTCTATTGTTATTTTTGTGGCTTTATATTATTATTGTTAGGTCGGCTGGATTATATTGTGACTCCTTAGACTCCTATATATAGAAAGGAGGTTTTGTCATTTGTATCATCCAAGAATTGTTCATTTATGTAATGTAAAGGAGGTTTCCCCCTCGAAGAGGCTGAATTCTAAGGCGTGGATCTCTCTTTTCTATCTTTTTGTGAGCTGGTTTCATAACATTTGGTATCAGAGCTTTGGATTCTAGGGTTTCGCTGCTCCAAACAGGTCATCGTGGCATTTTCGCTATAACTTTTTTTCTGTGATGTTTCAGAAGTCACAAAAAAAACCCATTTGAGAAGAATTGGCGCTGAACCTTGGGTCCAAATTTCAGAGCTTTTCGCGTGATATTTTCGGAGATATGATCTGAGGAAGTTGGCCTTTTTGCAGACTCCTGAATTACATTCAAAACAGGTGACCTGGGGAAAATCGTCATAACTCTCTCTCTGAAGATCGGATTGAAATTTCGTAAAAAGGTACAGAAAGAGGACGGACTGTAGTTTTTTGTATGTGTGTTTCAGATTCAAAGGTTGAAACAGTGACTCGTGGCACGTCGTACAAGTTCGCTCTACTGAACTAGTCTAAAAGCAAGTCACTGTGGGAGATTTCACATAACTCTTCCTTGGAGAATCCAATTTGGCTCAGACTTGTGGCATTGGAAAGAGGACACAGAGGGCTACTACAGGTAGCAATTTCAGAACTGGATGATCTGAAATTACAGAGATACATCAGATTCAATATCAGGCTTCTATAAAGTGAAAAAAGGTGTGTAGTTTTTTTTTAATTTTTTATCTAAGCTTGGTTTAACGGAATTCAAAGGGCATAGTAAAGCATTATTATCGGTAACTGATGCCCCGAGGAAAGAAAATGCAAACACCTAGTAAGGAACCTGAAAGCTCTAGCATGACTCATGAAGAAGAGGAAGAAATGCTACATGATATATCAAAATTACAAGAACAAGTGCAACAAATGTCACGCTCACAAAAGCTAACAGAAGCTAAGATAAGTGGCGTGGAATCTAAGATAAATGGCGTGGAATCTAAGATAAAGGGCATGGAAGCTAAGATGGAGGATTCGATGGTAAATTTGAAGATAGATTTGAAGACAGACATGGAAGAATTGAAGAAGTTGCTACAAGAAAGGGTCACTAATGGTGAAAAGGTAGTAAAGGAAACTCATGATGAGAACAAAAGAAATGTTAATCATGATTCCATAGACTCTAATGTTGGATCGAAGACTCACCATGTTCCAAAAATCGATATGAGGAAGTTTGATGGCAAGGATCCCGCCACATGGATATTACAGATGGAGCAATTCTTCGATCTCAATAATGTGCAAAACACACAAAAGGTACGTATGGCAACTTTATATTTGGAACCAAATCAGTTTGTATGGTATCAATGGCTTTGTTCTCGTAAACAATTTATCACTTGGGCAATTTTTACGGAAGAATTGATAGCACATTATGAGGATACAAAAAGCAACACTTTTTTTAGCCAATTGATAAGTCTCAAACAAAAGGGTTCAATAATGGAGCACATTGAGGAGTTCCAAAAATTGAACATAAGGGTAAAAGATATTCCAGAGGAGCATAGGATTGATGTGTTCATAGGGTCTTTAAAGGATAATATCCAACATGATGTGCGCCTTTGGGAACCTGATTCATTAGAGAAGGCATTCAGGTTAGCAAGAAAAATGGAAAGCAAAATTATGGCAACTAGGAAGCATACCATTCACAACTATAAAGATGGAAGTGTTGTTGCCCATAGTCTTCCACAACCTACAAGGTTGACACCACAACAATTGGAAGAAAAAAGAGCAAAAGGGCTTTGTTACAATTGTGATAGCAAATACACAAAAGGTCATAAGTGTGCTGAGAAGAAATTATTCTACATAGATTGTGAAGAGGAAGAAGAAAAGGAGCAAGAAAGGTCAAAAGAAGAGGATATATTCCAGGAACAAAGCCTAGATGAAGAACAAATAAATCCGACCATATCTTGTAATGCATTGGCGGGAATTACCACTCCTCAAACCATCAAGATAGAAGGACAAATCAAGAAGAAAAAGGTAATAGTGTTGATTGATTCAGGAAGCACCCACAATTTTATTCATTGTAGGGTAGCAAAAGAATTGAATTGCTTCCTATATCCAGCACCAGAGTGTCAAGTGATGATTGCAAATGGAGGAACAATAAATTGCTCTGGAAAGTGCCATAATATCAAGCTATCCATGGGAGAATATGTATTGACTAGCCCAATGCTTTCCATTCCAATGGGAGGTGTGATGTTGTACTAGGAGTCCAATGGCTACAATCCTTGGGTACAATAGCTTTTAATTTTCAAGAACTTTTCATCAAATTTTCTTGGAAGGAAAGGAAGTTGAATTAAGGGGTATTGCAGGGAAACCAGGAAAGATAATCAGCTCTAATGGTATGACAAAGCTTCTAAAAAAGGAGCAAAGAGGTGTAATTGCACAATTATGTTCGCTAGATGTTTCCACATTGGAATCATCTATTTCTCCAGATCTCCAAAAAGTCTTGGACAATCATTCCAAGGTATTTGAGACTCCCAAAGGTCTCCCACCTATGCGTGATCATGATCATGCTATTCATCTGATTCCAGGAAGTGTTCCTCCAAACATCAGGCCGTACAGATATCCCTATGTCCAAAAAAGTGAAATTGAACGTATGGTTGCAGAAATGCTAGAGGCTGGTATAATTCAACCGAGTCAAAGTTCTTTCTCAGCTCCAGTAGTATTGGTGCACAAGAAGGATGGATCATGGCGCATGTGTCCAGATTATAGGGAGCTCAACAAGCTCACTATTAAAGATAAGTTCCCCATTCCTGTCATTGATGAATTACTGGATGAATTGCATGGATCAATTTACTTCACCAAGTTGGATCTTCGTTCGGGATATCATCAAATCAGAATGAAGATTGAAGACATTCCGAAAACGGCATTTAGAACTCATGAGGGTCATTATGAATTTTTGGTCATGCCTTTTGGCCTTACCAATGCACCTTCAACATTTCAAGGTTTGATGAATTCAATTTTCAAACCATTCCTTAGAAAATTTGTGTTAGTATTTTTTGATGATATACTAATCTACAGCAAGTCTTGGAAGGATCATGTTGAACATGTTGACAGGGTGCTACAACTATTGGAGGAGAAACAATTATATGCAAAAAGATCCAAATGTTTCTTTGGAGTCCAGGAGGTGGAATATTTGGGTCATATTGTATCTCATGAAGGAGTTAAGGTAGACCCTAGCAAAATTAAAGCCATTAAGGAATGGAAAATCCCCACATCCATAAAGCATCTGCGAGGATTTCTTGGGTTGACAGGGTATTATCGCAAGTTTGTTAAGAATTATGGGAGAATAGCAGCACCTCTAACAACATTATTGAAGAAAGATTCATTTTCATGGACTCCGGAAGCAACAAAGGCCTTTGAACATCTTAAAGAGGCAATGTGCCAAGCACCGGTCTTAGCTACACCGGACTTCACAAAAACCTTTATTGTGGAATGTGATGCTTCAGGAAATGGAATTGGTGCTGTTCTAATGCAAGATGAAAGACCCATTGCTTTTGAAAGTCGTCCAATCAAGGGAAAGTTTTTAAGCAAAGCTATTTATGAGAAGGAAATGTTGGCAATACTCCATGCACTTAAGAAATGGCGACCCTACCTAATGGGAAGACACTTCAAGGTAAAAACGGATCATGATAGCCTTAAATACTTTTTAGAACAAAGATTATCCTCTGAAGAGCAACAAAAGTGGGTCACAAAGATGTTGGGTTATGACTTTGAAATCATCTACAAAAAAGGGAAGCAAAATGTGGTGGCAGATGCACTCTCAAGAAAGGATGAGGATGTGGAAGCATTGTTGTGTGCCATTTCTATTATCCAACCAGATTGGATAAACGAAGCAAGGGAGGAATGGAAGAATGACGAAGAAGTGTGGGCACTTATTCGAAAGCTACAACAAGATTCCAGTACTTCTGATACATTTAGCTGGCAAAATGATTCGTTATGGTACAAAGATCGCTTATACCTCTGTAAGAATTCCCAGCTAAAACAAAAGATTCTTATGGAATTGCACACTTCTCCCTTAGGAGGGCACTCAGGATTTTTAAAAACTTACCACAGGGTTAAGAAGGAATTTTTTTGGGATGGCCTTAAATCAGATATTCAAAAGTTTGTGGCGGAATGTTTGGTTTGCCAACAAAATAAAGTTGAAACAATTAAGACACCGGGTCTATTACAACCTTTATCCATTCCAAGCCAACGTTGGGAGGAGGTTTCAATGGATTTTATCACAGGTTTACCCAAGTCTGAGGGAAAGAGTGTCATCATGGTGGTAGTTGACAGACTTACCAAGTATGCACACTTTTGTGCATTATCACATCCATTTAAAGCCAGTACAGTTTCTACTGCATTTATGGAAACAGTTCAAAAGCTACATGGAAACCCAAAGATTATTGTAAGTGACAGAGATCCCATTTTCACTGGAAATTTTTGGACAGAATTATTTTCTTGTCTTGGTACTCAGTTAGCTCATAGCTCATCTTATCATCCTCAATCTGATGGGCAAACTGAGATAGTAAACAAATGTTTGGAAGGATATCTTCGTTGCTTTGTATCTGATAAACAGACACAATGGGTCAAATGGTTGCCTCTGGCTGAATGGTGGTATAACACTTCCTTCCATACAGCAACAAAAATGACCCCATTTATGGCACTTTATGGGTATCAACCACCATCCATCACATCATATTTAAGAGAAAATTCTAAGGTTCAGGCAGTGGAACATCACATCGAACATCAACAACAAGTCCTCCAACTCTTAAAGGATAACCTCGTGTTGGCACAAAATAGAATGAAACAACAGGCAGATCAACATCGCAGTGAAAGAAGTTTTGATGTAGGTGATTGGGTATTCCTACGGCTACAACCATATAAGCAAATGTCCCTAAAGCAAGCTAAGAAGGATAATAAATTATCACCAAAGTATTATGGTCCGTACAAGGTGTTGCAAAAGATTGGTACTATGGCATACAAATTGGAGCTTCCTGCAGCTTCTCGATTGCACCCAGTTTTCCATGTTTCATGTTTAAAGAAGGTTATAGGTGACAAGCTCCCAATTCAAACAATATTGCCAGAACTTGACGAGGAAGGAAAAATTATATTGGAACCGGAAGCAGTCACAGAAACAAGAACTCGACAGCTACGAAATCGATCAATTTCAGAGTATCTTATCAAGTGGAAGAACTTATCCGCTGAAGATTCCACATGGGAGGATGAGAATTTTATGCAGAAGTATCCAGAACTACTCAAGCGTTGAGGACAACACTTTTTTGAAGGAGAGGGGCATGTTGGGTCCCTATAATACTAGTGATTACCCCATTACTATTGTAGTTATACCCCTTATTTATATTGTTGTGCCCCTATTACCCCCATATTGTTATTTCTGTGCCCCATAGAATCCCTCTATTGTTATTTTTGTGGCTTTATATTATTATTGTTAGGTCGGCTGGATTATATTGTGACTCCTTAGACTCCTATATATAGAAAGGAGGTTTTGTCATTTGTATCATCCAAGAATTTTTCATTTATGTAATGTAAAGGAGGTTGCCCCCTCGAAGAGGCTGAATTCTAAGGCGTGGATCTCTCTTTTCTATCTTTTTGTGAGCTGGTTTCATAACAATGTTTTCAAAAGATACTCATATACTTTAATTGTTTTCATAACGAATATTGGACCAAGGCCAAGGTAACATACAAACTCAATATACTATGAGCATGTGGAATGACATAGGTGCACCTTGACAAGGGCTAGACTAGCTCATACACGAGTGATCACCCCTACAAATGCAGGCTACCATAAAACCATGAGTCCATAGGAGAGATTTCCTAAAGCCATCCAATCTGGTTAGGGATGAAAGAGACCTTATGTGGAACTTCAAGGCATAGGACATGGTCTGACCAATCAACTAATTATAGATTAAATGAGAAAGACATAGGTCTAGCATTCATAATATAGGGTCTTGCATGGATTTTACATGGATTTTGACTTGTGACCTTCAGCTTACAATGGTGATGAATTCTACATTTGAAATTATATGTACCCTTGAAGAAAAGTGGGGTAAGACCTTTATAACTCTTTTTGCTTCCATTAAGCAGTAGTTGTAGTAGCATTTTCCTGCCTCCCAGGCCACTCCAATAGCCTAAGAATGATGAGTAGGATGAGTAGAGGAGGAATCTTTCCCTACATAGAAATTACATTTTTGCTTCATCCCTCCTATTTCCTACCCTTAACGTCCTATGATCCTATGGTGAAAAATTAGGAAAGGACCCAATAATAGCATCCCACACTCACTCCATTTATTGCCACAAAAAAATTACAAAGGGGCTAAGAAGAGTAAAGTGAACCCACCAACTAGAGGCTTGTCTATCCTTGGACCATGGCCAATAAGGGTCTCGTGGATGAGAGTGCCTCTATTCCACTTTGAAAAAAATACAATAACCAAGGAGCTCAAAAACAAAGTAACGATTCAATTATGCATAGGAATAATCATACCATGAAATACACCTAGAAATGATTGAGGCTCAAGAGAGAATATATACCTTCATATTTCAACCATCCCATCATGGAGCAAGTCTCCTTGCTTGCTCTCAACTCCATCACCTCCATGAGTCTACTAATACCCCTCACCAAATTCTCATTTTCCAGCACTACAGGAAATCATTCGTCCCCTTCACTTCCCATGACTTTGAGAATTCATAAATGAGTACCAACAATACCATCTTTTGGAGGCTTCCATCCGTAACAAGGGGTTAAAACGAATTGTGGAATATTTCACACTTTTTTCAATTATTCTTTTGTATGGCTAGAAATGAAACCTAAGCTATAATTTATCCTACAGATAATAACATAACTTATCAAATAAAAAAGTAAACAAATGATATACCAGAACAATTGTGTACCCAGTTTACGACTCAAATTATACAACTATATATATATATATATATATAAATAATAATATTTTACATAAATTAAAAATCCATTAACGTTTCTATCTTTCAAATTAAGCCAATGAAACCATTAAATATATAAACAAAAAATTGATATTATTTAGTTAATTTATTTTGGAAGTTTTCTTCAAATTATGGAATCATCAGCGATAAAATGTACTTTTAAAATATTATTATTTAAAAAAAAACAAATAAACAAAAAATTACTATAATGTATAATTATTTATTACTACATAAATTTATATTCATTAGTGTATATATTAAACTTAAATAAATTGAATTTAAATCCTAATTCATTATAATCCATGATAAAGAAACCAAGTTAACATTATAATGTTTTTAATATAAGAATGGAAATGATATGACATAGTACAAAATTAAATTTAAATTGAGTAGTGTTGTAACGAGAATCTTTTAAATTTATGTGGAAAGAGAATTCATTATTTATTTTATGTGTGGAAATTTTATAATATTTCATAATTTGAAATGATTTAATTTATTATAACTTATTTAAATGTTTACGTAAATTAAGTATAATAAATAATGAATTTTATGCGAAAGGAAATTAATTAACTTTTTAATTAGATTAAAAAAGTATATATATATCATGTGAGGATAATGATTAATGTTGGTTAAGATTAGTATGGTATATTAGATTATACGAAGGTAAGAAATTATTTTAAAATAATTGTAGTTTTTCTAATTTAAAAAGTTAAGAAGATTGATAGTGTGACTAATATTGTGAAAATTATATCGAGTGTGAGTATGAGATGGACTCTTTAAGAGGAAGTGCTTTTTATATTCAACTATTTGAATGGCATAAAGGTGAAAGGTTCTTCATCCCATATTGTTGGAAATTGACTATTACCCAATTTCACTATGGAGCTTCTTATTTTAGCAATGTTCATTTTCTTATGAGATGGACAATCTAAGAGAAAGTGTTTTTCATATTCAACTATTTGAATGTCATAAAGGTGATAGGTTCTTCATCCCATGTTGTTTTGGAAATTTACAAATACTCAATTTCACTATGGAGTTCATGAGAACTTATTCTTATTCTCCTTAAATTTTGAAGTAATAATACTTTACAGCTACTGAAAGAGGTTATATATTTTTTTGGTAAAAAAATTTGAATTTCGAGTAGTCTTGAAATATTTAAATAGATTCTATGAGGTTTATTAAAGTTTTGAAAAAAAATATTAAACTAAACATTCTAAAAATTAAAAAATAAGTTATGAAAATGTTTTTTTTTTTTTTTTTTTTTTCTAATTAGTTGATGACTATGTTTATGATGTTTTAAATTGAATTGTTAAAAACTATAGTAAAAAATAAAAAAATATTATAAAAGTTCTATTCCCCAAGTGCCATAATAATTTAGGCTTTGTTACAATAAATACATTTCAAAATCATAATATTTTATAAATATTTTATTTTAATTTAATTTTATAACATTTTTTAAATTTAAACTTAATACTTACAATATAACCAGATTTTTAACCATGGATATTTACCCCATTTTACCATGGATATTATTAACTTGTAAATAGGCTTTGTTACAATACCATGGGCCATTACCATAGCTTATCAATACCACTTGCCCAAAAACCATAACTCATTTCAAAATCAAAATATTTTATATATATTCTATTTTAATTTTATTTTATAACATTTTACTTTCAATTAGTTTTGAAAATTTAAATAGATTTTATGAAGTTTATTAAGCCCTTATTATGTTAAATTTTTATATTATATTAGTTTAAAATCAATTACTTTCTCCTTAATTTTTATATTATATTAGTTTAAAATCAATTACTTAGTTAATCTTCTCCTTATTTACTTTCTTTTTCTAGACCTTTTTCAAATCCCCGGGCTTTGAATCCATTAGAACCATAGCCATATCACTCTTGGTTTCTCAAGATGATGCTCTTTGTTCGAATCAGAGCTATCAACTACATGGATACGCTTTGTTCCCACCATGCCATCCTCACTGTGAACCATATTTTTCAGTTGATCTAAGTCTTGGATAGCTATTGAATTTGTCCCACTCTGAACATGAGTAGTATTTTCATTATTTTCCTAGGTGCCCCTATCTTCTTTTGTTGAATTCTTCTTTATGTCTTCTTCTTCATCTTCAAAAAGATGTGGATCTTTAAACTACCATCCCTTTGGTTTTGATGTTCTTTTATTTATAGTTTATTGTTTACTTGTGGGCAACCATTCTATAGATGTCCTGTTTGGAAGCAAGAGCAATAACATAATGTTGTATTCTCATAGTCTAGAACTTGAGTCCACTAAAAAAATTATGTTTCAATATGATGTGATCTAACAAACCTTTGCCAAGATCTATCTCCACACAATATTTTGCAAAAGTAAATATGCCTTTCTATGTTCTTTCCATGTCCCTCTTTTTGAATTTTCTCAAACTATTACCAATACCTTCTAGGATATAAGTGTTCCAAAAAGGAAGACGAAGATTTTGGAGCCTTACCCAAACCGGTAGTGTTGTGACTATCATATTCATTGCATCGAATTATGGAAACAATGGAGTGATAAAGAGTCCCACTTTGCTCCAAAACCATGGCCTTTCATTTAGTGCAAACTCATAGTCCTTATGTGTATCAAATTGTACAGTAAAAAAACCCTTGAAACAAAGAGAGAAATCATAGTTTGGGCTCCAAGAGGAAAATCTCCATTGGTGTTAGGCTTATGCTTTGGGCTAGAAACCACTAAATTGAAAGATAACTTCCTTGGATTGCAAAGATGAGAAAAGTGTATTCACCTCTAGAATGTCAACTTACATGGCCATAGAATGTTCCATTTGATCAATAATATAGGGGCTTGGACTGCTTTGTATCTATTATTTTGTGGAGGGAGACTTTTCTTTCACAACATCATTGAAGGAGGTATATTTTCCAATTGGATTTTTGGAACCTAAGACACCAGCTCCTAATGAACCTCCTCTAAGCCTTGTGTTCAAGGTTATATTTGAGTTTCCTTTGATATTATAGTCTTGTATTTGGGGAGAATCACTATGCACCTTCCCTTCAAATTGAAAACTATGACAAAATGTAGGGTACCCCTATTTTTCTTTAATTTTCTACTTTAAAAAAGTGACGGAAGTAGATTTGTTGGTCCAAATGGAGTAGGACTTCCCGCTCATATTATTTATAAAATGTTTGAAATTTTCCTACTCCATTGCATCCGTAGACACTGGTAGAGAATACCCAAAAGGGCAGAAAGGTTATCTATGTGGGTCATAAAACATTTTGGGCTCAAAGGATTTAAAAATGATCCCCAGCTGAATATATCGCCCATGGGACAATGGTTATTTAGCTTATTGTGATTATAAACTTGGACAATTTATTAACCTAGAACGTCCATGAACTCCCAACAAAGTATATTACAACAATAAAAAACCAAAAATAGTAGCACAAACATTTGTTTTGTCGGCCCCCTTCGCCCCGATTGCAATAATGCATAAATATCAACTTCAAATACCTATATGGGGCACAAATATACATATCGGTATTGTTCCACATACAAAAACTAGTTCGAAAATGAGACAAAACCTAGTGAGGCTATGTCATATCTATGATCAATGACCTTTGGTGCAGAGAAAGTTTTGACCTGGCGATACTCAAGGTCAAAGCCACAAAAGGGGCCATGAGAGAACAGGTGAACAAGCTCACCATGCCATGGGCTCACATGTGTATCGAAACTTACTGTAAACTAGACTATGGTGCAGTTTCTAGAATAGCTAATTATTGGAACTCTAGCTTCCTCCATCTTCTAGTCTCCAACTTTATACAGGCATAAGAGGCAGGTACTAAGAAACAACAATGCATATTACACTTGTTTAATTATTATCCTTATTTTTCTAAATGATCTCCTCCTTTATCCTCCAATGGTCTATCCAAGGCTAGGAAACCTTGTGTCATCATTGCTTGAGCCAGAGGTGGGGGTTTTGGTTAGAGTTAGATTTTTTTTGAAAACCCTCTCATTTCCATGTTGTTTAAATTTTTCTTATACATAAGATACCTACTCATAGTCTTGCTATCAATCGGTAAAAGGCTTGCTTCAATCAGAAGGACATGATAGGGAGTATTTTCTTTAATCTTGATATTGTAGGTTATAAATAGATTTTTGATCCATTTTATCTTCCTCCACGAATTTGTGAAGATACTGTAACCTAAAACCTCAAATCCATATAAAATAAAAAAAGTGACAAGAGTATTAAAGAGGAGTTCTTTTTGAATTCCATTTCTAAATACATGTTGAATTACAATTGTTTTCAAGCCCATAAAAATATCATCCTTTTCTCAACGTTATAATTCCTATTAAACTTGTGAGGGATATCAATTCCAATATATTTGTATGTAGTTACTCCAATTAGTAGTTTTTGTCATATATGTAAGTATCCTATGATATCTTTCTATATTTGGTTATCATGACCTTAGTTTTGTGAGAATTAATAGCCATACCCATCCTAGAGAAAAAAATATTAGAGGATTCTTAGTTCTTTCCAAGATCATAATGGTTCCTTTCCAAATGAAACATATTGTTGTAAGTGTAAAGGAGAGAAGTTATGACTATACTAGTGAGGATGGGCCAACACGACTTCTATCTTCCAAACACTCTTATAGCTTATCAGTGTATGTGCCAAAAATGGTAGCGAATAAGGAACATAATTACTTAAATTTGATATTTAATTACATTTAATTTGATTTTACCAACCATAAATGGCTCCAAATGTTTTAATAATATTCTTATACATCATTGTTACAACAACCCTCAACTCAAGAGGAACGATTATCTCTTCTAGCCTCTTCCACAGTTCTTTGCTAGAAATGACGTCAAAAGATTTTCTAAATCAGTGAAACAATAGAAGAGACTAATTTTATTATTTCATCATTATTCTACTATGATATTGAGTGTAACAAGGTGTTACATAGTTGAATAAATTTCCCCAAACCTAACTTTGACTTTTCTCTTTAACCATGGATTTTTTACCATAAATTAATCTTATTTTCCAAAAATAGTTCCATACAACTTGGCTAAGATGTGGCTAATCACAATGGTCCTATAATTAGAGGGATTTCTTTAATTCTCACTTTTAAACATAGGAACAAGGAGGCCCCACATCCAAGTCTTAGGAAAGCCTTGCTTCACTACCAAATAGAAGAGCTTATGCATGTGGGTGATGAGGATAGGCCCTTTGATGTTAAAAATTTTAGTTTAATAGTCTTCAATATCATTATATTTTCCATTAGTGAGCTGCTTAACTCCAAACTTAATATCTTCTATAGAAAATATATCATCTTCTATAAGGGGCATTCAAAATGTTTTCCATAAATTTAGGGGATTCGTGAAGGTCTCTAAGGTAGATTCTAATTATTTAATGGAATCTTACTATTTTATTTAGTTTTATGAATTAAAATTTTCCTTCAAAACTTTCTAGAATCATATTTAGACAGGTTCAACAACTACTCATGTTCTCTATTTATATAGTACATTTTCTTCCTTTTAATAAGAGATTTGTACATATTTTTGTTATCAATATTAAAATATTTTTTAGGAGCATTGCTAATTGCTTTTCTAAAAAATTTGCAATCATTGTCCTATCAAGAATTGGTAGTTCGATTATTCTTTTTATATGACACCTCAATAGAGAATCTGTTGACATAAACAAAGAGGATTACATTAAAAACTATGCTAGAGGTTTTCAATGTTATTCTTATAAGTTAAGATGCATACATCATTATTTAATTCCTTTAAGAAGAGATCCATTTTACTTTTCTTGAAAAACAGGAGCCTTTGATTCTCACAATTCTCTTACATGTGGCTTCTGTGCATGACACGATTTAGACTTAAGGTCAAAGGTATATGATCAGAGTCACGATCATGGCAATTTAAAAACTCAAAATTTACAATTTGATTGGAAACATGGATATTAGATATCAAATAATCCAAGAAATTATGATTTAGCAAACGAGTACAATTCATCTGTTTGGAGTTTGGCCACTTGATTATGTCATTACAAATTATAAGGCCTTAAGAACTATAAAGATTGACTACCTAGTATGAAATAAAATCCTAGTGAGGTCTTTAGATTTTCTTCTGTATCTATTAGCAAAAACAAGGTCCCCATCTAGCCAAAGAGGATTAGGGTTGACATCATGTCTTAGAAGAATAGTTTGGTTGGTTATGGTTGTAGCATTAAAGTCTCCTAACAAGAGAATATTACTTTGATTCCTCAAATTGTGAATATCTTATTCTAGAGTATTACAACGGAAATTTTTATATAGATTTTTTCTTATATAAGTTAGAGTTGATAGGTACAAACTAACAAATTGTGATTTAAATCCTCTTAGAATTAATGTTAGATATTTCGATCTAATTGTATTGATTGAAAGGGTCTATCGTATGAAGTCGAATGTGAGGAGAAACATTTTTTTATATAACAAGTTATTCCTTCAATCCATCCATGAGTGAATTTCTTGTTATGTGCTAACCAAAAAATGAATCCATCTATGTAAGGGACCTTATAGATTCATCATGCTCCCAAGTTTTGACTTAAACAATAATATCAATTTCATTAGAGATCCAACTTACCATAAAACCTTTATGCCATGGAAAGTCATGATAGTTCAAAAATTGTTTTGGAATGTTACAAATTCCCTTTCATTACTCTCAATTTTGTCTTTATCTCTATTAATAGCTTTTCTGTTTCTAATGAGCATCCATTTGTTGTCCATTTGTTTCCCATTCTAGCTTCATTTGCATTTTGAAACTCCTTCCTTAGCTTAGTCTACTAGAGTGAGGTCCTCATTTAGAAATATCCATGTCTCTTTTAAGTTTGGATATTTACTAAGATACATATTTTATTTTTTAATTTAAATGATAATTTAAAACATAATTAATGTATTTTGATGTTTATTTATTATTTTACAATATTTTAAATTCGAATTTATTGAAATTGAAAGATATCAATTTTTTTAATGTGTAATTTTTTTTTTTAATAATTTGTTAATGTAACATTGTGTTCATTCGTGACAATATCATACTTGATTATAAAGCATGTCACTCCTAGTACAATGAATTTAATATTAATGTAACACTCCATATTATTAGGTTAATAAATAATAATAAATAACTAATAACATAATGATAAATAAAGTGAAGGATTATAATAAATAAATAAATAAATAAAAGTAACTATTTTAATATGTAAAAAATGGATAAAAATAAGTAAAAATAAATTATGGAAAAGTATAAGTTAAGAAAAATTCAAGACATACACAAAAATGCATGATGACTGGTGAATTATGTGCATATAGTTTTTTTTTTTGGATAAAGAAGTTTTAGTTAATGTAGGGGGACAAAGATGTCAAGCATCTTTTCTCTTAAGAAATTATGATAAAGTAAGGATTAGTCATTGGTAGAGGTATTTGATTGAGGGCTAGGGGTTGCCACCTCTAAAAACACATAGTGCAAGATAATTAAAAATAAATACTAATAAATAAATGAGAATGATAATAATACATAAAGTGAGTGATTAAAATAAATAAATAAAAGTAAATATTTTAATAAATTAAATGGATAGGGAAGAATTTACCATATTAATGGTTGGCACGCAGTTGCATTCACTTTAAGGGATCAATGTAGTCCTTGTAAATTTTTTTGTAATAAAATGACTCCTAACTTACCAAAAACAAAAATAAACAAAAATAGATAAAAATAAGTAAAAGTAAATTATGCAAAAAGATGATTTAAGAGAAGTTTAAGATAGATATAAAAACACATGATAATAAGTGGATTATGTGAATGGATGTTTTCTTTCCATTTAAGGATAAATAAAAACACATCTTTTCTCCTAAGGGATTGTGGGGAACTAAGGATTGTCATCGACAAAAGTAGTTGATTGAGGAGAAAGACATAGTGCAATTGAGCCCATGATTAGGTGGAGAGTCACCCCCCACATGTTGTTGGAAGTCAACAGGATTAGAGACCACCACACAATAACTTGAATTTCATAAGTTGATTGTAACTTGAGTTCTTCAACTCTGAGGCACAATTTCTCGCACTTACTTTTTATGGTGATTATGTAATTATTAACCAAATATTCTCTATGTTTATCAATTAATGAGTTTGAATTTTCTTGTATGTTTATCTATTTAATCTTGAAGTTTGGACCATTACAATCAGATATAGAATAACTATACTACATATATTGAAAATAATATACTACTTATAAAAATAAATCAAACTAATTATATATTGAGTGAGAATTAAGTCTTAACTAATTATAATCAATAAATTGGAAAAAAAAACACTATAAATTAAAAATTAAATTTAAACTCATTGTAAAAGTGTAACTAAATATTCTACAACTTAATATGGGAAAAATCTTACCACAAAAGAATATAACATAATCATAGATTACAAAAAAAAAATATACAACTTGGCTCCATTTTAAACAATACCAGCCTAGATCCATTTAACTCAGGATCTACTAAGCTCTCAGAATGATCAAATATATTTTCACTCTAAAAGAGGTTCGTATCTCAAGAGATTTGATCCCTCTTTCAGTTTAGTAGATCTAAAATTGAATGGATCTAGGTTGGTTTAATTTTAATTTTAATTATTACTTTTATGTTTTTATTTTATTTTGCCTTAGTCAAAATGTTAAATAGTACAACATCTCTACCCTACTAGAGAGAAATATATATATATATATATATATATATATATATATATATAAAATCAAACACAACCCATATCTAAATAATAATATTAAAAAAAAGTATACACAACCCATATTTATATTAAACTGGAATATAATATATGAAATTAAATTAAATTATTAAAAAAATTATCTCTCATTTTTAATAAATCCATAGTTATGATAAACTATAATAAATATATATATATATATATATATATATATATATAAACTATATATATATATATATATATATATATATATATATATATATATATATATAAATTAGTACCTTGATAATTTACTTATTCACTATCAAAACCAAATATAATAAACATTTTAGTTTCATAATTTTATAAACATTTTTATTAAAAATAATTTAATAAAAAATCAAAATAAATATCTTAATTTCATAAACATTTTTATCAAAAATAATTTAATAATTATTTTAATAATATATAATTACATAAAATTAATTTAAATTAAATTTTATTTATATAACTAATAAAAAAATAGATATATATTAAATTTATACTTGAAAAAATCAATGTTATTTTTAAATTTACTCCTTTTGAATAATATTCCACAATTTAAAAGAGAGTTTATCTACAACGATGTGGACCTATAACATTATCTTTCCGGTTAAATAAAAAATATATATTAAATTTATACTTGAAAAAATCAATGTTATTTTTAAATTTACTCCTTTTGAATAATATTCCACAATTTAAAAGAGAGTTTATCTACAACGATGTGGACCTATAAGTTGAATATTAAGGGCAACGATAGCATAAACCAAATTAATGACGTCATATTAGAATTAAATCTGAATAATATTTTTTAATTAACTATGATGGATAATAAAAGACAGACAAAGTAATCATGGTCAACTATTAAAAATTAATAATAATACAAAACTAGTTGTAACATTATAATTAATAGAATCGAAAGTAGCAGAATACATAAACTAAAATTGAATCAAAAATAGGTCAAATGAAAACAATTAATACAGTCTCCGTTAGAAGTTTTTCTGAAGTTTTTCTGAAGTTTTTCTGAAGTTTTTCTTGTGTTGCGCACCATTGTTATTCAATAACTGAGTAAACAATGGAGAGGTTGGATTACTTCATTTGTTCAGGGGTGGCATTCTTGGGCCTTGCGGCGGCTGTGTTGGCTTTCCTTGCAGAGGCTATGCGCAACCCGGTGAGTGACCCTTCTACTCCTATTTTATTTTGTTTTCCTTTGCATCTCAGGATTTCCCCAAAAAAGAAGAAAAAAGAAGAGCGTTCTAATAAATTAAAGAAAGTTTATAATCTGCATATATTTTAAGCAAATTCATAAAAAGAATATAATAGATATTTGTTTGAAACAATGATGGTAAAGACAAATTGCAAAAATTAATGTGAAATAGGATTTTTTTTTACCCATCCATCTTTATAGAGAGACTTCTATCCAAAATAATAGTAAATCATAAATATAATTTTCAATATTTATTTGAAATTTGAATCTATATTTTATATAAAATTGTAAAACTCATGAAATCATTTTGTTTCACTTAGTGGCATTTAATGATCACTATATCTATGAAAGAGTAATTTCCACCTTCTTTGCTTCCTTACTAGTCTTCAAAGGAGAGTTTAAATCTTCAACCTACATTTTCAATGGTCATTGATATTTTTCTCCATATGTAATGTGTGTTATATTTTTACATTATAATATTTTTTTCATTTTCAATTATATGTAATTTGTGTGTTATATTTTTACATTATAATCTTTTTTTCTTTTCAACGATGTTGGCTCATATAATTTCCATATTTTTGGTTTGGGGTCTTTTTTTTCCTTTTTGGATGAGATGTTACTTAAAAACAAGAACCCTTAGTTTGTCCTATTTGATAGTAAATTTGACAGTAGAATGATATGCTCTCATCATCTAATAATTAATTTTAACAAAATATTTTTTTTAAAATATCATCTTATTTGAAAAAAGTTTATTAAACTTAATTTCAACACATAACTAAACATATATAAAAAGATCTAATATAATTATCTATGAATATAACTTAATATATCTTTACAGGGTTTGATTATTAATCTTATCCAAAAAGCTTCACCAAAAAATTATAGTATGCTAAAAAAAATAGTGAAGTTTTGAACTAATTTTATAGAGTTTTCAGTATGGTATACATTTTTGTAAAGACTTGTTATCTCTCTATCAATATCTACATTTCGTGATATTAATTTTTGTCACTTATTTTTGTTGTTTTATTTTTGTTGTTTTATTTATATTTATTTTTAATAGAATGATGAAATACAGTTAATAAGTTTTCACTACTTAATTTTAATTTTAACCGTCTTTATTAAACATTATTTCAAAAATTATATTTTATTATTTTTAGTACTATTAAAATTTAAATATTTTTAATAATGTTAGAATTTAAATATTACTATGTTGTATAGTATGAACTTAAACTTATATTGTAGGTAAAAAAAATAAATTAAAAATAATTAAATTAAAAAAAAATCTAATATATAATAACAAAAAAATATAATGGTAGATTAACATTATTAATAATAAAATTGAAAAATTAAATAAGATAATGTTAAATTAGTAGATAATGTTAGATAAGGTTTGAGTGAGCTTTCGGCCTTGAGTATGCCGTAAAACTGCTTCTGCTTGGGTAAGAGCTCGTCTTCCTCGGACGTAAGGAAACAGGTTAACGGCCCAAGACCCAGAGGCATCTGGCACGAGTGAAAGCCTGCTCCCTTACGGACCACCAGCCGGTTATTACAGGTGGGGTGGTTTTCCTTGATAACGGTGATGAATCAAACCGACATTCGCGGATAGCAGCCAGAGATGGCTGTCGTCACTGTCGGTTTGACACCTGAGTTTGATAGGAATGGTTAAGAGCATGTGTTTCTTCATAAAAAGTTATTAGTTCAAAACCAGAAAGAATAGCAGTAACAAATTATTACACCGATAAAAAAGAATCTCATACACCAATTTAGTGTCTAACTTAACTATAACATTAAAATTAGATAATAATAATTATTAATAAGCTATTTAAAAAATAATTTTAATTTAATTAGCGTTGAATAATTTCATGAAACAATTTTTATGTGCCAATATAATAATCATTTCATTCAACAGGCTCATGCTGAGGCTGAAGTCGATGGTACCCTATGCTTATATCCAAAAAGTGCTGCACAGTTTTATGGAACAGGTTCATTATTAGCTCTTGTAGTGGCTATAGTCATCGTAAATGTCGCAGCTCCTTGTATTTGTCGTGCTGCTCAATATCGATCAAACTGGAAGAAGAAGCCTCTTGTCAATATTTGCTTTCTTTTTTCCTGGTATTTAACAATTTCCTCTCACTATTCTAATAGATTCATGTTCTGAAATAATTATATGCTTCACATTCATATCACCATGTTCAAGGTTTTTATTTATATATCTATCTATATATATATATAAGAAAGCTTTTATTTATATATCTATCTATATATATATATTCATTCCTGATTATGTGTCATTTTACAGGATTGCTTTTTTATTCGCCATTGGATTCCTTATCAATGGGATTATTAGGAGTTCTGAACGTCATAAAACAACCACCATCGTGAACGTTGAATGCATAATTAAAAGATTTAAAAGGCCGGCAAAAGTTTTTGTCCGAGCAGGTTTCTTGGCCTTAGCGGCATTAGGGTCGAGCGCTTTCGGCATATTCCACTATATTTCGACATCTCGGAATCAAAATATTGCCATGGCATAACCTCTATGTTGTGGTTGTCCTTGTGGCAGTTACATTTGGCAGTTGTGTTATGTTCAAGTATTAGAATGGTCAGTGAATATTCGATTAGTCTTTAACAAGTTTAAATTTTATGAGTATCTTTGTGATGCTTTAATGATTTTAAGAAATATTAATTTACAAAAAGGATTTTTGGGTGGTATATTGAATATTTCATTTGAATTGAAAAAAGAATTGGATAATAATCAAGGTGTGATATCATGGATTTTATGCTAAGGTGGACGGACCTACCTATGGTTTTGTGCATGGTTTTAGCACATGGTTTTGGGAATGATGGTTTTCTTCCCATGGTATTTTGTAGATCCGGTCAAGGGAACTACGGTTATGTTCCAATCCAGGGTTGATGAAATGTTTCAGCATATATATATGTGTATTGTAACATTGAAAGGAATATAATGAAAAATCATTCTAGTAGTCCCAATTTTGGGATCTACCGAAAATGAAATTGAGTCTTTTTAATACATGCTTGTTATCTTTTATGGAAAATATAATATATATATATATATATATATATATATATATATATATATATATATATATATATATATATATATATATATATGTTTTTTTTATTGTAAATGGTGAATATATAAATAATAAAATTTCCATAAAACAATTTATAAAATTAAAGAGAACACATTGTTCCTATGTAGGGTTATTTTTCAAATTTTATAAGGTCAATTCTTTTTTTTAGTATTATTATTACGAAAATCATTATATCTTTGAAATTACAAGGCCTTGTGTTAGTGCAAAGTTCAAGGATCTTAACATTATAAAACATTTTAAAAAAATTTTAAGGTCAAGATCTCGATTTGTACTAGTGAAGTGTATAAATTATTTTAAAAATGATATAAGTGATAAAAAAAGTTGTAACAAAAATAGAAGGGTATATATTTTAAGATTTTGATATCTTTCATGTCAAAATAGTAAACAATATTATTTTCTCTTAAAAAGTTATATATTTGGCTATACAACATTATTATGGATGGATTTGTGTAGCACATATAAAATAATGTGAAGAATACATATATGGAAAGTCATTAAGATAATTTAATATTTGATGTATCTACAACCGAAACCACTAGGATTTTCATTTCAAACCTAACTCCAAGATAACCAAATCAATGAAAACATATCATGAAGCTGCCATATTCACCTTGCTTGCAAAGTAAATAAATACATAAATAAGGAAATGAACATTGTAGAGTTTGTGCCCATTCTAGAGTGCTTGAATATTCTAAAGTGCATGCATGTTCTAGAGCACATGCACATTTGAGAGCATGTGCAAGTTCTAAAGTGCATGCATGTTCTTAGAAAGCCAACACTTTTTCGACAAGCATTCACAAGGTAGGATTAATAAGAATGTGACAAAGGAATTTTGTATGCATCTAGGGCCACGAGCAACATTCCGACCTACCGCAAAGGACCTTTCAAGGGCATCCTTGCTCTCTTAATGGGGATAGTCAACATATAAGATTTTTAACATTGAAAATGAGTCTCCACAACTTGGATATGGTCACGAGAACAAACCTAATAATTAGGCCCTAAAGGATGCTTATATGCTTCTAGGCCCAAGAAATGATAGTTTTAATGACCACAAATCACCTGTTGAGGGTATCCTCTTCCTCTAACTAGGTATATATATACCAATAATAATTTTGAGCACTCGGTATGAGTTTTGGGGCCCTGGACATGGATAGGAGATGAAACATGATCTTTACACCCTAATAAGCTTATACCAATTTAGGACTACGAAGAATGCCACAAATAATTATTCATGACTTCTTGAGCGTATCATTGACCTTTTATTATGGATGTTAGTGTCATCAAGAGGTTTTGAGTAGAAGGTAGGTGTCGTAGGGCCCTAGAAATGATATAGGGAAGAAAGATATGCCTTAGGTCCTAAAGAAAACTTTAAGGCTTCTACAGCCCTGAAAAATACCTCAAAACATGACACATAACCTTTGGATGGTATCCTTGGCATATAAGAAATATGTTAGTGATCCCTCATAATTTTTTATCATCGGGTATGGGTTTTTAAGGAATTCATTTGGTTGAGTGAAGAAACTTAATATTTTTCTGAAGTAACCCTCTATCTTGAACCCCATCCACCCTTAAGACCCTACCTCGACATACATCCCAATCTTCCCCTAACCCAACACTGCCCTCTTCCATTCGCCCCTTCCCTTTACCCTAACCACCTTCACACTATGACCATATCCCCTCCCTTGGTACTTCATCAACTCTATCATTAGATCCTCTTCCTTGGAGACTTATTCCTTAGTTATTCATATGGCCCTATTCTGACCCCTAAACACCTTTTCACCATTTAACCCTATGTTTGCCTCCCCTTCACCATATGCCCCACATTCCCTTGAGGCATAACCTTGGCCCCTAACCCCTCATCTATAAGCCTAGCTTGAACTAGAATTCTTGGCCCCTAATTCCCTAGACCTTATCCTCCTAACCTTATATATTTTACTAAAGGATCCCAAATCCATTTTACCTCATCTATGTAGATTTGGTTACCCTTTATATATCCCCCTCTTCCCTTGTATCCTGATTTCCCAACTAGCCCCTTGGCACCCATCTCTTCGAAATTGTTAACAGATGTGGAATTCCATGCAATAGATAGGGATGCCCTCCAGCATCAAGTCCCAACTAGACCTGACACTATTTGATATGAGAGATGCATTTGGATTCTAGCCTAATTGCCATTTTCTGGTTCTTGATTTTCTATTGATTATATTGAAAATGAAGAATGAAATGCTTTCTATTCTAAACGTAGAAAGTGAAAGATTCATGTGTACATATCGTAGATAAGGGTAATTAATAGCGAATAAATGAACAATAAATGACCAAAAAATTGTTCATAGACAAAATATAGTTAGTTATTTTTTATATGAATAAGAATTAGTAAAATCTAAACTTATTCGATAAACACAATAATCTATATAATAAATTAGCTAGCACCATTAATTCATTATTCAAGAGAAATTATAAAGGAAAATATAACATAATGAGAGATTATACTAACTAATATGAGAAAAGTCAACTATAATGAAAGTAAAATATCACAAGAGTGCATGCATAAATTTTTTACTACAAAAAGTTAACAAAAACTCATATCAAACACTAGAATTATTCTTTCTTCCCCAAGAATGGCCCTTTGGGATTCTAATATTACATCCCTAGAAATAATTCTCTATATTTTATGTTGGTGCACAAGGGTGACTCGGGGTTTAGAATTAAGCCAACAAAACCCCCTCAAACACTAACATTTTCAACAACTACGAGCATGTGGGGTCCAACCAGAGGTATATTGATGGGTTTGCAAGAACCCTTTAAAGTTATGCAAGAGAAAAGGGGAAATAGAGATGACTCTGGTTTTCAATAATCCAACCTGAACTATGGTATTCATAATATGTCGCAGTTATGCCCATGTTGTGGCCACAACATCCCCATAATTTTTGAAAAATTATTGTGGGGACCCTCCATGTAAATTTTGGTCAAATCACTTCTTTGATGCTTTATTTGCGTAATTTCCACTTTTCTCAATTTTTCGTTTTAATTCTTCCATTGTGTGTGGTTTCTCGCCAGCTTCCTAATGACTCAAATTTTGCTAAATTTAAACTGACGATTTGAAAATGACACTTGTTCAAAATTTGGTTAAATTTAATTATCTAAATTTAATACATATAAATTTGTATTTTACTATAACTTTTTTTAAATAATTTTTTTAAAAATTTATTAATAAATATTAATTAAAAAAATTATACTAAATTAATTATAATTTAATTAATTATTTAATTATTTTTAAATATTCTATAAAACTACCGCAACCAAATTCTTTATATATTTATTAGCTATATAAACTAATAAAAATCAAGCGAGAAATTCCCATAGTTTCATCCGAGATTCCTAACTTTAGAATAATTGACATGCATAGAAGTTTTGTTTTATAATCTAAAAATAATATAGAAAAGAGGCCCACATTAGCTCACCCACTTCATGCTCAACATCCACACTCGTGGCTTTAAGCCATGAAGCATGTCATTAACTTTTTTGCCTTTTATTTTATTTTAACTTTTTATTATTTTATTTATTATATATTTATTTATATATATATATATATATATATATATATATATATATATATATAATTTTAAAATGATATTTAAATTTTATATAAAATATCTTTTTAATAAAATGTCTATACATTTTTTAAGTAAGAAATTAATTTTGAAATTTAATTTTTGACAACTCATAATTTAATATTTACTAAGTTAAATGAGGTTTAGGACGGCTCATTTGAAAGCTAAAATTATAGAGAAGATTTTGGGAGTAGGTACTGGTCATTTACTGTGATTAAAATTTAGTAAAATGTTGGAACTTCGAATTTACAACAACAAAAAATGAATTTTGTGATTTTGTTTTGGAATAGTTTTCATTATCCCAAAAGGTATGGTTGCAGCAAATTCATTCAAAATTATTATCCCTCAAAAGAAATCTCTACATGGAGCAATGGGAGCATAGATCTTATTTTATTTAATTCACTTTGATTTTAGTGGAATAAATTGGTTTTGACAGTTTAGTGTTTTGATTTCATGTGCAAATTTAATTGGTTTTTAATTATATTTTTGGTAGCATTTTTGCAGAGAGTTGTTGGAGAGGATGAAGAAAAGAGATTTTGGGACAATGAAATTGCACGAGCAAAAGGAAAAAGGTATTTTTTCCCAACTAAAATGAGAGATCTCAACGATTCTTTCAACAATTCTCATTTTTGGAATTTTTTTTCTAAATTATAAATACTAGTTTTGAGAATGAGGACAATGTTCCTTTATTCTACAAATTAGAGGCTCTTTGCACTTCTGTGAAGGGAATTCTTACTGTAGGTAGAGAGGGATGCTCAGATCTGAGTCTTGGGGGTTCTTCTCAAGATTTAATCTTTGTATTTGAGGTAGAGCTTGAAGTATTATAGCTCTTTTCTCTAGTGCTAGAGCTCATAGTCTTGGGAAGATTGTTGAAGAAATACAATGTAAAATAGAGAAAGGAAATCAGGTTTATTGATTGTATTTTCATATACTTCTATTTGTTACTAAAATAATATTCCTTTTATTGGCATATATGTGTCAATTGTTTCATATTTTTCACTTTTTTTAGATATGAGAATGGTTGTCTACTGGATCAACTATCTTATCTATTGGTCACATAGATCTGTTATCTATTTTCAACTTTATTTTATGCTTTAATCAAATTTCTGAGTAACTATTTACTTAGGAATTTGTCATTTTAAATAGATTTAATTGTCATTGAATTGTATGAATTATTTTTGCAACTAAATGGTTTATCTATCATTGTTTTAAATCACTAAATCAAAGAATGTATGACACTTAAAATATCAATTGTTAGAACTTCTTCAACAACTTGATATTTATCATACAACACATGTTAAATCCTCATTCTTTTAAATCATTTTGCTCTTGATTTGGATGAGATCTGCATCTTGTCTTAATTGAAATAAGATATATGAGATCTGCATCTTGTCTTAATCAAGATAAGATAACATAAGATAGAGTATCTTCGTGATGCTTTAATTATTTTAAGAAATATCAATTTATGAAAAGAAAAAATGATCATTTTATGAAATTAAATATTGAATTTGAATTGAGAAAAGAATTGGACAATAATCAATGTGTGATATCATGGATTTTATGCTAAATTATATAGATATTTAGGATAGTGGAAGAGCTAGAAATATTGATACAAATATGGAAAAATATTATTCTTGAAATATTTATAAATATATTTGATTAAATAAATTGATTGAGGATGGGTACAAGTTAATGATGATTTCTTACTATTACTCCGAATGTAAATATGGAAAAAAACAATCTACTAACTTGAAGTGATGATTTGAGTATTTTTATAATTAATTGGACTACAATGTAAAAAGATGAAATATGGAAAATTATTTTTTGAATAGATAAAGATGAAATATGGAAATAATAACTTTTTGAATAAATAACTTTTATTTATATAATTTGTATATAACTATATGAAATTGAGTCTTTTAATACATGCTTCTTGTTTTTTTATGGAAAATATAATATTTATGTTTTTTTTTAATTGTAAATAGTGAATATATAAATAATAAAATTTCCATAAAACAATTTATAAAAGTATAGAGAACACATTGTTCTTATGTACGGTTATTTTTCAAATTTTATAAGGTCAATTTTATTTTATTTCTATTATTATTATTATTATTATGGAAGTCATTATATTTTTGAAATTACAAGGCCTTGTAGTGTTAGTGCAAAGTTCAAGGATCTTAACATTATAAAACATTTTAAAGATTTTTTAAGGTCAAGATATGGATTTGTATTAGTGAAGTGTATAAATTATTTTAAAAATGATATAGGGGATAAAAAAGTTGTAATAGAAATAGAAGATGTATATATTTTAGGATTTTGATATCTTTGTTGACAAAATAGTAAAAAATGTTAATTTTTCTTAAAAAGTTATATGTTTGGTTATACAACATTATTATGGATGGATTTTTGTAGCGTATATAAAATAATGTGAAGAATACATATATGGAAAGTCATTAAGATAATTTAATATTGATGTATTTACAACCGAAACCACAAGGTTTTTCATTTCGAACCTAACTCCAAGATAGCCAAATCAGAGAAAACATATCATAAAGATTCCATATTCACCTTTCCAAATAAATAAATAAATAAGGAAATGAACATTCTAGATTTTGTTCCCATTCGAGAGTGTGTGAATATTCTAAAATGCATGCATGTTCTAGGGCACATGCACATTTGAGAGCATGTGCATGTTCTTAGAATGCAAACACTTTCTGGACTAGCATTCACGAGCTAGGATTAATAAGAATGTGACAAAGGAATTTTGTATGCATCTAGGGCCACGAGCAACATTTTGACCTACCGAAAAGGACCTTTCAAGGGCATCCTTTCTCTCTTAATCAGAATAGTCAACATTATAAGTTTTTGAACATTGAAAATGAGTCTCTACAACTTGGATATGGTCACGAGAACAAACATAATAAGTAGGCCTTAAAGGAATCTTATAGGCTTCTAGGCCCAAGAAATGATAGTTTTAATAACCACAAATTACCTGTTGAGGGTATCCTCTTCGTCTAACTAGGTATATATATACCGATAATATTTTTGAGCACTAGATATGGGTTTTGGTGTCCTGGACATGGGTAGGAGAGGGAACATGATCTTTACACCCTAATAATCTTATACCAATTTAGGACTATGAAGAATGCCACAAATAATTATGCATTACTTCTTGAGGGTATCATTGGCATTTTATTATGGATGTAAGTGTCATCAAGAGGTTTTGAGTAGAAGATAGGTGTCGTAGGGCCCTAGAAATGATATAGGGAAGAAAGATATGCCTTAGGTCCTAAAGGAAACTTTAAGGCATCTAGAGCCCTAAAAAATACCTCAAAACATGACACATTACCTATGGATGGTATCCTTGGCATCTAAGAAATATGTTAGTGATCCATCACAATTTTTTTATCATCGGCTATGGGTTTTTAAGGAATTCATTTGGTTGAGTGAATAAACTTAATATTTTTTCTGAAGTAACTCTCTATCTTGAACCCCATCCACCCTTAAGACCCTACCTCTACATACATCCAAATCTCCCCCTGACCCAACAATTCCCTCTTCCATTGGACCCTTCCCTCTACCCTAACCACCTTCACACTATGGCCATAGCCCTTCCCTGGGTACTTCATCAGCTCTATTATTAGATCCTCTTCCTTAGAGACTTATTCCTTAGTTATTCATATGTCCCTATTCCTACCCCTGAACACCTTTTCACCATTTAACCCTATGTTTGGCTCCCCTTCACCATATGCCCCACATTCCCTTCAGGCATAACGTTAGCCCCTAACCCCTCATCTATAAGCCTAGATTGAACTAGAATCCTTGGCCCCCAATTCCCTAAACCTTATGCTCCTAACCCTTATATATTTTATTAAAGAATCCCAATCCATTTTACCTCATTTATGTAGATTTCGTCACCATTTCTATATCCCCCTTTTCCCTTGTATCATGATTTCCCAACCAACCCCTTAGCACCTATTGACAGTGCTAGACTTGCCAACATGTCATAGGATCTCCTCGATAAGAAGTCCCAATTAGACCTCAGACCATTTGGTGTAGGAGTCCTAGCAGTGGGTCGTACGGTAATGCCTTGACTACGATTTCACATAGAGGCAAGTAATATGTCCCTGTTGGTAGCAAGGGTGTGATAGCTCAGGCGAGTCAAAGAAGGTGCATGAGAGATTCTAACACATGGAGGGTGAGGTGAGTGTGCCCCTTGGAAGCCTGTAATAGTACTCATCTTGGAAGGGAACACACGATCAAAGATGAATCACCGGATGGAAAGCAAGATAGCGAGCAATCCAAAGTGATGTCTAAACCAACAACACATCTGCAACAAGATTCATACAATTACATACAAAATATTTCATGCACAAATGCGTAAGTTAAATAACATACATTTCTACAACAACCAAAATAGTCCAACTACAATAATAACATATGCATGAAAACATGTTGGCTCTATTATATTAAGAAGTGTAAGTTCCAGTCATACAATACATCCATGTCCAACCACTAGCTCCAATAGTGTAATGTTACAGCCACAACCACCTACTCCTCCAAAGAGATATACTAGCTCTGTGCAGTGGAGAAGCCAAGGCGCGTTACAATACTATCCAATCTTTCTCTAACATACTCCTATCAAAGCTTGCCTGACCAAAAGCCTCTACAATGAGTTATGAGGGACTATTTATAGAAAATGGTGGGGTGACCCTTGAAATTCCCCTTTGTGACAATTCATCTACCCTCATGACTCTTCATCTACTCTATGACTGTTACATCCAACTATCGACAGTTGAAGTTACACTTGACAAGAAGTTACGTTAAATGCACATGTACCCATGCGAGACAAAAATGGCTTGAGCAAGCCATTGAAGAAATCAGTATGACTTAGAAAATTGTGGGAAGTCCAACTCTTTGACATCCTCGTGATGATCGACAGTAGTGAATTGAAGCCAAGATTGATAGTCTGTGATGGTGTCCATGTACTCCAAGGTGACATATTTCTAGAACCTGACTCTTTCCACCATAGAATTTGGGTACACTAATCGGGCTCCTCTCTCCAACTCGTCTAAAAGCATGCGCATCATTGTCTTTAGCATAGCTGGACCAGCAACATACGTGTGCATGATGTGTGCACTTATTGGAAAGTATGGGCTAGTGGTTATGTGCTTCAACTCATCAAAGTACGAGTCAAGCTCTAGTCAGACCTGTGCCTTTGTCTTCACCTAGGTGAGAGTCCCAATAGATGGGATCGCATGTGCATGCACCACAACATCCATACTCTTGAATACAAGTGCATGGGAAGCCTATAGATTAGTGATAAGCTGTGGGAGCCCTTCATAGCTCCAGATTTCACTGCGGATGCGTGCCTTCAACTCGACCACTCTGGGATTAATCATCTTAGGCAAGTGAAACGGGTCTTCAATTCTGCTTGAGCGGATGTTGTAACCAGTTGTCCTCCGTGCTTGGTCGTTTGTAGCTCCCTCGTCATTCACTCATTCTCAACTATCAGAAAGCAAGGACTCCAGCTAGTGGCTTCGGCAAAAGATTTGGTAGAATCAGCCAATGTAGCTAGATGTTTACGCACGTTTACGCATTTGGATAACATCTTACAATAAGTGTTCACAACAGTCTCTACTGGTGTCCATGCCCACTTCAAGCCCGAGAACCCCTGTCTGGCACAGATTGCATCCAAGTTGTAGGCGGACATGTAGAACTTTGCTTGCATACCTTTGGGTGGCTGTTGAGCCCTTATTATCTATTCCTTCAGCTAATGAGCCAACATTTTGGACCAGTTACATGCTTTTCGCTCTCTGGCCAGTTGGTCCAACACGATCACCCAACTGTGTGAGAAGGTTTCTATGCTTTCTTGGAAATACATGCGACATGAAAAGATGACCAAGTATTGATATGACTTTCATAGTATCTTCATTTTGTAGACTTACTAGGGTGTCATTCAGAATTTAGCCAGCTCCTTCACCCAGTTCTTCAAAATGTCTCTGGAGTTAGCATTGCTACTATGTAAGCTGAAGGGAGTCTCCATAATGGTCACAGGCTCTGACATATTATACATCTCGTCATAATCATGTGCCCTAAAGGTAGCAATCTCTGTCCTGCTAACATTTCTTAATGTCATCATCTTAGGATTAGTGTGCGAGACGATCCAATGTATCATGTTCACACATGGGAAAGCGGGGTATCTGCGTGCAATCCGGTACAAGTTGGACTTGTGGGTGTTCACATACACCTAACAGTCTTTGAGGTCTTATTGAAATGCCCTTGCAAATGCATCATGAACCTCTTGCCATTTCAACTTGATGTCCTTGTCTAGAATCAACCTGGTATCTTCATAGATTGGTAGACTTGTAGACACTCGCTCAACTATTGCTCCAGTTGCACTTCCGTTAGTGTCCTTTGATCTTGCTCTCTTGGAGACCATTGATCCTGAACTGCAAAGATGTGAACGAACACTTGCTAGATCTAGAGACAAAGTGACATGCATGGCAAGAAATCTATCAACGAAAACCAAAGCAAAGTTGAGGAAATACATGCAACATACCTCGGGATTGATAGGAAAGGATTGCACAATTTCTTCTGCCTGGCTGGCTGATTGGCTTCCAGAACTACGGAAAAGGAATTCTAAGCTGTCTAGGGAGGCTGACTGACTGATAGAATTGTGCAATGTGCAATCGAGGGTGGTCGATTGGCTACTGGAATTACGCAATGCACAATTTCAGCTGGCAATGGTTGCAGGCTCAGTGATTACATTGCGTAATTTTCAGGGACAGCAATCATTTTCCCTCAGGATTGTATAAAGAAAGCCTGGAGGATAGCTCTTGGGTAGAAATGAACATTTCTTGAGAGGAAGACAGAGCCTTCCTTCTTAGGATTGTGCAATGTTGTCTTGGTGAGACAAAGTTCGGGCCAAGGCTACCCAAACCTGTCGATGGGCAACTGTAAGCAAATGTGATGGTGAATGCATGGAAATATTGAGTGTAAGTAGAAGCAAATGATCATGCATGCAAATAGTGAATGAACGATTCAGAAAATCGATTCATGCATGTGGGTGAAGCAGGTTGCCGAATCGGCGACTGTTCGTGCGAACAGTTTCATGCATGCAACACTAGTGAGATGCTAAAACTGAAATTGTGCTAATACAAGCTATTATGCATGTAAATGGCAACAAGAATTTAAAGAAATCAAGCAAACAACACTCACAAAAGACAAAACACAAAATGCAGCAGAAATGCTGCAAAAGATAAGTTGAGACCACTTTCCCATGAATAGTTGAGCTGGATGTGTTGAAGAGTCCTGGATGTGTTGTGGGATGTCAGAGCTCCAAGATCGATGTGAAGAAATGAGCTCTAAAGGGTCGAATGAATAAGTTTGAAGCTCATGATGCGCATGCCACAAATATAGGAAAGAGTGACAATTGGAGGAAATATTCTAACACTATCATTGCATGTAAGCTCTAGTTGCTAAAAATAGCTCCCTAAAATCTAGGGATGCTTTTTGCATGTTACCTTTTATATTCCAGGAAAAAGCAGCCCATGCATGCAAGTCAAGTTTCCTTGGTCCACACGAGCACATGAGTTGAGTTTACTGAGTAATGATGACAACATTGAGAGTTTATATTTAGATTAAAATTGTAATTCTTAAAAATAGAGGATTTGATTATAGGATTTATTTCAAGCAAGAGTGATTTATGATTTTGAGCAAGAGAGAATATATTTTCAATTAATTTTGGATTTTCATGTAAGAGTGTGTAATTATGATAAATTATTTGATTCCTTTAGAGAATTAAGTTTCTTTCAAAGCATAAGTCAGAGATATAGCAGAGAGAGAGAGTGTGTGTGTTTTTATGCGTTAAATTTCATTTTACAAGTGTGAGATTGATTTATAATTCTGAGGTTTTCATAAGTTGTGTGGATTTCATAATTAGATATAACCTTTATAAGAGTGCAATAAATTTTTATAAGTGTGGGATTGATTTACGTTTATGCAAAATTGTGAAGGTTTCTTTTGAAGCAGTTGATAAAAGAGTGTGATCATTTTATTTTCTAGGAGAAACTACTCTACTCATTTGAATTCCAACAACTTAATTTAGAATCTATATTTCGATAACTCAATTTAATCCAGAGGTGTGAATAATCAAGGACTATCTAGCACATATAGTGCACTTACACTTCATCGGCTTACTAGCTCTGGTCGATAATTTATGAAAGTAATCTAAAGTTAATTAAATTACCAAACAATAGGAAACACAAGATATATTAGAGAAAACATAATTTTATTATTGTATACAATAGTGAGGACTCCAATCATCTTTTACAAAATTCAGGCTCCAACCTGCACAAAAAAAATCTCCAGACTCTTCAAGGCTCCAACCTTGAATGAGTACTCCAATCCTCAAATACAAATTCCAGAACCAACATGGTCTCGATGAGGAAACCTATCCTCTTGGGCTCTAACCTAAAAAAACACTTCCAATATACTTCAATTCTTTCTTCAAATTGTCTCCAAAGGATACTCTAAGGATAGCTTCCAAGGATGAATTCAAGACTTCTTCTTAATTCACTTCAAAAACAATCCAAGGATTCTTAAAGGCCTGGTCCAAAATTAAACTCTTCAAATCTTCTTCAAGGAATTTTAAAAATTTTCTCCAAGGGTTGTTCGAAAACTCTTCAAATATTACTCCGGGATCTAATCCAAATTCCACTTCAAAAGATATCTATAAATCCGCTCAAGAATGTCTTCAAGTATGCTATTAAAGTCACTTTTGGTCTAAGCCTGCTCCAATAAGATTTGAGACTACTCTAAAAGTCTTAAATAATGTACACAATGGAATACTCCAAAAGTGCTACAAGGTTTGCTTCAAGAGGGTTCTAAATTTTGCACTAAATTCTCCAAGGTCTCCTTAGGATTTTTCCAAAATTTGCTTCAATATTGGTATCAAGTTTAGCTCAATAGTCACCATAGGGCGATCCCTATCATAGGGAAAAGTTATTATCACAGGCTGAGTTCTATCATAAGTTCGTGGTCTATCTCATGCCCAAAATTCACTTTGAAACTTTCTCTTCATAAGGCTAAATATTGTTCTTAGAGGGGGGCTAAGTTGCAGACCTATGATTCTCCACAGGAGGCTGAAATGTAGGCTTAGTTTATACCTCGTATGTCCTCTAGATACAGGGTCAATACTCCCTCAAAGTTCCTATTACAGGGCCGTAATTTGCTCCTAGTGTAGGGATGAATTATGTACTTACCTCAAGACTGAATTTGCAAGATTAAAGTTTGCTTAGAGAGTCAAATTTTGAGCCACAAGAGGGCTAAGAAATCTGCTACAAATAGGTTTAATTCTCCATAAAAGATGACTTAAATTTCGACCAATAAATCCTCCAAGAACCTTTAGTCAAAACATAATTAATCTTCAAGAGCAACCTCCTTCCATTCTACTCAAGGTTCATGAGATATGAACCTTATTCATCAAACCCTGATTCTCTTGTTCTTTTTCTTTATTTTATTTCTCAGATAATCCATGAAAAAATATTCCACAAATACTTCCATGACTATGTAATATATAATGGTTGAACAAGGCTAATATGAGGTTGTCTTGGCCATTTGAAAAGACATGAATATAAAAGAGCCAACCTAAAATAAAGATTTGTCTAACTAGGTGCTAACTTGAGGTTAATTAACTTTCATAACCATGTTCGATATGGATCAGGGTACCATCAAAGAAAGTTCATCTTAAATAATGAAATAATCTCACATACAATCTCTTAATTGAACAATGGTTTGCACTTCTGAAATAATCATTCGTGGAAGTGGTATTTTATAGCATATGATCATTGCCTAGAATGACTTGGATTTTTATTGTTGCCTAAGATATTTATATTATTCAAATACTCATGCGTTCAACATATGAGATTAAACCAATACTCAAAAATGCATCAGTCAAAGCATGAAGTTTCCTTTGATATTAAGAAAATTATGTAACCCTTTATCTCAATAGCTCAATATTTGTAGGTAAAGCATCATCCAATAAGATGGACTTACTCTTCATGATATTGAAAAATTGTGCATATAGTTTTCCTTAACTTGCTTAGGGAAATTCCATAGATACCACACTCAGGTTGAAGGTATTGGTATCCCTTTCCAAGGTATAGAGAAGACTAAATAGCGTGTATAACCATGCAATCCACTTATCAATGTTGAACCCATCTTTGGATCTACTATCATTGAGCAAAACTCCTCATAGTCATTGCTTCGACATCAATGACAACATCTCAACAATGAAGTCCTCATATTTTCCACTTGAAGGATCATGACATTAATTGTAGCCCCAAATCCATCATGCAATTATGAAGGATCTAGTTGTTCACAACCAATGATACTAAAAAAGGCTCATTTAAGGGGCTATTTCTAGTTCTATTGAACATTATAAATGTGAGAAAAATAAGGGGGTCCTCACTTTATTCAACATTAAGTGTTTTATCTCTTGCCATGTCCTAGACCTTTGGTTCTTTGAAACATAAATAATTTTCAATATGAATTCCAAAGCTAAGGAAATTGACAATTTTTTGTCTAAGGAATAAGAACTTTGACATTGTTGGACCAACCATAAATGTTCATAGGTGGCTCTCCATAGTTCAAACACTTTGGGTGATAAATTGATCTCTTGGAGGAAGAGGATGTGTTATTAGATGGTTAACTGAGAGAGGATGCTTCTTTAGCTTTTCATTGATATATATTTCCTTTAAACTAGTCAACATACATTTTTCTAACCTCATCTTGGGAAGGAATCCTTCCAAATGACCTAGTGGCTCTACTGACTTCTGCTTCATTGTCACCAATTTCTAGTTCCCAAAACAAACCTCCAATCCACAAAAAGAAGGATAAAGTGCAAGTGTTTGGAAAACTAGGACCCTTGGTTCTATTTTCATTATATGCCTCTACAAAGGCTTTATAAGTGAGATTCGAACGGAAGGAATCACACCCCCTATATAAATAAGGATTGAACTATTCTAAAGTGTTTTTATAATCTAGAGGGTTTGGAGGCATAGGACCATGATAATGACGGTTTAGAATTGATTTAGGAGTGAAGTTGCTTTAGGTGGGAGGTATTGTTGACCTCTCTCTAAGTGGATGACTTTGTTTTGCAATGCTTTCTAGCCTTGCATAATTTCCTTCATGGTTAAATGGAAGTCTTTAAATTCATTACCTAACTGGAATATTGAGTCATATAAATTAGAAGTTGAAGATTTGTCTTTTGTTTCAAATGTCTTAATTTGGCATTTTCCTCTTGATTCAAATGGAGTCATTGAGTATAATTTTCTAGATAATGCCATACTATCATCTATAGCCTTGGCATTAGATTTAGCTTTAGTTTTTGGTTTTGAAATATGAAGAAAGAATGTATAATTTTTTTGTAAGAGAATTAAGGTAATATGTAAGGATAAATTTCTTAGGTGGCCTATTATCTTGAGGGTCCTCTTGGACCACTCTATCAAACCTAAAATTAAATTTATTTAATATTTCATTATCTTTTCTTTTACTTTCAATCAATTAATTTAATAAAAATGTAATGTCTTTCTCTTGTGATCATATTTCAAAAAAATATTTTCAATTGACCAAAATCACTAATGGTATTATCAAGACGATTAGCAAACCATCTAGATGCATCACCACTTAATGCAAAAAATAACATTTCATTACTACATATACATTCTCTACTTTCATTCCATACATTATCCTAGTAAATCCTTCCCAAATTTCTTGTACAATTTGTGCTTAATATCCCTTAAATGAAGGTAATTTGTCTCAGGAATTAGGGAGAGCATGAGGTTGACTAGTTATTGGTGAAAAATCAAGGGGTTTGTAAAGAAAAATTAACCATGGAAATGCCATTATATTACTATGAGATGTGTTTTTGACTTGTTGTACTTGGAACTGAAGATTCCTGATATTAAAAAAATTATTTAAGTGCAAGTAATGTAAATTGATATTCAAGTAAATTATGTTCCTTACTCTTAACTTTAATTCTCCTATGTTGATAAAATAAATTAGGTTTTGGAACAAAGACTAAATCACCTTGGTAAAAATATTTTGTTGTGTTCATCTTGTTTTGGTTTGGCCTTATTGATGTTCTCTCAATTAGAGTCACCAACTAAGATCCTGCAGATTAGTCCTTCAAACAAATAATCTCATGAAAAAAAAACACGAATTAAAATTTTCCAAAGCGGAGTGAAGTCATATATGACCAAGTAGAATGAACTTGTCCTTGGAAATGGCACTGGAAAATGTTACTGATCAAATCAACAATGTTGCTAATGTCTTGACAACATACTAGATGGGCACACAAAAAGGAGGAACACCATATCACCTTGACCAAAGACCCCACTATTTAGGCCCAACAACCCATAAATATCCAAGGGAGGAGTCCCTAAATTTACCACAAATAACTTTGGTACAAGACCATTTCCTTATATGAAGTCACTTAAGCTAGAGGTGTTCACTTATAGCTACTTCTTTCCATAAAAATAGCAATGTAGTAACAAAAATATAAACAAGAAACATTACTAGCAAAAACTCACTAAAAATATGGCATGAAACATATGGATTTTAGTCTCCACTAAAAATACTAACTAGAAATATAATTATATTTTTGTTTTGTTCATTGGTTAAGGTGGTATGAGTCAAAAAATCCTATTTTCCTATGTAGTAGACAATAGGTTTTTCATAAAAATTAGAGATAACAACTTGATTTTCTTGTTCTAGCCAACCTACAGGTGCCTTGAAAACTCTAGATGGTTAGTCTACTAGTGGAAAAGATATAAGCGCAAATATAAAAGATTTTGGAGCCTCCCCTCAACCCAAATATGGCTAAAAAAATAATTTCGAATAAGTTGAAATTACTTTTCAGATTTATGGGTGAGGCTTTTTTGTGTTTACATACCTAGAAATTACTAGATTTGGGTTTGACAATTAATTATGGATGGAACTTAATGAAGTTACTCTAAATAATGAAAATAACTCTTCTTAAATAATCTATGGTAAATGGAAAGGTTCTTGTTTCGTTTTACTTGGAGGGTTGTAAACCTTACTATAATTTATAGATACAATTTAATACATACTCGAAAAGACATAGATATATAATTCTCATGACTAGATACAAGTGTAAAAATAACATACAATGAAATGCATATCCTATTTTGTCTTGATCTATTAATTAAATCAAAACTCCCCTATGTTTTAACTTGCTAAAAAGATGAAAAACATGAAATCCATGAAGTCAATATCTTAATCTAATTGTAGAAATGTAAAATATTTTTTTGGATTTTTGAGAATAGGTGGTTGTTATGATATACCAATACCCTTTTAAGTCTAACATTTTTATTGAAATTGAAGTCAATACCCCTCTAAAGTCAACATTAATGGCTTGTTTTAAGGGAGTGAGTTTGGTATGAAATAGAAATCACTCTCATTGTTTCTCAACCCTCTTGATGACATTTGAACCTTCCTAGGAGTGACATGTCCTTGAAGCGGTTTCTCCAACCTTCGATCTTTATGTGCAATAGAATATGAAACCTTGAAGGCAAAGTGAAGCTCCCTCACAAGATAGTTCAAGTGTTTGGATCAAGCTACTTGTAAAACCATGAAAAATCAAGTCACCTTGTCCCCTAATTAATTCTTTCCATGTGACTAGGAAACACCTCAATGGAAAAAATTGTTAGTCTTGGAATAGTTTTATTAATCACGTAAATAAGTTATAATAATTATGCATGAATCACATACCAAGAAGAAGAATAAAAACAAGAACTAGTCCACCAATGTAAAAAATAAATTATAGTGTGGTTTGTGAAATATGAGCTCTTTGTTTTGATATCACTTTTCTCAATTGAAAACAATGGATTTTATAATGAGAAGAGCCTAGACTTTATAGAGAAATGTATAATTGCTAATAAACAACTAGTAGAACTCTCCTCAATAAAATATTTCTAGTGATTCAAAAGTTGGAACTAACCATTTTTTTAATTATTGAAATATTACAAAAATGATTTGATATTTCCCTAAGGGGCTTGAATTAACTTAGATTCCACAAGTAGGCCCACATATTCCCTTTGCAAGTGAGTATTGGTGGTTGAGGTTAAAGATAGTGGCTTTGATACTCCAAGATTCCCCTTCGTTTGTCCTTTACCCAACTTGACTTGCTTTAGAAGGTGGTATGACTTTAATTTGTACCTCAACTTGGTCCTTTTGAAGAATAATTTAGTTTTAATGGCTATCTATTTGGTCCATCATGTAACTTCCCAATCCATATTGACTTTAATGGCTAGTTGAGTCAGCTACAATGGATAGTTTTACCTCCAAGCACCAGTTCAACTTGATTTCGCTTTGACTTTTCCTTCAACAATTCAAATTGGCCACCTTGATTTTTGATCTCCAACATCTTCTCTAACTTGGCAATTTTGGAACCTAGGTTTTTCTTTGCATGTCCTGATCTATGTTAGGTATGTCTTTAATTTTTTACATCATCAAGGGAATTTCCACATCATCACTCTATATACCACATCATTAGCCTTATGACCTATATATTTAATTTCATAGATGATATCTACAAACTGACAGGAATTATTTTTCTCTCTTCATGCTGACCACTTTTGACATAATACATGTCTAATTCTACACAACACTCTACCTAAAATTTTTTCCTAATATTTTGACTATATTTGACCAGGTTGTAACTAGTCATTGGATGATTGGATCTAAAAATTCCACGTGGCATGAAATCCTCTAATCATGCTCTACAATTTGAGACTAGGTTGACTTTTTGGCCATTGAGACCACTTTGCATCGGGAACCATGGACTTCCTTGGGAAATGTGAATGTTTTCAAAAGATACTCATATACTTTAAGTGTTTTCATAACGAATATTGGACCAAGGCCAAGGTAACATACAAACTCAATATACTATGAGCATGTGGAATGACATAGGTGCACCTTGACAAGGGCTAGACTAGCTCATACACGAGTGATCACCCCTACAAATGCAGGCTACCATAAAACCATGAGTCCATAGGAGATATTTCCTAAAGCCATCCAATCTGGTTAGGGATGAAAGAGACCTTATGTGGAACTTCAAGGCACAGGACTTGGTCTGACCAATCAACTAATTATAGACTAAATGATAAAGACATAGGTCTAGCATTCATAATATAGGGTCTTGCATGGATTTTACATGGATTTTGACTTGTGACCTTCAGCTTACAATGGTGATGAATTCTACATTTGAAATTATATGTACCCTTGAATAAAAGTGGGGTAAGACCTTTATAACTCTTTTTGCTTCCATTAAGCACTAGTTGTAGTAGCATTTTCCTGCCTCCCAGGCCACTCCAATAGCCTAAGAATGATGAGTAGGATGAGTAGAGGAGGAACCTTTCCCTACATAGACATTACATTTTTGCTTCATCCCTCCTATTTCCTACCCTTAACATCCTATGATCCTATGGTGAAAAATTAGGAAAGGACCCAATAATAGCATCCCACACTCACTCCATTTATTACCACAAAAAAATTACAAAGGGGCTAAGAAGAGTAAAGTGAACCCACCAGCTAGAGGCTTGTCTATCCTTGGACCATGGCCAATAAGGGTCTCGTGGATGAGAGTGCCTCTATTCCACTTTGAAAAAAATACAATAACCAAGGAGCTCAAAAACAAAGTAACAATTCAATTATGCATAGGAATAATCATACCATGAAATACACCTAGAAATGATTGAGGCTCAAGAGAGAATATATACCTTCATATTTAAACCATCCCATCATGGAGCAAGTCTCCTTGCTTGCTCTCACCTCCATCACCTACATGAGTCTCCTAATACCCCTCACCAAATTCTCATTTCCAGCACTACAAGAAATCATTCGTCCCCTTGACTTCCCATGACTTTGAGAATTCATAAATGAGTACCAACAATACCATCTTTTGGAGGCTTCCATCCGTAACAAGGGGTTAAAACCAATTGTGGAATATTTCACACTTTTTTCAATTATTCTTTTGTATGGCTAGAAATGAAACCTAAGCTATAATTTATCTTATAAATAATAACATAACTTATCAAATAAAAAAGTAAACAAATGATATAACAGAACAATTGTGTACCCAGTTTACGACTCAGATTATACAACTATATATATATATATATATATATATATATATATATATATATATATATATATATATATATATATATATCTATATATATATATATATATATATATATATATATATATATATATATATATATATATATATATATATATATATATATATATATAATATTTTACATAAATTAAAAATCCATTAATGTTTCTATCTTTCAAATTAAGCCAATGAAACAATTAAATATATAAACAAAAAATTGATATTATTTAGTTAATTTATTTTGGAAGTTTTCTTCAAATTATAGAATCATCAGCGATAAAATGTACTTTTAAAATATTATTATTTAAAAAAAAAACAAATAAACAAAAAATTACTCTAATGTATAATTATTTATTACTACATAAATTTATATTCATTAGTGTATATATTAAACTTAGATAAATTAAATTTAAATCCTAATTCATTATAATCCATGATAAAGAAACCAAGTTAACATTATAATGTTTTTAATATACGAATGGAAATGATATGACATAGTACAAAATTAAATTTAAATTGAGTAGTGTTGTAACGAGAATCTTTTAAATTTATGTGGAAAGAGAATTCATTATTTATTTTATGTTTGGAAATTTTATAATATTTCATAATTTGAAATGATTTAATTTATTATAACTTATTAGTCCCTGCCGGGGACTATATGCGATCGATAGATCGCTGACTATCCGTTGACCGACGCGGATTTTGATTATATTTGGCATATAACCTAAGTCGAACCAAGGTTTTGGGGGTCGAAAGGATTTGGGGTCTTATTACGCGCTTCGCATCGTTCGAGGTGAAGTGCACGTGGCGCAGGTGAAGGGCACGTGGTCGGCATGCACTGTGGTGGTCTGATCGCCGACCAACTGTCCCTCCTCGAGATGCTGGAAAGTTCGGCTTGGGTTTTACTATCTTCGTGGCCTTTGGGTTGGTATTGTTACTTGCTTGTTTAGCTCTGCAGTCTGTGCGATTTTTCGTCTGCGGTGGAGTTCCTGCCTGCTCGGGTATTGTTACTTGCTTGTTTAGCTCTGCAGTCTGTGCGATTTTTCGTCTGCGGTGGAGTTCCTGCCTGCTCGGTGTGGCTTTGGTAAGTACGGCCACTGTATGGCGTTCTGGTTAAATACTGAGGGTTTCTGTTACCTGCATGCAAGAGTCCATGGTTATTTGAGCATTATAAGTTAATGGCATTCTGGTTGAATACTGAGGGTTTGTCTTAGCTGTGGTCGGCATGCGCTGTGGTGGTCTGATCGCCGGCCAGCTGTCCCTCCTCGAGATGCTGGAAAGTTCGGCTTGGGTTTTACTGTCTTCGCGGCCTTTGGGTTGGTATTGTTACTTGCTTGTTTAGCTCTACAGTTAGTGCGATTGTTCGTCTGCGGTGGAGTTCCTGCCTGCTCGGGTATTGTTACTTGCTTGTTTAGCTCTGCAGTCTGTGCGATTTTTCATCTGCGGTGGAGTTCCTGCCTACTCGGTGTGGCTTTGGTAAGGTCGGCTACTGTATGGCATTCTGGTTAAATGCTGAGGGTTTCTGTTACCTGCATGCAAGAGTCCATGGTTATTTGAGCATTATAAGTTAATGGCATTCTGGTTGAATACTGAGGGTTTGTCTTAGCTATGGTCGGCATGCGCTGTGGTGGTCTGATCTCCGGCCAGCTGTCCCTCCTCCAGATGCTGGAAAGTTCGACTTGGGTTTTACTGTCTTCGTGGCCTTTGGGTTGGTATTGTTACTTGCTTGTTTAGCTCTGTAGTCTGTGGGATTTTTCGTCTGCGGTGGAGTTGCTGCCTGCTCGGGTTTTATGGAAATTTTGGTAAATGTCTGCGTGAAGCTGTGATTCTTGGTTGTATTGTTTAGAGGTTAAGTTCGGCTACTACATTATAAGTTAATGGAATTCTGGTTAAATACTGAGGGTTGTTGTTACCTGCATGCAAGAGTCCATGGTTATTTGAGCATTATAAGTTAATGGCATTCTGGTTGAATACTGAGGGTTTGTCTTAGCTGCATGGGTTTTATGGAAATTTCGGTAAATGTCTGCGTGAAGCTGTGATTCTTGGTTGTATTGTTTAGAGGTTAAGTTTGGCTACTGCATTATAAGTTAATGGCATTCTGGTTAAATAGTGAGGGTTTTTGTTACCTGCATGCAAGAGTCCATGGTTATTTGAGCATTATAAGTTAATGGCATTCTCGTTGAATACTGAGGGTTTCTCTTAGCTGCATGGGTTTTATGGAAATTTCGGTAAATTTCTGCGTGAAGCTGTGATTCTTGGTTGTATTGTTTAGAGGTTAAGTTTGGCTACTGCATTGTAAGTTAATGGCATTCTGGTTAAATACTGAGGGTTGTTGTTACCTGCATGCAAGAGTCCATGGTTATTTGTTGTCCCTCCTCGAGATGCTGGAAAGTTCAGCTTGGGTTTTACTGTCTTCGCGGCCTTTGGGTTGGTATTGTTATTTGCTTGTTTAGCTTTGCAGTCTGTGGGATTTTTCGTCTGCGGTGGAGTTCCTACCTGCTCGGGTTTTATGGAAATTTCGGTAAATGTCTGCGTGAAGCTGTGATTCTTGGTTGTATTGTTTAGAGGTTAACTTCGGCTACTGCATTATAAGTTAATGGCATTCTGGTTAAATAGTGAGGGTTTCTGTTACCTGCATGCAAGAGTCCATGGTTATTTGAGCATCATAAGTTAATGGCATTCTAGTTGAATACTGAGGGTTTGTCTTAGCTGCATGGGTTTTATGGAAATTTCAGTAAATGTCTGCGTGAAGCTGTGATTCTTGGTTGTATTGTTTAGAGGTTAAGTTCGGCTACTCCATTATAAGTTAATGGCATTCTGGCTAAATAGTGAGGGTTGTTGTTACCTGCATGCAAGAGTCCATGGTTATTTGAGCATTATAAGTTAATGGCATTCTGGTTGAATACTGAGGGTTTGTCTTAGCTACATGGGTTTTATGGAAATTTCGGTAAATGTCTGCGTGAAACTCTGATTCTTGGTTGTATTGTTTAGAGGTTAGGTTCGGCTACTGCATTATAAGTTAATGGCATTCTGGTTAAATTTTGAGCGTTGCTGTTACCTGCATGCAAGAGTCCATGGTTATTTGAGCATTATAAGTTAGTGGCATTCTGGTTTAATACTGAGGGTTTGTCTTAGCTGCATGGGTTTTATGGAAATTTCGGTAAATGTCTGCGTGAAGCTGTGATTCTTGGTTGTATTGTTTAGAGGTTAAGTTCGGCTACTGCATTAGAAGTTAATGGCATTCTGGTGAAATACTGAGGGTTGCTGTTACCTGCATGCAAGAGTCCATGGTTATTTGAGCATTATAAGTTAATGGCATTCTGGTTGAATACTGAGGGTTTGTCTTAGCTGCATGGGTTTTATGGAAATTTCGGTAAACCTCTGCGTGAAGCTATGATTCATGGTTGTATTGTTTAGAGGTTAAGTTCGGCTACTGCATTATAAGTTAATGGCATTCTGGTTAAATACTGAGGGTTTCTGTTACGTGCATGCAACAGTCCATGGTTATTTGAGCATTATAAGTTAATGGCATTCTGGTTGAATACTGAGGGTTTTGTGTGCAGACTTCGTTAACCAATTTCGTCATTTGCACATTTTCTCATGGTACTGGCACAGGCTGGGTTGTCCATGAATATGGTCTAGACGAGAAGGAATTCGAACGCTCGGCTTCGTTGCAGGTACGGTGTTATTGTACTAATTGCTTTTTGTCAATTTTTGTATTACTTGCTTTTTGTCAATTTGTTAGGGTTTTAATTTTTGCATTGTGTAGGTTTATGGTCCAGTTACTCTAGGTTTATAGTCGAGTTACTCCGTGATCCCTGCCAGGGACTATATGCGATCGATCGATCGCTGGCCGTTGGTTGACCGACGTGATTTTTGTTTATATGAACCATATAACCTAAGTCGAACCAAGGTTTTGGGGGTGGAAAGGTTTTGGGGTCTTATTGGGGGCTTCGCATCGTTCGAGGTGAAGGGCACGTGGTCCCGTGACTCCCAAGCGGATGTGTAACGCTGGTATGAATCAGACAGTATACAATTGATTTGGTAATAAATTCAGATTGATTTACAATTAACTTGGGTTACGGCATGTGCCGTGGTGGTCTTATCAGCGGACAACTGTCCCTGCTCGAGATCCTGGAAAGTTACTCGGCTTGGGTTTTACCCTATTCGTGCCCTTTGGGTTATTATTGTTACTTGGTTGTTTAGCTCTGCAATCTGTGCGATTTTTCGTTTGTAATTGTTGTATTGTCTGCAGTGAAAACATAATGCAGTTCCTGCCTGCCGTGATACTGTGGGTTTCTGTTACCTGCATGGGTTTTATGGAAATTTCCGTAAATGTCGGTTTCGACCACCATGTGACTTCCTTATTATTTGGGCCGAGACGACCTAGGTGAAGCTATGATTCTTGGTACAAATTGAGTGGCAGTCTTTTGTAGTTTGAACTGTTTTTGCACATGAAGATGTAAATAAATTGGGGTTTTTGAACTGTTTGAAATGTTAAAATATTGAAGATTGTAGTCTGTTTTGTAACTGCACGGTTTTCTATCTTAGGCGTGTATTCAATTTTTTTCGCTCGTATAATTTATGTGTATGTTTACTTTGGTCCATAATGTTTCTTTAAGTTTGTAATTCTGTTATGGATGTATGCATATTCGACTCTAATATTACTCCTATAACGGAAGGTTGCTTTGTTAACAACTCTCTTAAGTTCATTTAGTTAGTGTTAAGTTCATTTGCTTTGTTAAGAAGTGCTGAATTGAAGGTTTGCTATATTGGTACTAGATGTTGTTCGTTTGCTGTTGTTTATATATTGGATGAAATGTTTCGTTTGCGAAAATTATAAGCTTTTCCGTGATACTGAGGGTTTCTCTTACCTGCATGGGTTTTATGGAAATTTCCGTAAATGTCAGTTTCGAGCACCATGTGACTTCCTTGTCATTTGGGCCGAGATGACCTAGGTGAAGCTGTGATTCTTGGTACAGGCTCTATTGTGCATGAATATGGTCTAAACGAGAAGGAATTTGAATGCTCGGCTTTGTTCCAGGTACGGCGTTATTCGACTAATTGCTTTTTGTCAATTTTTCTATTAATTTCTTTTTGTGAATTTGTTAGGCTTTTAATTTTTGCATTGTGTAGGTTTATGGTTCAGTTACTCTAGATTTATAGTCGAGTTACTCTGTGATTGTTTTAAAAAATATAGATATTTAAGTTGTATTCGGTCATTTATATTTTTTCTCTCATTCAATTATATTGGAATTCAAATCTGGAATTGTCATTTTTTATTCTGTGTTTACATTAATATTAATATTAATATTATCAATTGTTATAATCATAACAATAATATTATTTGAGATGATCCCAACAAGTAGAAGTTGGATAATGCATCCAACTAGCTCCGTATAATGATGTATGAAGACATTTTGTCTATTTAAACCTTAGATTAAAATCTCATGTTAGCTAGTTATAACCAGATTAGTTCTGATATGATGTTCAACTACCTTATTCTGCTCAGAGAGAAAAAATTATTTTATTATGAAAACAAAATTACATTTATTATATATGTTTCTGCATTTCACAGATATCCTTAAGCATAGGACGTGATAAAAGTATTGCTGAGAACATATCTTGCTTCATAAACAGTTTTCAAAAATGTCAATATGATAGCCCTATCATAGTCATTCTAACATATATCACAGCTTTGAAGCCAGTTTTGTCTCATAAGAAATTAGCTCCTAGATATGTCCATAAACAGTCCCATAAAAAAATATAGATATAGAGATATGCTTAAGCATAGGAAGTGATAAAAGTATGGCTGAGAAGATATGTTGCTTCATAACCAGTTTTCAAAAATGTCAATATGACAGCCCTATCATGGTCATTCTGACATACATCACAGGTTTGAAGCCAGTTTTGTCTCATAAAAAATTAGGTCCTAGATATGTTCATAAACAGTGCCATAAAAAAATATACATATAGATATTGACATTTAAACAATCCCATGATTACATGAAAAGTGTGTCAAGACATTCCATGAGCTCTCCTTCCACTCTCTCTTGAATGATCCAAGCTCATGCTACCAAGTGTAATCTTGCTTTTGACAGTCCATCAGTTTCCATGTTCCTGTCTTTGTAAACATGTTGAAACATAATGTGTTAAATACTCTGTTTAAGCAAGTTGAATCTCCTGAAATATAGGTTGAAATTTATAATTATCCAATGAATTTGTTCCATTCATCCAATTCACCACAATTTGTGAATCATCAAAGATTTGTAATTTTTGGGCATCTTTTTTCACATGCCACAATTGTCAACAGTCTTGGGACAATTTGCTTAGGCAGATTGTTGCTGTGTTTGCCAAAGTTGTCCTTTGCACATATTACATGTTCATCATTTATATGGATCATACCTGCAGCATCCCATAATAATGGATCTTGTTGAGAAGCATTATGGAAGTACGCTTATGCACTACTCGTATCTGGTTCTCAATGCCTTGTTTGGGTTCCTTCATCCTTGAATTCTATTTAGATCCATATAGTATAACCATAGTCTGATACCGAATAGCAGGAAACTTTTTACCTTGGAATATGTTGGAGTTGCAACCTAGCACAAATCAGAGAAGATACTTTTTATATTTTGACAGTTGAATTGGTGCACCACTTATGTAAAACTCATAAATAGCCTCATGGTTATTTTATTTCACAAATGCAATTGACAATGATGTTAACTTTCAGAAATATTCTTAAAGTTGTGTTGCATTTGTTAATTTTGTCTTTCCATTGCTTCCTTTTGTTAACTTCATTTTGTGTTTTGATTGTTCCCTTTTGTTAACTTGCAAAAATATTCTTAGAATTATGCTCCATTTTTTCATTATGTCTTTGCATTGCTTCCATTTCCAATTTCTTTGTTATTTATAAATATGGCTTGTTGCTAGAAATTTGATATTTGTTTACCAAGATAATGCAATAGCCTATTTTTTTAATATACATACATTTTGTTCAAAACAATCATGTTCAGTTTTTGCTAACTTCATTAATATTTTTTGCAAATCTGTACAAGACAATTGCAAAAGCCAACTCTCGTAAGCAATTGCAAATGATGGAAGAAATAATAGATGTTGACAATTACAAATTCAAATTGCAATGCATTTTGCCTGAGAACATTGATATTGTATTGAAAAGAAATGGTCTTTTTAGACTAAATGCATTTTCATATACTGTAGGAGATTGTCTATTTGACTCATTCGAAATGCTTCTACATTTTCGTTATACTTCAAATGAATTGCGAAATGGGTTAATAGACCACTTTCTTTTTTTCTTAAAGAACAATGACATTGAAGCAATACAGTCATATCAATATGAACTAGCACCTGAGTTCCTATACGAGTTACATGGTGTTAATGATATTGGTACATGTCTTCATAAAATGCGTTATTCTGCATGTACAAATATAAAGGAGTCTGAACGAGGTTTATGGGGTGATACCTTTTGCATACGTTGGTTAGCTAAATGGCTAGATATATCAATTGCAGTTTGGTCATTGACAAGAAAAACGATATATTTGCTCTTTAATCAACATGAAAATGCAATGCCATATTGCATTCTCTTTCACGATGCAAATCCTGTTAGTGGTCATTATGAACCATTGGTTTACCAAAAGTTTCCAATTTGCATTCGCAACGAGTCTAATATCTACCTATCACCTATTTGCAAAGATATTGAAAGCAATTGGATGCACATTGCAAATAATATGCTTTTAAATGGACTTACAATTGCAAAGCAAGTGACATCTAATTGTGGTGACAGTCTCTTTAATGCAATTTTCTATTTAGTAGCAACAGAATTCAATGCAGAGTGTTTGCGACTTTACATTGTGCAATCTTTTTGCAATGCAGTTATGCATAAGAATCAAGAGGCATTGCATTGTTTAGAGAAATACCTAGTACTTGATGCAATACACTATACAATGAATAGCAACTGGCAACAATATCTGATAAATATGGCAATGCCATATGAAAAAGGACAAGTGGAAGGCAGACCATTTTGTCTACAATGGATATCTATCATATTCAAATTCAATATCCAAGTATGGTCGTTTGGTACTAATAACTTTGTCAATTACAGTTCCGCTTATTCGAGATGCAATGATATTGTTAACATCTTGTCATTCATGACAAATACATCACATATTCACTACCATGCAATGATACAAGAATATGTTCACAATTCTCAACAATTGTGCATGGAAGCAAATGATGTTTGTAATCAATTGCGTCATGAGCATGTACTAGAAAAAGAGAAATGTATATCTCAAGTACATTTTAGCAATAATATTGCATTTGAGATAGCATGTCATTTAGAGCAAATGCAACCAACTAAGGATTGTAGGCAGAATTATCACAAGCTAAAGCAATTCATACGTACAAAACGCAAATGCAATGACAGATGCAAAAAACCATTTTCTAATAAGAAGTCAAGAAAGAAAAATGCAATAAAAATTTATATGGAAAAAGTCGAAGACACGCCTAGGAATACATGTGCAGTTTGCAACAAATTGCATTTTGCAAAAAATATTAGATTCTTCACTATAGATTTGCAAGAAAAGCATATGAATTTGACGTTGAACAATAGGACCTTTAGCAATGAAAACATATGTGTTTCTTGCAAGAAAGCACTCGAGAATGGAAAGCTACCACAATTTGCAGCACCTGAACAAATAAGATGTAACATTTCATTGCCAACTGTAAATATACTTTCAGACCTAGAAGAAAGAATTGCATTTACACAAATCAAACAATGGGGGCATAGACGGTCACAAATTGGCTTAACAGGATCAATTATCAATGTACCAGTTCATATGGACATTGTGCAAAAAGCATTGCCACAATATCTAAATGATACAATGACAATTGCAGTTGCATTGAAAAGACGATTGCAATACAAAAATGCATACCAAACAGGTAAAGTGCGTCCGATTATTGTCATGAAGGCATTGAACGAACTATGTTTTAGAAGTCTTTATAAAGATAGCAACATTTGTATAAATGAGAATTGGGCCCATGTTTTACAAGAGAACAATGAATACATTGTACAAAATTCAAACAGTGACAATGAAAGTGATACAGATAGTGATGCAAATAATGAAACACCTGCTGAAACATTGGTGCATGGATTAATAGAATCACAACGCATCTACGATTTGCAAGACAGGATTATTGAATTGGCACCTGCTGAAGGACAATGACCATTAGGCATCTTCAAGGACAAATATGCAGAAGAAATGAACTTTCCAACATTATTTTATGGCAATGCACGTGATCATGACATCACAAATAGGTTTAGTTACCAAAAAATTGTACAATGGGAATTGTTACAAGCAAGTGGTGACTTCCAATATCATACAACAAATTTTTTTTTCAAGACAATGCGAATAATAATTGATAAAGTGCTTTCTTGCATATGGGTGAAAATAAGAAAAGGACAACTAAAAGGCAGGAAAATATTAGCAAAAGATGTCAAGTATCGAGCAAATTTGGAAAATTTATTGAAGTCTGACATTGGATACATAGATTTCAAAAACATTCGCATATCTTCTGACCATTTGGAACAAATTAGGAAAAACATATTTGTAATGATACGACAACTGGGGCCTCCAACTTTCTTTGTGACATTGACAAGTGCAGAACATCGATGGAAACCATTAGTAGATACACTTGTCACATTGTTTAGAAATAAAGCAAATAAAAATGCTATTGATATATTAGAAGATGATGACATTGACTACCTTATAAGAAAATATCCAGTCACATGTAGCCAATACTATAGACATAGAATTAATGCTATAAAGCGATTGATATCTCAAGATACTACATTCTTTGGAAAAATATCTGATTACTATTTCGTAACAGAATTCCAAAATAGAGGAACTGAACATGAACATGGACTGTTATGGATAGAGAATGCTCCAATATATGGGAAAGAAAGAAACTCAGAAATTGAGAAGTTTCTTGACAATTACATCACTTGTAATACAGATCATTTGGAGCGAGATGTTGCTAAATTGCATAAACATCACCATACAAAAAGTTGTAAGAAGCAAAAAAATTCAAATTGCAGATACAACTTCCCCATGCCACCAATGAAATCAACAATGATCATTGAACCAACCAATGCAGAAAATAAAAAAATCGTAGAGAAATCAATATCGTTTTTTGCATTCTTGGAGCAAACAAACTACAATGATTCAACAACACATGACAATTTCCTCTTAGAAATAGGCCTACTACAAAATGAGTACATAGAACTATTACAACATACAGTAAAGCAACCAACAATTTTCCTGAAACGAAAACCTTCTCACATTTGGAATAACAGTTTTGCAAACGGTATCCCTGCTTTATGGAATGCAAATACAGATGCATAATTTGTGCTAAATGCATATGCTGCAGCATCATATTGTAGTTCATATATGACCAAAATTGACAAGTCTATGACAAATGCATTTAGAAGAATACGCAAAGAGCATCAGAAAGATGAAATTGATCCTATGCAAATGATTCGTAAACTTGGAAACACATTACTCAATCTACAACAAATGTCAGCTCAACAAGCAGTGCATATAGCACTTTCATTGCCATTGAGTTCTAGTTCAAGGGAATGTATATTTGTAAACACGTCTCCAGTTGATGAACGCACGTTTATGCCTAAACCGCCTATTCTTTTGAAACAAGAACCTGATGATTTAGAAGATGTTATGTGCCATTCCATTGTTGACTACTACATTGGACGACCAAGTTCCATTAGCAAAATCTGCCTTGCAGAATTTGTATCAAATTACAAGAAAAAAGGCAAACCCATATCTAAAAGGAAAAAACCAAATGTTATACGATTTGTCAAATATAACAAACACAATGATATTGAAAACTTTTGTCGAGAGAAATTATTGTTATATATGCCATTTGAAAATTGTGAAGATACATTGAAACAAGAATTGCCTACATGGCTCTCTGCATATACATTACATGAAAAAACAATTCAAGTTAATGAAGCCAAATTTACATATAACATCAATCCAACATGGGGTGATTTAGAGACTGCAACAAATGAGCAAATTAGTTCTTTGAATACTAACGAAATGAATATGCAAAACCAAGAGAACAATTCCCATTATGAGGAATATGATTTGCAATCGGACTTGCAATTTTCAAAACAATTTGAAATGAAGAAAAAAATCAATCTTGGATTTCAAATTACTACCCATCCATTTTTAATGGAGAACAATGAATATTACAAACTTAGAAGAATCTTGAACAAAGAACAACAAGCAATTGTAAAAGACATTGCAATTAAAAAAAAAAAAACCCCAAGGAACCAATTTACCTTTTTATTACAGGTGGAGCAGGTGTAGGTAAAACGCTCACAGCAAAAGCGATTTTCCAAATGCTTATACGAATTTATGATTCACAAAACACAACTGATCCTATGAAACCAAAAGGTCTAATATTAGCATACACAGGAAAAGCTGCATATAATGCAGGTGGAACAACAATCCATTCTGCATTGCTAATGCCTTTTAACAAGTCTCAATTGTTCTCACTGAGGAAAGAAGTATTGGACAACTTATCAAAGCTATATCAAGAATTGCAAGTAGCTTTCATAGATGAGATCTCGATGATTGGAAGTCGGTTCTTATATTCTATTGACAATAGACTCAGAAACATAAAACATGTCCAAACAAAATACTTTGGGAACATTGACATCATATTTTGTGGTGATTTCTATCAAGCACAACCTATTCAAGACTCTCTTATTCTTGAACAACCAACAATCAACAATCAAAGAATAACACATGATTTCTGGAAGGATAATGTCAAGTGCTTCCAATTGCATATGACGATGCGACAAACAAATAAGAGATTCATATCAGTGTTAAATAGAATGCGAACAAATTGTCAAACATCTGACAATATAACATACATGAATACAAGTTGCATGCGCCCTGTACCAAATGATCCAACATTTCCCTATTTATTTTACAAAAACAAAGATGTTGCAATGAATAACAAGAAAATGTTGATGCTAATGCCTGGCAAAGAAATTTTGATTAATGCAATTGACGAAAATGAGGAGAATAACGACAATTTCCCAGCTCATCAACATACGGCTATTTTGCCTCCACACCTTTTGATAAAGTTGAACATGTTAGTTGAAATGTATGCTTGCAATTATGATGCACCAGATGGGCTAGTGAATGGTGCAGATGGAATAGTTAAAGCATATACCCATACAAATAAGGTCGATGTTCTATGGATTAAGTTCCATGACCCTAATATTGGTCATCGACAATCTAGAAAACTAGGTCATTTGTACACTTCAGAGATAGCACATGATTGGACACCAATATTGTGAATATCAAAACCAATGCCTATGGAATCAAAGATGGCGCCATTGAAAATACGAAAACAATTTCCAATTCAACTTGCATGTGCACGCACAATACATAGATCACAAGGCTTAACCTTGGATAGGCTTGCATTTGACCCTACTGGAGTACAAGTGCATGGCCTAGTATACACAGCACTATCACGTGTCAGAAACATAGAATCATTGTATTTGCTTAATCCTCTTAAACATAGTAACTTCAAGGTCAAGCAAAAAGTAAATTCTGAAATGCAACGTTTGCAAACCACTGCAAAATGGCAACTAGAATACGACTGTTCATCAATACAAACATTGCGATCCATATTTATTCTTTCATTGAACACTCGCAATCTTCATGCGCATCTTACTGACATATGCAATGACTATGACACAATGCAATCTGATATCTTGTGCTTACAAGAAACACATATGTTGTTGTCTATGCAAAATGAATACTTCAAAAATTTCAATTGCATCTCAAGTTGCATTAAGCATGGAGTAATGATATTGATAAAGAAAAATATGATTATCCTTGAACATACCCATTTTGAAGACTGCTTTGTAGAAGCATTGCTTGCAAAAATAAAAGTTCACACATTACAAATTGCAATACTCAATATATATGCATCGCCACATGCAAACCTAAACAATATCCTCAATGTCATTGCAAAAGCTTTATACCACTTAGATCTAAACAATATCATAGTTATATTAGGGGACTTCAATATTGATATGGTGCATTGCAATAAAAAAACAAAGCAGCTAGAAACCTACATGCAAAACTACAATCTTCATTTCCTAGTTGACAAAACTAATAGCATGCACAAATCATTGATTGACCATGTTTGGGAAAATCTAGGTAATATAAAGTATAGAATTTTCGTATTGGATGCATATTGGTCTGACCATGATACAATATCTCTTGTCCTTGACCTATGATATACACATGAAACAGTTTACAAAATTCCAAATTTTGACATTTTTGCAATACCTCATTGGTTTTAACATATCTATTTTACTAAAGCATACTACAATATCCTTTTTGTGCTAAACGAAGTGATAACAGCATACATACTATGCATTCTATTCTACATTTACATATATGGCGTTCTGTATTGATCAATGCAACTTATGCCAAAGACAGCCTTTTCAATTAAACAACACAACTATCCTATCATAAATTTGCAGATATGACCTCATCTATTTATGCATGCAGATTCTGCTAGTAAAACCCTTTTCAATTGAACAGAACGACCAAGAAAAAAGAACAACAACATGCAACATAAACAAATAGAGTATATTCTTTTTGCCTTTCCTTTTCTATGGATCTTGTCTTCTTGTTCAAGTTTTACTTTTATATGTTCTTTTGACTTGTACTAAATATGTCTTACTATTCTATAACATAGCATAAATCTTGAAAAAGGAAATGAAACAATTGAAGAAATAGAATGCATAAGCCAATTAGAAAGCGCAAACCAACCACTTGTTTTGCAAAGGTATGTCTATGAGAACTACACAAAAATGGTAATTTGTATTTAGAATATTAATGTCTACTATATATGCATTCTATTTTTATTTTTACATATGTATGGTTCTATGGTTTTAATGTTCTTGTTCACTTTTTACTTGTAATTTGCACTAAATATATGTTACTATTCTATAACATAGCCTAAATCTTCAGAGACGAAAAGAAACAATTGAAGAAATAGAATCCATAACGCAAATAGAAAGGGCAAGCCAGCCACTTGTTTTGCAAAGGTATGTCTATGACAACTATACAAATATGCTAATTTGTATTTAGAATAATAATGTTCAGCAAGGTATGTCTATGACAACTATACAAATATGCCAATTTGTATTTAGAATATTAATGTTTACTATATATGCATTCTATCTTTACATATGTATGGTTCTATGGTTTTAATGTTCCTTGTTAACTGTTTACTTCTATATGCTCTTTGAAATTGAACTAAATATATGTTCCTATTCTATAACATAGCATAAATCCTGAAAAAGGAAAACAAACAACTGAAGAAATAGACCACATAACTCAATTAGGAAAGGCAAACCAACCACTTGCTTTGAAAAGGTATGTATGACAACTATACAAATATGCTATTTTCTATTTAAAATATTAATGTTTACTATATATATCTTCTCTTTTTACATATCTATATTTAAATGTATATAAATTAGAAAACCTTGGACGAGTGAAGAAAGCACTAGTAGTAAGTCCCCCTAAACAATGCAGCAAGAAGACATGTACAGGTTACATATCACAATTTCTTTATTGATTGCTTATCACAAAATACATCTGATAATATCCACATCATATTGAACCATGCATTTTCCTGTGTTAGTCCAACTGAAACAATCGCAGCCAAACTTCATTCAACAAATGTGCAAAATGATACATCAAAAAGGTATGCATATGAAACACAACACTCTAATCTATTTCTAGTTATTCAGTCTTTAGGAGAAACATAGTATTCTACAAATGTTTATAGCAATTTATAACTAAGCAATTTTAATAGGCAAAAACATATACTGCCAATTAAAGTATCAATTGAAGATCTCAATAGTCGTAAAATTGGGCAGCTATTTGTTGGAGACATAATGGTTGTCTATAGTGCATTCCTTGATAAAGCAAACAAATCACGTCAAGTATTACGAGCTGATTTGATAGATGCTCAAGGAATGATGACTATAACGTTGAGTGTACCTGCACATTTGGTAGAGCGACATGAACAGAAAATTTTGCAAGGCAACAGTATCTCAATTACAAATTTCAGGATATTGCCTAAAAGTGTTTCTGATCGCGGTGACTGTGACAAAATAATATTGCTTAATGAATCAAGTATCATAGAAACTGTACCTGAAGTTTGCAAAGAATATTGCTTCATTCCCAATACGACCATTAGGCAATTTGCAAACAAAAAAGAAATGTACCCAATTGGCACAATCGCTGCTGCCGTTACACTTGCCAAACGAGTTGGATTGTATTACATACTCCATATCAAAGATGGAGATTCTGAAAACGACAATGCAACTGTATGTATTTAGATGTTACTTATTCCTAATTTTCAGTAGATAACATGCATCACTTCAATACATAGTTGTTGTAATTTGTCCATAGTTTTTGTAATTTGTCTTCTGCAATTGCAATTTTTCAATGCATACGAACAATGTAGTTGCATATTACTTTTTGTATTTTTCAATACATAGCAATTTCTGTTCTGCAGTTGCAACTGTTTGACACATATGAACAAATTTTCCTTTCAATGGAAAAACAATTGCAAAAAGGACACTTTCCGCTCATTCTTTTCAAAAATTTAACAAAATGGGTAAACACAACAAAAACAATATTCAGAGCATCGAAGTCAACATTCATGACTGAACTTAACACAGATGCACTAAAAAATCTCACAAAACTAACTATATCTACCTATGCTGTAAGTATAGCAATAATAATGTTTTTGATGCATTTGCATTTGGCATGTAATAATCTAAATTAACGTTTGAATGTTTTATAAACAGGTCGAAGGTATTCTGACCGCAACAAATCCATATTCAACTCCTTTACAATCAATGCCATATGAGACATATTTGCAACAGAAAGCTACCACTGTTTACATCTTACGCGACTTCAAAATTCAAAGCAAGTTCACACTCAACGAAGATAGCGAGCTATTACATGTCAACTAACAAATGGAAGGTACATCAACATATGCCTTAACATGTTTTCTCTCAAATATGTCCTCTCTTCAATTTACACTGTTATCATTTTGTTCTAACTAACCATTTGTTATACAGATTACAAAATCCAGGAGCATGGCAGCCTTCACATCCATAACAAATGCAAAAGTAATATGAATATGTTTCTTCATATTATGCTCTCACGATAATACAAGTATTTGACTTGCAATTTTGACTCATTTACAAAGAATATGTAACGCAACAGTTGATGAAAAAAGGCTAGAAAGTCTTTATGCATCTGTACTTGTACTGTTTCTGTTTCTGTTCTGTATCTCAAATGGATGAAAAAAGGCTAGAAAGTCTTTATGCATCTGTGTTTGTACTGTTTCTGTTTCTGTTCTGTATCTCAAATGGAACGCATTCTGCATCATGCTTCAAGCTTGACAACTAGAGATTGTCTTGCCAGCTTTTGTATCTATATTTTTGTCGCATCTTAAAAACTACCATGTTTGGTTTAAATTATATCATTGAATACAGCAAATGCAACATCAGATCAGCAATAATTTTGTATCTACAGCTGCTGAATGCAAACACCAAAGATTCCATAGATTGATTAAACATGGCACTTATTATCTACTCAAGTTAAATGACAAATTGTATATTGAATCGGCTAGTCATTTCTGTCTCCTCCTATGTTATGGCTGAATGCTATGTTAGTTTTTGTTTGTTGGATAATGTAGCTAACGATTCAGGAAAGAGGCCTAGAAAGTCTTTATACATGTCTGTTTGTATTGTTTCTGTTTCTATCTTGTATTTGAGATCGAACGCATTCTGCAACATGCTTGAAGCTAGACTTTATAAATAGCATCAAACTATATGGACTTTAAAATGAATATATGTTGTTTGAAAATGGAATTATGACATAATGCATTTGGTATTATTAGTCCTTCCCTAGGACTATATGCAATCGATCAATTGCTGACTGTTGCTTGATCCGCATGATTTTTCATTATAATAGCATTATAACCTTAAGCCAAATGAAAGTTTTGGGCTCGAAAGGTTTTGTTTTATATTACCTGTGTTTTTGTTTACTGTTAGCTCTACAATTTGCTTAAATTTTTTCCATGTTCCTAAACACATCTGATTCAAAGTCAAACGTAGAGTTATATTTTCGAAACAAATGCTACAGGGTAACTGCTTTGCATAAAATCTGGTAACATTACCAGGAAAGAATTTATCCCACAGACCATGTGAATATGCCATATATCTGGAGACTGCTGACATGATTTACAGTTTACAATCTGAAGAATGCTCACATGGTTTCCAATCTACAAAGCACAAAGGACACAATGACTGATATACATTTCTGGTAGCTTCCATTCATTCCATTGGTATTCTTGCTTGGACTCAATGCTGAATTTCAAACCAGTAAGTTTATCTGAATCCATTTCATTTTTTATATCATTTGAAGTCCAAACCTTATTTCAGAAGTTTATGACTTTGTAGGTTCATGGTTTTGATCTCTCCTTGTGCATTGCCATGTTTAACTAGTTAACGTGAATATGAAGTTTGATGACACATACAGTTCTGTAACCAGTAATAGGATTGCATGTGATAAAGTACCTTTGAACAGCTTGATCTTATTTTGAAATTTTGTTGTCTAATTAGCAACACTGCTGCAATGACTTCTGAAATGAAGCACAGAACAGCTGCCAATATTAGAATATTACCAAGAGAACGCCTTGCTCAGTGTGCTTTCGAAACTAAACAGTTGGTTCAGGTATATACAATACTGAGTTTCTAATAAAATTTTTTTGCAAATTAAAAAAGATCTCGTCAAGATTGGAAAACTGGAACAAGCCATGTTAGAGATCTGTTTTACTCTTATACAGCTATAACTATTGCAGAAGAAGCCTTAGTTCACATAACTCCTTAACATGTTTTCTCTCAAATATGTCCTCTCTTCAATTTAGAATGTTATCATGTTATTCTAACTAACTGTTTGTTCTACAGATTACAAAATGCAGGAACATGCTGGCCTTCACGTCCAGAACAAATGCAAAATTAATATGAATATGGTTCTGCATTTTCATGTTTAGCTAGTTAGCATGAATATGAAGTTTGATGGCAGATACAGTTCTCTAACCAGTAATAGCATTGCATATGATAAAATACCTTTTAGCAGCTTGATCTTATTTTGAAATTGTGTTGTCTAATTGGCAGGGGTGTTGCACTGACTTCTGATATGAGGCACACAACAGCTACCAATATTAGGGTATTACAAAGAGGAGAGCTTCCTCGGTGTGCTTTCGAAACTGATCACTTGGTTCATGTATATACAATACTTACTTTCTAATAAATTGTTTTTGCAAATCAAAAAAGATCTTGTCAACATTGCAAAGCTGCAAGAAGCCATGTTAGGCATGTGTTTTAGTCTTATACAGCATTAGTCAATCAAATACTCCTTTTAATCTTAAATAAAGTACGTTCGAATAACTTGATCTTATTTTGAAATTTTGTTCTCTAATTAGCAGCACTGTTGCAGTGACTTCTGAAATTATGCATACAACAACTGCCAATATTATAATATTGCCAATAGAACAGCTTCCTCGGTATGCTTTCGAAACTGATCAGTTGGTTCAGGTATATACAATACTGAGTTTCTAATAAATTGTTTTTTCAAATTAAAAGAGATGTTGTCAAGATTGGAAACCTGGAACAAGCCATGTTAGAGATCTGTTTTACTCTTATATAGCTTTAGTCAATCAAATACTCTTTTTAATGTTAAACAAGCTTTTGACACATTGTACATGATATAAGGCTTGCACAAGAAACCTTAGTTCACATAACTCCTTAACATGTTTTCTCTCAAATATGTCCTCTCTTCAATTTACAATGCTATCATTTTATTCTAACTAACTATTTGTTCTACAGATTACAAAATGCAGGAACATGCTGCCCTTCACATCCAGAACAAATGCAAAAGTAATATGAATATGGTTCTGCATTGTCATGTTTAGCTAGTTAGCGTGAATCTGAAGTTTGATCGCAGATACAGTTCTGTAACCAGTAATAGCATTGCATATGATAAAATACCTTTCAGTAGCTTGATCTTATTTTGAAATTGTGTTGCTCCCTGCTCACATAAGGCAAGTACAATCTGCAAGTATTTGATGCTTCTTTTTGTTTGCAAGTATTTCAGCTTTTTCTGCAAATACCATATCGAGACATCTTTGTTTTATTTATGGATCAAGATATTATTACATGCAAAATTGAATTGAGATGTTTTAGGTTACACTTCCATGTTATTTCAGTCTTGCATAATTTGAGTATTGTTTTGACTCAACTAGTTTATTTGCATGAGCAACTGTAGTTGATGATATAAAGTGCCGCTCGTGAGAGAGCATCATGATGATGTCACGTGTTTTTATTCTTTCCCAAATATTTCTGTTAGCTTACCTAAGTTGTCAAATTTTTCCATCACATGGAGCACCGCATCAAATTATGTTGGATTCGGATATAGATATAAATGACTTTTTTGCAATTCTTTATCTTCTAAAACAGAATCGGTCAGAGTTCAACGTGAAAGTACGTTTATTTTGTGCTTCAATTGGTTTTTCATATATGCCTCTAAAACTTTCCTATGTGTTAATCTGGATTCTGTGTGCATTATGTTTTAGTTTAATTGCATTCATTTGACTCGAGAATAAAAAAAGAAAGATCATGACACATAGTTATTTACAAATAATAAATAAAATGATTCAAGCTTTTAAAATAAGCATGATAAAGAATGTCCAAGTAGTAAGTTTACCTCAACCCATTTCATTTTTTATATGATTTGAAGTGCACTTCACACACAGTGTCGTGTATGCAGAAGCTACCTTTGGAGTACTTCGGCAAGGGGACTTAAACCTTTTTATGAAACCCGTCCCTAAAATTTCTAGTCGGTTGTTTGCATTTTGTTGCACCATTTTGCCCCTTTGTTCTATACTAAAACAATACCAGTCTCATAATTGCCTACATCCTCAGCATTGTGCAATATTTTCAGCCAATGTTTCTATTAGATCTCATTGAAAAGCACGTGCTGCAAGCCTTGTTCCAGAAGTTTATGACTTTGTAGCCTCACACTTTTGATCTCTCCTTCTGCATTCTCATGTTTAGCTAGTTAGCGTGAATCTGAAGTTTGATCGCAGATACAGTTCTGTAACCAGTAATAGGATTGCATATGATAAAGTACGTTTCAGCAACTTGATCTTATTTTGAAATTGTGTTGTCTAATTGGCAGGGGTGCTGCACTGACTTCTGATATGAGGCACACAACAGCTGCCAATATTAGAATATTACAAAGAGAACAACTTCCTCGGTGTGCTTTCGAAACTGATCAGTTGTTTCAGGTATGTACAATACTCACTTTCTAATAAATTGTTTTTGCAAATCAAAAGAGATCTCGTCAACATTGCAAAGCTGCAACAAGCCATCTTAGGTATGTGTTTTAGTCTTATAGATTTCCACCACCGTAACACCATAGTTGATTTGATCACACTATCTATTCCTTGAATCGCCATAACAAGAGAGATAGTTGTGAAATTTGAATCACCTTTTCATAATTGTTGGATCATTATCTCATTCAAATATAGAATTATAACTAGTTAGAGAATGTTAGAAATATTTTGCTTATAAATATTTTTCATGCCAATGTTATTAAATTACATCATTATTATTTATAATATTAAGATTTCAGATTTTATTAGTTTGAAGTTATAGGTTTTAACAACTTGAAGTCATTGTTTCTTTTATAGTCTATTTACTATCTTGAATACACGCCTAGGATAGGAAACCGTGCAGTTACAAAAGACACTGCAATCTTCAATATTTTAACATTTCAAACAGTTCAAAAACCCCAATTTATTTAGCTCTTCATCTGCAAAAACAGTTCAAACTACAAAAGACTGCCACTCAATCTGTACCAAGAACCATAGCTTCACCCAGGTCGTCTCGGCCCAAAATGGTGGTCGAAACCGACATTTACGGAAATTTCCATAAAACCCATGTAGCTAAGAGAAGCCCACAGTATCACGGCAGGCAGAAACCGCATTGTGTTTTCACCGCAGACAATACAACAAATACAAACGAAAAATCGCAGAGATTGCAGAGCTAAACAACCAAGTAACAATAATAACCCAAAGGGCGCGAACAGGGTCCGATTCATACCAACGTTACACATCCGCTTGGGAGTCACTGGACCACGTGCCCTTCACCTCGAACCATGCGAGGCCCCCATTAAGACCCCAAAACCTTTCCACCCCCAAAACCAACCTTTCCACCCCCAAAACCTTGGTTCGACTTAGGTTATATCGCTCATAAAAGCCATGCAGGTAAGAGAAACCCTCAGTATTTAACCAGAATGCCATTAACTTATAATGCTCAAATAACCATGGACTCTTGCATGCAGGTAACAGCAACCCTCAGTATTTAACCAGAATGCCATTAACTTATAATGCAGTAGTCGAACTTAACCTCTAAACAATACAACCAAGAATCACAGCTTCATGCAAACATTTACCAAAATTTCCATAAAACCCGAGCAGGCAGGAACTCCACCGCAGACGAAAAATCGCACAGACTGCAGAGCTAAACAAGCAAGTAACAATACCAACCCAAAGGCCGCGAAGACAGTAAAACCCAAGCCGAACTTTCCAGCATCTCGAGGAGGGACAGCTGGCCGGCGATCAGACCACCACAGCGCATGCCGACCACAGCTAAAACAAACCCTCAGTATTCAACCAGAATGCCATTAACTTATAATGCTCAAATAACCATGAAAAATCACACAGACTGCATAGCTAAACAACCAAGTAACAATAATAACCCAACGGGCACGAACAACGTAAAACCCAAGTCGAGTAACTTTCCAGGATCTCGACGAGGGACAGTTGTCCGCCCACAAGAGCACCACAGTACAAGCTCAATTGTTGATGCCTTGCTATGAAGTCACTTTATTTACTGATCATGTTTTCTTTGTATGGTCAGATTTCTCATGCCAAAGTTAATCTTCTTGAAGTTAGACCAGGAAAATCTGAAGCACTGATTGAAATTTCAGGCAATCCACAGCAAACAAGTGCACCCATTTTGTATGCAGTTCTTGATCTCCCTCCGACATTTTCCAACATTTGCCAACAATTCGTCTACTGTCCCTCTGTTGCTACTTTTTGATTTTGATTTCTTAGAACAAAAGCAGATTCCTTGCTGCAATTAAATTTCTATTTAAGATAATTAACCATAAATCTGTCTGCAAACACCAACCCCTGTAGTACTAACTATATGCTTTGTTTCAAAATTCAGTCAAATCGCAATATAAACAGTATTGGCAATTTCTCTGAGTTTGAGGACCCAATTCTTCGTCAACGGACTTCTGCCAGATTTGAAAGGTACACAACATTTGCAAAATTTTGTCAATTGCTGCTATCATGATGGTTTTGCTGATCACTATTTCTGTACTAATGTCCCTGGCATTGTATATCACCTTTGGCAGTGTGACAGCAGCTGGTGAGCTTATCACAAAAACTACAGTTGAACTTGTAACATCTGAACGCACAGTTGCAGCCATTCTAGGAAAGTCTGGAAATGATCTTGTTAAAATTCAGCAGCTAAGCTGGTATAAAGAAGCATAAATTTCTGCAAATTCCATGGGATCCCCTTCAACTGAAATTTTTGAAACATCCAGACTTGGAATGAAGTGCTGTCATTGCTAACAAAATGACATTGTATTGACAGAATGACAAAATTTTACAGCACAAATCCTATGTTCTTAAATGATCATCTTGTATTTGAACATTCATCTAGTGGAATGTTGCATTAATTGTTAGTTAATAAAAATTGGCATTGGCAGTTTTTATTTTGTCTCTATGGCTCTTGATTCATTATGCTAATGTTTAATAAATTAGGCTCTTTATGTGTTATATATTTGATTTCATGTACAAAATCAATGTTATAATTCAATTTGAACAAGTTTCATAAATATAAATTACTATCTACTATATTTAGTTACTTGAAATCATTTATCTAATATTTGGGTTTGTTTGTTTCTAATATTTGATAGCCATGTTGGTCATGCTTTACCATATTCACCATTTTCTATCTACTATATTTAGTTACTTGAACTCATTTATTTAATAGTTGGGTTTGTTTATTTTTAATATTTGTTAACTACATTGGGCACGCTTTACCATCATTCACCATTTTAATGATGATTGACCATTTTGACCATGGATTAGAGAGATGACCATGCATTAGCATCACAACCATGTTAATTGTGATTAAACACTTTTTACTATTATTAATCATGATAAACATGCCAATTATAATTAAATTTAAATATCTCTGATCCAATATAAAAATATTATTATTATTTGTTTTTATTTAATTATAATATCATACTCTATCTTTGATGTTTAAATAAATAATGTATTTTATCATTTAAATTACCCATATAATATTAAATATTGGTTATCTATTCATATTTAATTATAAGTATTAAATTATTTATAGTTTTAACTAAGTATAAATTTCCTATAATATTTTTATTATTCAGTATTCATAATGGAAAGATTACACTTCCAATCACAAAGAAATAAAATTCCTTGAATAAAAAGATTCCCACATTGAAATGAACTTTTATGTATTTTTTAAAACACTATTAATTGAATATGATTTTCATAATTTATAACATGTAATATCATTTCTCCCAGTTGTATTAACCTGCAATAATTAGCTTATGCCAAGGTAAGCCTTTCTTGTCACCAGGTATAAAATTTAATAACATAATAAGTTTTAAAAAATCAAGTTGTCAAAACATTATTTCTAACTAATAAATAGAGTAATTTGAAGTGGTATAGTCAATCTCCATTCTTTTATTATTTTCAATTATCGCATTTTTCGTCATTCCATATGTCATCATACCTGCTATGCTTATGTTATGCCAAATAAATCAATTATATTAAACTATACTCCCTAATTAAGATAATCACAAAATAGAAAAACAACTATGTTTAATGGCATCTGTTTATCTGTGACGTAAGTCCTTTCATCATACTTCGAAAAAATTTCAATAAAAAACTAACTTACTTAAATGGAACACAGATATTGCAGAAAGCAAGAGTATACAACACCAAAAGATAATGAATTTTTTCTTGCACATCATGATCAATTTACATTTCAACTCGTAAAGTTTAAATGTTTTTTTAATTTTAATCTGTTTATTTTAGTTTTTAATTTATAAAATAAACTTATCAAAATTACTTTGCTATTGTACTTAGATGCTATTTTTACTAACCCAAAACTATAAAAAAGACCAAAAGTCATGTCCTTTTGCATCACAACAAATTATTAATTAAATGCAACAAATTACTAATTAGAAATTAGATGCAGGGTTTATTTTCTTTGCTAATTAGTAACTGAACAAATTTAAAGTTCACACTAAAGTTATGATAAACAATATTTTTAAATAAATATATCTTTTGTTCTTTTGACCATGGAATAATTCCCCAATCATTGACATTAACCTGAATGGTATCACTTATGTCCAAACATGTTACTAGATATCTAATCTTTCAATCATGGGTTCAAGACTCCATAATTTTTAAATGCTTAAGTTCTTCTTTGACTTTCGAGAATGATTTATCTAAATATTGAACAATCTCCACCACGAATTTAATTAACAAATTTATATTCATAATAATGTTTATTTGCTCATTATCATTTTATGAATATTTCCATAATATTCAAATGTAAAAAAATAACAAAATTGTAAAATTTTATTACATTTTAATTATTAATCTAAACATTTTTTAAATCATGACACATTGGAAAATTACATCTAAAACTAATCTTACATTTATCACAATTCTTATTTAACAAACGCAAAGTTCATTATATTTCACTCTTTGCACAAAGTCAAAAAGTCCATACAACAATTCGCTATCCAATTCACTAAATCTTAATACAAGTAAGCATGCCTACAACACACTAGTAATGCAAACCAGCTCTGATGATAATGCAAATTAAACACAAATTAAATCTCATAATAATAACTCACCAAACTGTTCTGTTAACTGGCAGGGACTAGCGCCACAACAGTGGCTCCTTGTTTAAATGTTTACGTAAATTAAGTATAATAAATAATGAATTTTATGCGAAAGGAAATTAATTAACTTTTTAATTAGATTAAAAAAGTATATATATATATATATATCATGTGAGGATAATGATTAATGTTTGTTAAGATTAGTATGGTATATTAGATTATACGAAGGTAAGAAATTATTTTAAAATAATTGTAGATTTTCTAATTTAAAAAGTTAAGAAGATTGATAGTGTGACTAATATTGTGAAAATTATATCGAATGTGAGTATGAGATGGACTCTTTAAGAGGAAGTGCTTTTTATATTCACTATTTGAATGGCATAAAGGTGAAAGGTTCTTCATCCCATATTGTTGGAAATTGACTATTACCCAATTTCACTATGGAGCTTCTTATTTTAGCAATGTTCATTTTCTTATGAGATGGACAATCTAAGAGAAAGTGTTTTTCATATTCAACTATTTGAATGTCATAAAGGTGATAGGTTCTTCATCCCATGTTGTTTTGGAAATTTACAAATACTCAATTTCACTATGGAGTTCATGAGAACTTATTCTTATTCTCCTTAAATTTTGAAGTAATAATACTTTACAGCTACCGAAAGAGGTTATATATTTTTTTGGTAAAAAACTTTGAATTTCAAGTAGTCTTGAAATATTTAAATAGATTCCATGAAGTTTATTAAAGTTTTGAAAAAAAATATTAAACTAAACATTCTAAAAATTAAAAAATAAGTTATGAAAATGTATTTTTTTTTTTTTTCTAATTAGTTGTTGACTATGTTTATGATGTTTTAAATTGAATTGTTAAAAACTATAGTAAAAAATAAAAAAATCTTATAAAAGTTCTATTCCCCAAGTGCCATAATAATTTAGGCTTTGTTACGATAAATACATTTCAAAATCAAAATATTTTATAAATATTTTATTTTAATTTAATTTTATAACATTTTTTAAATTAAAACTTAATACTTACAATATAACAAGATTTTTAACCATGGATATTTACCCCATTTTACCATGGATATTATTAACTTGTAAATAGGCTTTGTTACAATACCATGGGCCAGTACCATAGCTTATCAATACCACTTGCCCAAAAACCATAACTCATTTCAAAATCAAAATATTTTATAAATATTTTATTTTAATTTTATTTTATAACATTTTACTTTCAATTAGTTTTGAAATTTTAAATAAATTCTATGAAGTTTATTAAGCTCTTATTATGTTAAATTTTTATATTATATTAGTTTAAAATCAATTATATATATATATATATATATATATATATATATATATATATATATATATATATATATATAACTTTTTGCGCAAGAGGTAGGCATTTTTTGGTGAGAAAAGAAACTCATATTTCCATTTATATTTGAAAGAAAATACATTTTGTATAGACACACAACGTGTGCATTCACCAAGATCTACCCTGATCCATGTGTAGTAGATAGTAGTAAAAAAAATTATATTATATATGCTTATAATCATTTAGAAAGTAGTGGCCAACATGGCCATGTAGAGGAGCAAAATGTGAAAAAGGAGAAAAGTAGAAATACAAGACAATGGAGAAGATCAAATGTTGCAGAAAATGTTAATCTTCTCCTTATTTACTTTCTTTTTCTAGACCTTTTTCAAATCCCCGCCTTTTGAATCCATTAGAACCATAGCCATATCACTCTTGGTTTCTCAAGATGATGCTCTTTGTTCGAATCAGAGCTATCAACTACATGGATACGCTTTGTTCCCACCATGCCATCCTCACTGTGAACCATATTTTTCAGTTGATCTAAGTCTTGGATAGCTATTGAACTTGTCCCACTCTGAACATGAGTAGTATTTTCATTATTTTCCTATGTGCCCCTATCTTCTTTTGTTGAATTCTTCTTTATGTCTTCTTCTTCATCTTCAGAAAGATGTGGATCTTTAAACTACCATCCCTTTGGTTTTGATGTTTTTTTATTTATAGTTTATTGTTTACTTGTGGGCAACCATTCTATAGATGTCCTGTTTGGAAGCAAGAGCAATAACATAATGTTGTATTCTCATAGTCTAGAACTTGAGTCCACTAAAAAAATTATGTTTCAATATGATGTGATCTAACAAACCTTTGCCAAGATCTATCTCCACACAATATTTTGCAAAAGTAAATATGCCTTTCTATATTCTTTCCATGTCCCTCTTTTTGAATTTTCTCAATCTATTACCAATACCTTCTAGGATATAAGGGTTCCAAAAAGGAAGACGAAGATTTTGGAGCCTTACCCAAACCGGTAGTGTTGTGACTATCATATTCGTTGCATCGAATTATGGAAACAATGGAGTGATAAAGAGTCCCACTTTGCTCCAAAACCATGGCCTTTCATTTAGTGCAAACTCATAGTCCTTATGTGTATCAAATTGTACAGTAAAAAAATCCTTGAAACAAATATAGAAATCACAGTTTGGGCTCCAAGAGGAAAATCTCCATTGGTGTTAGGCTTATGCTTTGGGCTAGAAACCACTAAATTGAAAGATAACTTCCTTGGATTGCAAAGATGAGAAAAGTGTATTCACCTCTAGAATGTCAACTTACATGGCCATAGAATGTTCCATTTGATCAATAATATAGGGGCTTGGACAGCTTTGTATCTATTATGTTGTGGAGGGAGACTTTTCTTTCACAACATCATTGAAGGAGGTATATTTTCCAATTGGATTTTTGGAACCTAAGACACTAGCTCCTAATGAACCTCCTCTAAGCCTTGTGTTCAAGGTTATATTTGAGTTTCCTTTGATATTATAGTCTTGTATTTGGGGAGAATCACTATGCACCTTCCCTTCAAATTGAAAACTATGACAAAATGTAGGGTACCCCTATTTTTCCTTAATTTTCTACTTTAAAAAAGTGACGGAAGTAGATTTGTTGATCCAAATGGAGTAGGACTTCCCGCTCATATTATTTATAAAATGTTTGAAATTTTCCTACTCCATTGCATCCGTAGACACTGGTAGAGAATACCCAAAAGGGCAGAAAGGTTATCTATGTGGGTCATAAAACATTTTGGGCACAAAGGATTTAAAAATGATCCCCAGCTGAATATATCGCCCATGGGACAATGGTTATCTAGCTTAATGTGATTATAAACTTGGACAATTTATTAACCTAGAACGTCCATGAACTCCCAACAAAGTATATTACAACAATAAAAAACCAAAAATAGTAGCACAAACATTTGTTTTGTCGGCCCCCTTCGCCCTGATTGCAATAATGCATAAATATCAACTTCAAATACCTATATGGGGCACAAATATACATATCGGTACTATTCCACATACAAAAACTAGTTCCAAAACGAGACAAAACCTAGTGAGGCTATGTCATTTCTATGATCAATGACCTTTGGTGCAGAGAAAGTTTTGACCTGGCGATACTCAAGGTCAAAGCCACAAAAGGGGCCATGAGAGAAAAGGTGAACAAGCTCACCATGCCATGGGCTCACATGTGCATCAAAATTTACTGTAAACTAGACTATGGTGCAGTTTCTAGAATAGCTAATTATTGGAACTCTAGCTTCCTCCATCTTCTAGTCTCCAACTTTATACACGCATAAGAGGCAGGTACTAAGAAACAACAATGCATATTACACTTGTTTAATTATTATCCTTATTTTTCTAAATGATCTCCTCCTTTATCCTCCAATGGTCTATCCAAGGCTAGGAAACCTTATGTCATCCTTGCTTGAGCCAAAGGTGGGGGTTTTGGTTAGAGTTAGATTTTTTTTGAAAACCCTCTCATTTTCATGTTGTTTAAATTTTTCTTATACATAAGATACCTACTCATAGTCTTGCTATCAATGGGTAAAAGGCTTGCTTCAATCAGAAGGACATGATAGGGAGTATTTTCTTTAATCTTGATATTGTAGGTTATAAATAGATTTTTGATCCATTTTATCTTCCTCCACGAATTTGTGAAGATACTGTAACCTAAAACCTCAAATCCATATAAAATAACAAAAGTGACAAGAGTATTAAAGAGGAGTTCTTTTTCAATTCCATTTCTAAATACATGTTGAATTACAATTGTTTTCAAGCCCATAAAAATATCATCCTTTTCTCAACGTTATAATTCCTATTAAACTTGTGAGGGATATCAATTCCAATATATTTGTATGTAGTTACTCCAATTATTAGTTGTTGTCATATATGTAAGTATCATATGATATCTTTCTATATTTGGTTATCATGACCTTAGTTTTGTGAGAATTAATAGCCATACCCATCCTAGAGAAAAAAATATTAGAGGATTCTTAGTTCTTTCCAAGATCATAATGGTTCCTTTCCAAATGAAACATATTGTTGTAAGTGTAAAGGAGAGAAGTTATGACTATACTAGTGAGGATGGGCCAACACGACTTCTATCTTCCAAACACTCTTATAGCTTATTAGTGTATGTGCCAAAAATGGTAGCGAATAAGGAACATAATTACTTAAATTTGATATTTAATTACATTTAATTTGATTTTACCAACCCTCAATGGTTCCAAATGTTTTAATAATATTCTTATACATCATTGTTACAACAACCCTCAACTCAAGAGGAACGATTATCTCTTCTAGCCTCTTCCACAGTTCTTTGCTAGAAATGACGTCAAAAGATTTTCTAAAATCAGTGAAACAATAGAAGAGACTAATTTTATTATTTCATCATTATTCTACAATAATATTGAGTGTAACAAGGTGTTACATAGTTGAATAAATTTCCCCAAACCTAACTTTGACTTTTCCCTTTAACCATGGATTTTTTACCATAAATTAATCTTATTTTCCAAAAATAGTTCCATACAACTTGGCTAAGATGTGGCTAATCACAATGGTCCTATAATTAGAGGGATTTCTTTAATTCTCACTTTTAAACATAGGAACAAGGAGGCCCCACATCCAAGTCTTAGGAAAGCCTTGCTTCACTACCAAATTGAAGAGCTTATGCATGTGGGTGATGAGGATAGGCCCTTTGATGTTAAAAATTTTAGTTTAATAGTCTTCAATATCATTATATTTTCCATTAGTGAGCTGCTTAACTCCAAACTTAATATCTTCTATAGAAAATATATCATCCTCTATAAGGGGCATTCAAAATGTTGTCCATAAATTTAGGGGATTCGTGAAGGTCTCTAAGGTAGATTCTAATTATTTAATGGAATCTTACTATTTTATTTAGTTTTATGAATTAAAATTTTCCTTCAAAACTTTCTAGAATCATATTTAGACAGGTTCAACAACTACTCATGTTCTCTATTTATATAGTACATTTTCTTCCTTTTAATAAGAGATTTGTACATATTTTTGTTATCAATATTTAAATATTTTTTAGGAGCATTGCTAATTGCTTTTCTAAAAAAATTGCAATCATTGTCCTATCAAGAATTGGTAGTTCTATTATTCTTTTTATATGACACCTCAATAGAGAATCTGTTGACATAAACAAAGAGGATTACATTAAAAACTATGCTAGAGGTTTTCAATGTTATTCTTATAAGTTAAGATGCATACGTCATTATTTAATTCCTTTAAGAAGAGATCCATTTTACTTTTCTTGAAAAACAGGAGCCTTTGATTCTCACAATTCTCTTACATGTGGCTTCTGTGCATTACACGATTTAGACTTAAGGTCAAAGGTATATGATCAGAGTCACGATCATGGCAATTTAAAAACTCAAAATTTACAATTTGATTGGAAACATGGATATTAGATATCAAATAATCCAAGAAATTATGATTTAGCAAACGAGTACAATTCATCTGTTTGGAGTTTGGCCACTTGATTATGTCATTACAAATTATAAGGCCTTAAGAACTATAAAGATTGATTACCTAGTATGAAATAAAATCCTAGTGAGGTCTTTAGATTTTCTTCTGTATCTATTAGCAAAAACAAGGTCCCCATCTAGCCAAAGAGGATTAGGGTTGACATCATTTCTTAGAAGAATAGTTTGGTTGGTTATGGTTGTAGCATTAAAGTCTCCTAACAAGAGAATATTACTTTGATTCCTCAAATTGTGAATATCTTATTCTAGAGTATTACAACGGAAATTTTTATATAGATTTTTTCTTATATAAGTTAGAGTTGATAGGTACAAACTAACAAATTGTGATTTAAATCCTCTTAGAATTAATGTTAGATATTTCGATCTAATTGTATTGATTGAAAGGGTCTATCTTATGAAGTCGAATGTGAGGAGAAACATTTTTTTATATAACAAGTTATTCCTTCAATCCATCCATGAGTGAATTTCTTGTTATGTGCTAACCAAAAAATGAATCCATCTATGTAAGGGACCTTACAGATTCATCATGCTCCCAAGTTTTGACTTAAACAATAATATCAATTTCATTAGAGATCCAACTTACCATAAAACCTTTATGCCATGGAAAGTCATGATAGTTCAAAAATTGTTTTGGAATGTTACAAATTCCCTTTCATTACTCTCAATTTTGTCTTTATCTCTATTAATAGCTTTTCTGTTTCTAATGAGCATCCATTTGTTGTCCATTTGTTTCCCATTCTAGCTTCATTTGCATGTTGAAACTCCTTCCTTAGCTTAGTCTACTAGAGCGAGGTCCTCATTTAGAAATATCCATGTCTCTTTTAAGTTTGGATATTTACTAAGATACATATTTTATTTTTTAATTTAAATGATAATTTAAAACATAATTAATGTATTTTGATGTTTATTTATTATTTTACAATATTTTAAATTCGAATTTATTGAAATTGAAAGATATCAATTTTTTTAATGTATAATTTTTTTTTTTAATAATTTGTTAATGTAACATTGTGTTCATTCGTGACAATATCATACTTGGTTATAAAGCATGTCACTCCTAGTACAATGAATTTAATATTAATGTAACACTCCATATTATTAGGTTAATAAATAATAATAAATAACTAATAACATAATGATAAATAAAGTGAAGGATTATAATAAATAAATAAATAAAAGTAACTATTTTAATATGTAAAAAATGGATAAAAATAAGTAAAAATAAATTATGGAAAAGTATAAGTTAAGAAAAATTCAAGACATACACAAAAATGCATGATGACTAGTGAATTATGTGCATATAGGTTTTTTTTGGATAAAGAAGTTTTAGTTAATGTAGGGGGACAAAGATGTCAAGCATCTTTTCTCTTAAGAAATTATGATAAAGTAAGGATTAGTCATTGGTAGAGGTATTTGATTGAGGGCTAGGGGTTGCCACCTCTAAAAACACATAGTGCAAGATAATTAAAAATAAATACTAATAAATAAATGAGAACGATAATAATACATAAAGTGAGTGATTAAAATAAATAAATAAAAGTAAATAGTTTAATAAATTAAATGGATAGGGAAGCATTTACCATATTAATGGTTGGCACGGAGTTGCATTCACTTTAAGGGATCAATGTAGTCCTTGTAAATTTTTTTGTAATAAAATGACTCCTAACTTACCAAAAACAAAAATAAACAAAAATAGATAAAAATAAGTAAAAGTAAATTATGCAAAAAGATGATTTAAGAGAAGTTTAAGATAGATATAAAAACACATGATAATAAGTGGATTATGTGAATGGATGTTTTCTTTCCATTTAAGGATAAATAAAAACACATCTTTTCTCCTAAGGGATTGTGGGGAACTAAGGATTGTCATCGACAAAAGTAGTTGATTGAGGACTAGGGAGTTGTCGCTTATAGAAAGACATAGTGCGACATAGTGCAATTGAGCCCATGATTAGGTGGAGAGTCACCCCCCACATGTTGTTGGAAGTCAACAGGATTAGAGACCACCACACAATAACTTGAATTTCATAAGTTGATTGTAACTTGAGTTCTTCAACTTTGAGGCACAATTTCTCGCACTTACTTTTTATGGTGATTATGTAATTATTAACCAAATATTCTCTATGTTTATCAATTAATGAGTTTGAATTTTCTTGTATGTTTATCTATTTAATCTTGAAGTTTGGACCATTACAATCAGATATAGAATAACTATACTACATATATTGAAAATAATATACTACTTATAAAAATAAATCAAACTAATTATATATTGAGTGAGAATTAAGTCTTAACTAATTATAATCAATAAATTGGAAAAAAAAACACTATAAATTAAAAATTAAATTTAAACTCATTGTAAAAGTGTAACTAAATATTCTACAACTTAATATGGGAAAAATCTTACCACAAAAGAATATAACATAATCATAGATTACAAAAAAAAATATACAACTTGGCTCCATTTTAAACAATACCAGCCTAGATCCATTTAACTCAGGATCTACTAAGCTCTCACAATGATCAAATATATTTTCACTCTAAAAGAGGTTCGTATCTCAAGAGATTTGATCCCTCTTTCAGTTTAGTAGATCTAAAATTGAATGGATCTAGGTTGGTTTAATTTTAATTTTAATTATTACTTTTATGTTTTTATTTTATTTTGTCTTAGTCAAAATGTTAAATAGTACAACATCTCTACCCTACTAGAGAGAATATATATATATATATATATATATAAAATCAAACACAACCCATATCTAAATAATAATATTAAAAAAAAGTATACACAACCCATATTTATATTAAACTGGAATATAATATATGAAATTAAATTAAATTATTAAAAAATTATCTCTCATTTTTAATAAATCCATAGTTATGATAAACTATAATAAATATATATATATATATATATATATATATATATATATAAACTAATATATATATATATATATATATATCAATTAGTACCTTGATAATTTACTTATTCACTATCAAAACCAAATATAATAAACATTTTAGTTTCATAATTTTATAAACATTTTTATTAAAAATAATTTAATAAAAAATCAAAATAAATATCTTAATTTCATAAACATTTTTATCAAAAATAATTTAATAATTATTTTAATAATATATAATTACATAAAATTAATTTAAATTAAATTTTATTTATATAACTAATAAAAAAATGGCCTCGAGATTAGACAAATAGTTTTTTTATATAGAATATTAAGAAAAAGCAATTATGTTAAAAAACAAAATAGATTTCAAAGTCAGAATAATTAAATTTATGTGAGAAAAAGTCTAACATTATCTTTCCGGTTAAATAAAAAATATATATTAAATTTATACTTGAAAAAATCAATGTTATTTTTAAATTTACTCCTTTTGAATAATATTCCACAATTTAAAAGAGAGTTTATCTACAACGATGTGGACCTATAAGTTGAATATTAAGGGCAACGATAGCATAAACCAAATTAATGACGTCATATTAGAATTAAATCTGAATAATATTTTTTAATTAACTATGATGGATAATAAAAGACAGACAAAGTAATCATGGTCAACTATTAAAAATTAATAATAATACAAAACTAGTTGTAACATTATAATTAATAGAATCGAAAGTAGCAGAATACATAAACTAAAATTGAATCAAAAATAGGTCAAATGAAAACAATTAATACAGTCACCGTTAGAAGTTTTTCTGAAGTTCTTCTTGTGTTGCGCACCATTGTTATTCAATAACTGAGTAAACAATGGAGAGGTTGGATTACTTCATTTGTTCAGTGGTGGCATTCTTGGGCCTTGCGGCGGCTGTGTTGGCTTTCCTTGCAGAGGCTATGCGCAACCCGGTGAGTGACCCTTCTACTCCTATTTTATTTTGTTTTCCTTTGCATCTCAGGATTTCCCAAAAAAAAAAAGAAAAAAGAAGAGCGTTCTAATAAATTAAAGAAAGTTTATAATCTGCATATATTTTAAGCAAATTCATAAAAAGAATATAATAGATATTTGTTTGAAACAATGATGGTAAAGACAAATTGCAAAAATTAATGTGAAATAGGATTTTTTTTTACCCATCCATCTTTATAGAGAGACTTCTATCCAAAATAATAGTAAATCATAAATATAATTTTCAATATTTATTTGAAATTTGAATCTATATTTTATATAAAATTGTAAAACTCATGAAATCATTTTGTTTCACTTAGTGGCATTTAATGATCACTATATCTATGAAAGAGTAATTTCCACCTTCTTTGCTTCCTTACTAGTCTTCAAAGGAGAGTTTAAATCTTCAACCTACATTTTCAATGGTCATTGATATTTTTCTCCATATGTAATGTGTGTTATATTTTTACATTATAATATTTTTTTCATTTTCAATTATATGTAATTTGTGTGTTATATTTTTACATTATAATCTTTTTCTTTTCAACGATGTTAGCTCATATAATTTCCATATTTTTGGTTTGGGGTCTTCTTTTTCCTTTTTGGATGAGATGTTACTTAAAAACAAGAACCCTTAGTTTGTCCTATTTGATAGTAAATTTGACAGTAGAATGATATGCTCTCATCATCTAATAATTAATTTTAACAAATTTTTTTTTTTTAAATATCATCTTATTTGAAAAAAGTTTATTAAACTTAATTTCAACACATAACTAAACATATATAAAAAGATCTAATATAATTATCTATGAATATAACTTAATATATCTTTACAGGGTTTGATTATTAATCTTATCCAAAAAGCTTCACCAAAAAATTATAGTATGCTAAAAAAAAATAGTGAAGTTTTGAACTAATTTTATAGAGTTTTCAGTATGGTATACATTTTTGTAAAGACTTGTTATCTATCTATCAATATCTACATTTCGTGATATTAATTTTTGTCACTTATTTTTGTTGTTTTATTTATATTTATTTTTAATAGAATGATGAAATACAGTTAATAAGTTTTCACTACTTAATTTTAATTCTAACCGTCTTTATTAAACATTATTTCAAAAATTATATTTTATTATTTTTAGTACTGTTAAAATTTAAATATTTTTAATAATGTTAGAATTTAAATATTACTATGTTGTATAGTATGAACTTAAACTTATATTGTAGGTAAAAAAAATAAATTAAAAATAATTAAATTAAAAAAACATCTAATATATAATAACAAAAAAATATAATGGTAGATTAACATTATTAATACTAAAATTGAAAAATTAAATAAGATAATGTTAAATTAGTAGATAATGTTAGATAAGGTTTGAGTGAGCTTAATGGTTAAGAGCATGTGTTTCTTCATAAAAAATTATTAGTTCAAAACCAGAAAGAATAGCAGTAACAAATTATTACACCGATAAAAAAGAATCTCATACACCAATTTAGTGTCTAACTTAACTATAACATTAAAATTAGATAATAATAATTATTAATAAGCTATTTAAAAAATATTTGCTTTCTTTTTTCCTGGTATTTAACAATTTCCTCTCACTATTCTAATAGATTCATGTTCTGAAATAATTATATGCTTCACATTCATATCACCATGTTCTTAATCATTGAAGGCTTTTATTTATATAATATATATATATATATATATATATATATATATATATATATATATATATATATATTCATTCCTGATTATGTGTCATTTTACAGGATTGCTTTTTTATTCGCCATTGGATTCCTTATCCATGGGATTATTAGGAGTTCTGAACGTCATAAAACAACCACCATCGTGAACGTTGAATGCATAATTAAAAGATTTAAAAGGCCGGCAAAAGTTTTTGTCCGAGCAGGTTTCTTGGCCTTAGCGGCATTAGGGTCGAGCGCTTTCGGCATATTCCACTATATTTCGACATCTCGGAATCAAAATATTGCCATGGCATAACCTCTATGTTGTGGTTGTCCTTGTGGCAGTTACATTTGGCAGTTGTGTTATGTTCAAGTATTAGAATGGTCAGTGAATATTGGATTAGTCTTTAACAAGTTTAAATTTTATGAGTATCTTTAATGATTTTAAGAAATATTAATTTACAAAAAGGATTTTTGGGTGGTATATTGAATATTTCATTTGAATTGAAAAAAGAATTGGATAATAATCAAGGTGTGATATCATGGATTTTATGCTAAGATGGACGGACCTACCTATGGTTTTGTGCATGGTTTTAGCACATGGTTTTCGGAATGATGATTTTCTTTCCATGGTATTTTGTAGATCCGGTCAAGGGAACTACGGTTATGTTCCAATCTAGGGTTGATGAAATGTTTCAGCATGTATATATGTGTATTGTAACATTGAAAGGAATATAATGAAAAATCATTCTAGTAGTCCCAATTTTGGGATCTACAGAAAATGAAATTGATTCTTTTTAATACATGCTTGTTATCTTTTATGGAAAATATAATATATATATATATATATATATATATATATATATATATATATATATATATATATATATATATATATATATATGTTTTTTTTATTGTAAATGGTATGTAGGGTTATTTTTTAAATTTTATAAGGTCAATTCTTTTTTTTAGTATTATTATTACGAAAATCATTATATCTTTGAAATTACAAGGCCTTGTGTTAGTGCAAAGTTCAAGGATCTTAACATTATAAAACATTTTTACAATTTTTTAAGGTCAACATCTGGATTTGTACTAGTGAAGTGTATAAATTATTTTAAAAATGATATAGGTGATAAAAAAAGTTGTAACAGAAATAGAAGGGTATATATTTTAAGATTTTGATATCTTTCATGTCAAAATAGTAAACAATATTAATTTCTCTTAAAAAGTTATATATTTGGCTATACAACATTATTATGGATGGATTTGTGTAGCACATATAAAATAATGTGAAGAATACATATATGGAAAGTCATTAAGATAATTTAATATTTGATGTATCTACAACCGAAACCACTAGGATTTTCATTTCGAACCTAACTCCAAGATAACCAAATCAATGAAAACATATCATGAAGCTGCCATATTCACCTTGCTTGCAAAATAAATAAATACATAAATAAGGAAATGAACATTGTAGAGTTTGTGCCCATTCTAGAGTGCTTGAATATTCTAAAGTGCATGCATGTTCTAGAGCACATGCACATTTGAGAGCATGTGCAAGTTCTAAAGTGCATGCATGTTCTTAGAAAGCCAACACTTTTTCGACAAGCATTCACAAGGTAGGATTAATAAGAATGTGACAAAGGAATTTTGTATGCATCTAGGGCCACGAGCAACATTCCGACCTACCGCAAAGGACCTTTCAAGGGCATCCTTGCTCTCTTAATGGGGATAGTCAACATATAAGATTTTGAACATTGAAAATGAGTCTCCACAACTTGGATATGGTCACGAGAACAAACCTAATAATTAGGCCCTAAAGGATGCTTATATGCTTCTAGGCCCAAGAAATGATAGTTTTAATGACCACAAATTACCTGTTGAGGGTATCCTCTTCCTCTAACTAGGTATATATATACCAATAATAATTTTGAGCACTCGGTATGAGTTTTGGGGCCCTGGACATGGATAGGAGATGAAACATGATCTTTACACCCTAATAAGCTTATACCAATTTAGGACTATGAAGAATGCCACAAATAATTATTCATGACTTCTTGAGGGTATCATTGACCTTTTATTATGGATGTTAGTGTCATCAAGAGGTTTTGAGTAGAAGGTAGGTGTCGTAGGGCCCTAGAAATGATATAGGGAAGAAAGATATGCCTTAGGTCCTAAAGAAAACTTTAAGGCTTCTACAGCCCTGAAAAATACCTCAAAACATGACACATAACCTTTGGATGGTATCCTTGGCATATAAGAAATATGTTAGTGATCCCTCATAATTTTTTTATCATCGGGTATGGGTTTTTAAGGAATTCATTTGGTTGAGTGAAGAAACTTAATATTTTTCTGAAGTAACCCTCTATCTTGAACCCCATCCACCCTTAAGACCCTACCTCGACATACATCCCAATCTTCCCCTAACCCAACAATGCCCTCTTCCATTAGCCCCTTCCCTTTACCCTAACCACCTTCACACTATGACCATATACCCTCCCTTGGTACTTCATCAACTCTATCATTAGATCCTCTTCCTTGGAGACTTATTCCTTAGTTATTCATATGGCCCTATTCCTACCCCTAAACACCTTTTCACCATTTAACCCTATGTTTGCCTCCCCTTCACCATATGCCCCACATTCCCTTGAGGCATAACCTTGGCCCCTAACCCCTCATCTATAAGCCTAGCTTGAACTAGAATTCTTGGCCCCTAATTCCCTAGACCTTATCCTCCTAACCTTATATATTTTACTAAAGGATCCCAAATCCATTTTACCTCATCTATGTAGATTTGGTTACCCTTTCTATATCCCCCTCTTCCCTTGTATCCTGATTTCCCAACTAGCCCCTTGGCACCCATCTCTTCGAAATTGTTAACAGAGGTGGAATTCCATGCAATAGATAGGGATGCCCTCCAGCATCAAGTCCCAACTAGACCTAACACTATTTGATATGAGAGATGCATTTAGATTCTAGCCTAATTGCCATTTTCTGGTTCTTGATTTTCTATTGATTATATTGAAAATGAAGAATGAAATGCTTTCTATTCTAAACGTAGAAAGTGAAAGATTCATGTGTACATATCGTAGATAAGGGTAATTAATAGTGAATAAATGAACAATAAATGACCAAAAAATTGTTCATAGACAAAATATAGTTAGTTATTTTTTATATGAATAAGAATTAGTAAAATCTAAACTTATTCGATAAACACAATAATCTATATAATAAATTAGCTAGCACCATTAATTCATTATTCAAGAGAAATTATAAAGGAAAATATAACATAATGAGAGATTATACTAACTAATATGAGAAAAGTCAACTATAATGAAAGTAAAATATCACAAGACTGCATGCATAAATTTTTTACTACAAAAAGTTAACAAAAACTCATATCAAACACTAGAATTATTCTTTCTTCCCCAAGAATGGCCCTTCGGGATTCTAATATTACATCCCTAGAAATAATTCTCTATATTTTATGTTGGTGCACAAGGGTGACTCGGGGTTTATAATTAAGCCAACAAACCCCCTCAAACACTAACATTTTCAACAACTACGAGCATGTGGGGTCCAACCAGAGGTATATTGATGGGTTTGCAAGAACCTTTTAAAATTATGCAAGAGAAAAGGGGAAATAGAGATGACTCTGGTTTTCAATAATCCAACCTGAACTATGGTATTCATAATATGTCGCAGTTATGCCCATGTTGTGGCCACAACATCCCCATAATTTTTGAAAAATTATTGTGGGGACCCTCCATGTAAATTTTGGTCAAATCACTTCTTTGATGCTTTATTTGCGTGATTTCCACTTTTCTCAATTTTTCGTTTTAATTCTTTCATTGTGTGTGGTTTCTCGCCAGCTTCCTAATGACTCAAATTTTGCTAAATTTAAACTGACGATTTGAAAATTACACTTGTTCAAAATTTGGTTAAATTTAATTATCTAAATTTAATACATATAAATTTGTATTTTACTATAACTTTTTTTTAAATAATTTTTTTTAAAATTTATTAATAAATGTTAATTAAAAAAATTGTACTAAATTAATTATAATTTAATTAATTATTTAATTATTTTTAAATATTCTATAAAACTACCGCAACCAAATTCTTTATATATTTATTAGCTATATAAACTGCCAGAAATTCCCATAGTTTCATCCGAGATTCCTGTGGGAAGTCAAACTTTAGAATAATTGACATGCATAGAAGTTTTGTTTTATAATCTAAAAATAATATAGAAAAGAGGCCCACATTAGCTCACCCACTTCATGCTCAACATCCACACTCGTGGCTTTAAGCCATGAAGCATGTCATTAACTTTTTTGCCTTTTATTTTATTTTAACTTTTTATTATTTTATTTATTTTATCTATATATATATATAATTTTAAAATGATATTTAAATTTTATATAAAATATTTTTTTAATAAAATGTCTATATATTTTTTAAGTAAGAAATTAATTTTGAAATTTAATTTGTGACAACTCATAATTTAATATTTACTAAGTTAAATGAGGTCTAGGATGGCTCATTTGAAAGCTAAAATTATAGAGAAGATTTTGGGAGTAGGTACTGGTCATTTACTGTGATTAAAATTTAGTAAAATGTTGGAACTTCGAATTTACAACAACAAAAAATGAATTTTGTGATTTTGTTTTGGAATAGTTTTCATTATCCCAAAAGGTATGGTTGCAGCAAATTCATTCAAAATTATTATCCCTCAAAAGAAATCTCTACATGGAGCAATGGGAGCATAGATCTTATTTTATTTAATTCACTTTGATTTTAGTGGAATGAATTGGTTTTGACAGTTTAGTGTTTTGATTTCATGTGCAAATTTAATTGGTTTTTAATTATATTTTTGGTAGCATTTTTGCAGAGAGTTGTTGGAGAGGATGAAGAAAAGAGATTTTGGGACAATGAAATTGCACGAGCAAAAGGAAAAAGGTATTTTTTCCCAACTAAAATGAGAGATCTCAACGATTCTTTCAACAATTCTCATTTTTGGATTTTTTTTTCTAAATTATAAATAATAGTTTTGAGAATGAGGACAATGTTCCTTTATTCTACAAATTAGAGGCTCTTTGCACTTCTGTGAAGGGAATGCTTACTGTAGGTAGAGAGGGATGCTCAGATCTGAGTCTTGGGGGTTCTTTTCAAGATTTAATCTTTGTATTTGAGGTAGAGCTTGCAGTATTATAGCTCTTTTCTCTAGTGCTAGAGCTCATAGTCTTGGGAAGATTGTTGAAGAAATACAATGTAAAATAGAGAAAGGAAATCAAGTTTATTGATTGTATTTTCATATACTTCTATTTGTTACTAAAATCATATTCCTTTTATTGGCATATATGTGTCAATTGTTTCATATTTTTCACTTTTGTTAGATATGAGAATGGTTGTCTACTGGATCAACTATCTTATCTATTGGTCACATAGATCTGTTATCTATTTTCAACTTTATTTTATGCTTTAATCAAATTTCTGAGTAACTATTTACTTAGGAATTTGTCATTTTAAATAGATTTAATTGTCATTGAATTGTATGAATTATTTTTGCAACTGAATGGTTTATCTATCATTGTTTTAAATCGCTAAATCAAAGAATGTATGACACTTAAAATATCAATTGTTAGAACTTCTTCAACAACTTGATATTTATCATACAACACATGTTAAATCCTCATTCTTTTAAATCATTTTTCTCTTGATTTGGATGAGATCTGCATCTTGTCTTAATTGAGATAAGATAGATGAGATCTGCATCTTGTCTTAATCAAGATAAGATAACGTAAGATAGAGTATCTTCGTGATGCTTTAATTATTTTAAGAAATATCAATTTATGAAAAGAAAAAATGATCATTTTATGAAATTAAATATTGAATATTTAATTTGAATTGAGAAAAGAATTGGACAATAATCAATGTGTGATATCATGGATTTTATGCTAAATTATATAGATATTTAGGATAGTGGAAGAGCTAGAAATATTGATACAAATATGGAAAAATATTATTCTTGAAATATTTATAAATATATTTGATTAAATAAATTGATTGAAGATGGGTAAAGTTAATGATGATTTCTTACTATTACTCCGAATGTAAATATGGAAAAAAACAATCTACTAACTTGAAGTGATGATTTGAGTATTTTTATAATTAATTGGACTATAATGTAAAAAGATGAAATATGGAAAATTATTTTTTGAATAGATAAAGATGAAATATGGAAATAATAACTTTTTGAATAAATAACTTTTATTTATATAATCTGTATATAACTATATGAAATTGAGTCTTTTTAATACATGCTTCTTGTTTTTTTATGGAAAATATAATATATATGTTTTTTTTTAATTGTAAATAGTGAATATATAAATAATAAAATTTCCATAAAACAATTTATAAAATTATAGAGAACACATTGTTCTTATATAGGGTTATTTTTCAAATTTTATAAGGTCAATTTTATTTTATTTCTATTATTATTATTATTATTATTATGGAAGTCATTATATTTTTGAAATTACAAGGCCTTGTACTGTTAGTGCAAAGTTCAAGGATCTTAACATTATAAAACATTTTAAAGAATATTTAAGGTCAAGATCTGGATTTGTATTAGTGAAGTGTATAAATTATTTGTAAAAATGATATAGGGGATTAAAAAAGTTGTAATAGAAATAGAAGATGTATTATTTTAAGATTTTGATATCTTTCTTGACAAAATAGTAAAAAATGTTAATTTTTCTTAAAAAGTTATATATTTGGTTATACAACATTATTATGGATGGATTTTTGTAGCGTATATAAAATAACGTGAAGAATAAATATATGGAAAGTCATTAAGATAATTTAATATTGATGTATTTGCAACCGAAACCACAAGGTTTTTCATTTCGAACCTAACTCCAAGATAGCCAAATTAGTGAAAACATATCATAAAGCTTCCATATTCACCTTGCAAAATAAATAAATAAATAAGGAAATGAACATTCTGGATTTTGTTCCCATTCGAGAGTGTGTGAATATTCTAAAATGCATGCATGTTCTAGGGCACATGCACATTTGAGAGCATGTGCATGTTCTTAGAATGCAAACACTTTCTGGACTAGCATTCACAAGGTAGGATTAATAAGAATGTGACAAAGGAATTTTGTATGCATCTAGGGCCACGAGCAACATTTTGACCTACCGAAAGGACCTTTCAAGGGCATCCTTTCTCTCTTAATCAGAATAGTCAACATTATAACTTTTTGAACATTGAAAATGAGTCTCTACAACTTGGATATGGTCACGAGAACAAACATAATAATTAGGCCCTAAAGGAATCTTATAGGCTTCTAGGCCCAAGAAATGATAGTTTTAATAACCACAAATTACCTGTTGAGAGTATCCTCTTCGTCTAACTAGGTATATATATACCGATAATATTTTTGAGCACTAGGTATGGGTTTTGGTAAACTGGACATGGGTAGGAGAGGGAACATGATCTTTACACCCTAATAATCTTATACCAATTTAGGACTATGAAGAATGCCACAAATAATTATGCATGACTTCTTGAGGGTATCATTGGCCTTTTATTATGGATGTAAGTGTCATCAAGAGGTTTTGAGTAGAAGATAGGTGTCGTAGGGCCCTAGAAATGATATAGGGAAGAAAGATATGCCTTAGGTCCTAAAGAAACCTTTAAGGCATCTAGAGCCCTAGAAAATACCTCAAAACATGACACATTACCTATGGATGGTATCCTTGGCATCTAAGAAATATGTTAGTGATCCATCACAAATTTTTTATCATCGGCTATGGGTTTTTAAGGAATTCATTTGGTTGAGTGAATAAACTTAATATTTTTTCTGAAGTAATGCTCTATCTTGAACCCCATCCACCCTTAAGACCCTACCTCTACATACATCCCAATCTTCCCCTGACCCAACAATTCCCTCTTCCATTAGACCCTTCCCTCTACCCTAACCACCTTCACACTATGGCCATAGCCCTTCCCTGGGTACTTCATCAACTCTATTATTAGATCCTCTTCCTTAGAGACTTATTCCTTAGTTATTCATATGTCCCTATTCCTACCCCTGAACACCTTTTCACCATTTAACCCTATGTTTGGCTCCCCTTCACCATATGCCCCACATTCCCTTCAGGCATAACCTTAGCCCCTAACCCCTCATCTATAAGCCTAGATTGAACTAGAATCCTTGGCCCCCAATTCCCTAAACCTTATCCTCCTAACCTTATATATTTTATTAAAGGATCCAAATCCATTTTACCTCATTTATGTAGATTTCGTCACCATTTCTATATCCCCCTTTTCCCTTGTATCATGATTTCCGAACCAGCCCCTTAGCACCTATTGACAGTGCTGGACTTGCCAACATGTCATAGGATCTCCTCGATAAGAAGTCCCAATTAGACCACAAACCATTTGGTGTAGGAGTCCTAGCAGTGGGTCGTACAGTAATGCCTTGACTACGATTTCACATAGAGGCAAGTAATATGTCCCTGTTGGTAGCAAGGGTGTGACAGCTCAGGCGAGTCCAAGAAGGTGCAGGAGAGATTCTAACACATGGAGGGTGAGGTGAGTGTGCCCCTTGGAAGCCTGTAATAGTACTCATCTTGGAAGGGAACACACGATCAAAGATGAATCACTAGATGGAAAGCAAGATAACGAGCAATCCAAAGTGATGTATAAACCAACAACACATCTGCAACAAGATTCATACAATTACATACAAAGTATTTCATGCACAAATGCATAAGTTAAATAACATAAATTGCTACAACAACCAGAATAGTCCAACTACAATAATAACATATGCATGAAAACATGTTGGCTCTATTATATTAAGAAGTGTAAGTTCCAGTCATACAATACATCCATGTCCAACCACTAGCTCCAATAGTGTAATGTTACAGCCACAACCACCTACTCCTCCAAAGAGATATACTAGCTCTGCGCAGTGGAGAAGCCAAGGCGCGTTACAATACTATCCAATATTTCTCTAACATACTCCTATCAAAGCTTGCCTGACCACAAGCCTCTACAATGAGTTATGAGGGACTATTTATATAAAATGGTGGGGTGACCCTTGACATTCCCCTTTGTGACAATTCATCTACCCTCATGACTCTTCATCTACTCTATGACTGTTACATCCAACTATCGACAGTTGAAGTTACACTTGACAAGAAGTTACGTTAAATGAACATGTACCCATGCGAGACAAAAATGGCTTGAGCAAGCTAGTGAAGACATCAGTATGACTTAGAAAATTGTGGGAAGTCCAACTCTTCGACATCCTCGTGATGATCGACAGTAGTGAATTGAAGCCAAGATCGATAGTCTGTGATGGTGTCCATGTACTCCAAGGTGACATATTTCTGGAACCTGACTCTTTCCACCATAGCATTTGGGTACACTAATCGGGCTCCTCTTTCCAACTCATCTAAAAGCATGTGCATCATTGTCTTTAGCACGGCTGGACCAACAACATACGTGTGCATGATGTGTGCACTTATTGGAAAGTATGGGCTAGTGGTTATGTGCTTCAACTCATCAAAGTACGAGTCAAGCTCTAGTCAGACCTATGCCTTTGTCTTCACCTAGGTGAGAGTCCCAATAGATGGGATCGCATGTGCATGCACCACAACATCCATACTCTTGAATACACGTGCATGGGAAGCCTATAGACTAGTGATAAGCTGCGGGAGCCCTTCATAGCTCCAGATTTCACTGTGGATGCGTGCCTTCAACTCGACCACTCTAAGATTAATCATCTTAGGCAAGTGAAACGGGCCTTCAATTCTGCTCGAGCGGATGTTGTAACCAGTTCTCCTCCCTACTTGGTCGTCTGTAGCTCCCTCGTCATTCACTCATTCTCAACTATCAGAAAGCAAGGACTCCAGCTAGTGGCTTCGGCAAAAGATTTGGTAGAATCAGCCAATGTAGCTAGATGTTTACGCACGTTAGACATGATCACTCGTTCCTCATACTGTGCAGGAGATGTGTGATCTTGGAGGGTTGACACCCTGCGAGATTGCACAACTCTATGTTGAGACTCATCGAATGAGATGTTGTGCATCTCTCCTTCCGGATGATCTCCAAGGATCTCAGTGTCTCCTTGATCGCTTGGGAATTGCTCATATTTTGGATGTGGTGAAGCTGGTGGGTCGACCTCTTGGTGGCGAGACATGAGGTCTGTGTCCTACTCTAATTCCTTCCCCTCCATATCTGTATCCATTTTTTCAAGTGCTTTCTCTATCTCCTGAGCGAAGTCCTATTCCTGTGATGGTTCACCCTGTTTTCCTGATGCCAGTTGTTCTGATGAGTCCACTACCTGTATGGGCGTTGTTTCATCCGTCTTCACAAGATGCGCCCCCTATTGTACCTATTCTTACTGCGCTTCCTTCTCCTATCTGCATAGCTCCTGTTCCTTCCGGAGTTGCTCCTTCAACTCATGCAACTCCTTCTTCATTTTCTCCATTCTCCATTTCTCTCTCTGCCTTTCCACATTTTTCTTATCGCGTTGTTTCCTCTTTGCCCCTATAGCCATAGCTACTTTCTCCATAAGCAGATCTACTTGGAACTTGCATCTTTTCTCTTCCTCCATGTGATCAACAATCTTCCTCTTGCCCTTGTTGTGCACTGGTATGTTCACCTCTGCTACTGCTATTGCTTCTGGTGCTCTTTGGGATGCCACTTCACATTTCTTCGCTAAGCATTCCATAGGGAAGCCAACCAGTTCATTGAGTCTAGAGGAGTTGTAACAATACATCCATGGGTCCTCCTCCACCTAATGACATGCGCCTTCGATCCAGTTGAACTATACTCTCACGCAGTGATCTTTCACAAGACAATGTGGGTCATACGGATTGTAACTTCGGAGGTTGAATGGATAATTATGCATCTTCTTTGCTTTGACATCCGCATGCTTGAAACTATAGATATTGTATAACCAAATGCGCAGCGGAAGAGTGGGACAAGGTGTCTTCTTCTTCCGATGCAGCCTAGCTATCAATCCTATCGAGATGTGATATGTTACTTACTGCATGACGAGTATGTCCAAGGAAAACTTCGGTAGAATATGTGGAGGCTTCTCCATGTTGTACCTCTGTATGAAGGTGCCAGATGGTGAGGCATACCAATCAGGAATGTCTATCAGTGTCTCCATTGTTGCCTTCGACATGTAGGGTGGATCTTGTTTGAATATCATCTGTAAACGGGGGTGACAAAATGATCAGATAGCCATGTGATAACTCCTCTGAAGCTGCATTTGGATAACATCTTACAATAAGTGTTCACAACAGTCTCTACTGGTGTCCATGCCCACTTCAAGCCCGAGAACCCCTGTCGGGCACAGATTGCATCCAAGTTGTAGGCAGACATGTAGAACTTTTCTTGCATACCTTTGGGTGGCTGTTGAGCTCTTATTATCTATTCCTTCAGCTAATGAGCCAACACGTTGGACCAGTTACATGCTTTTCGCTCTCTGGCCAGTTGGTCTAACACGATCACCCAACTGTGTGAGAAGGTTTCTATGCTTTATTGGCAATACATGCGGCATGCAAAGATGACCAAGTATTGATATGCCTTTCATAGTATTTTCGTCTTGTAGACTTGCTAGGGTGTCATTCAGAATTTAGCCAGCTCCTTCACCCAGTTCTTCAAAATGTCTCTGGAGTTAGCATTGCTACTAGGTAAGCTGAAGGGAGTCTCCATAATGGTCACAGGCTCTGACATATTATACATCTCGTCATAATCATGTGCCCTAAAGGTAGCAATCTTTGTCCTGCTGACATTGCTTAATGTCATCATCTTAGGATTAGTGTGCGAGACGATCCAATGTATCATGTCCACACATGGGAACGCGGGGTATCTGCATGCAATCCGGTACAAGTTGGACTTGTGGGTGTTCACATACACCTGACAGTCTTTGAGGTCTTATTGAAATGCCCTTGCAAATGCATCATGAACCTCCTGCCATTTCAACTTGATGTCCTTCTCTAGAATCAACTTGGTATCTTCATAGATTGGTAGACTTGTAGACACTCGCTCAACTATTGCTCCAGTTGCACTTCCGTTAGTGTCCTTTGATCTTGCTCTCTTGGAGGCCATTGATCCTGAACTGTAAAGATGTGAACGAACACTTGCTAGATCTAGAGACAAAGTGACATGCATGGCAAGAAATCTATCAACGAAAACCAAAGCAAATACATGCAACATACCTCGGGATTGATAGGAAATGATTGCACAATTTCTTCTGCCTGGCTGGCTGATTGGCTTCCAGAACTACGGAAAAGGAATTCTAAGCTGTCTAGGGAGGCTGACTGACTGATAGAATTGTGCAATGTGCAATCCAGGGTGTGGTCGATTGGCTACTGGAATTACGCAATGCACAATTTTAGCTGGCAATGGTTGCAGGCTCAGTGATTACATTGCGTAATTTCCTGGGCCAGCAATCATTGTCCCTCAGGATTGCATAAAGAAAGCCTAGAGGATAGCTCTTGGGTAGAAATGAACATTTCTTGAGAGGAAGACAGAGCCTTCCTTCTTAGGATTGTGTAGTGTTGTCCTGGTGAGACAAAGTTCGGGCCAAGGCTACCCAGACCTGTCGATGGGAAACTGTAAGCAAATGTGATGGTGAATGCATGGCAATATTGAGTGTAAGTAGAAGCAAATGATCATGCATGTAAACACTGAATGAACGATTCAGAAAATGGATTCATGCATGTGGGTGAAGCAGGTTGTCGAATCGGCGACCGTTCGTGCGAACAGTTTCATGCATGCGACAGTAGTGAGATGCTAAAACTGAAATTGTGCTAGTACAAGCTATTATGCATGTAAATGGCAACAAGAATTCAAACAAATCAAGCAAACAACACTCACAAAACACAAAACACAAAATGCAACAGAAATGCTGCAAAAGACAAGTTGAGACCACTTTCCCATGAATAGTTGAGCTGGATGTGTTGAAGAGTCCTGGATGTGTTGTGGGATGTCAGTGCTCCAAGATCGATGTGAAGAAATGAGCTCTAAAGGGTCGAATAAATAAGTTTGAATCTCATGATGCACATGCCACAAATCTAGGAAAGAGTGACAATTGGAGGAAATATTCTAACACTATCATTGCATGTAACCTCTAGTTGCTAAAAATAGCTCCCTAAAATGTAGGGATGCTTTTTGCATGTTACCTTTTATATTCCGGGAAAAAGCAGCCCATGCATGCAAGTCAAGTTTCCTTGGTCCACACGAGCACATGAATTGGGTTTAGTGAGTAACGATAACAACATTCAGAGTTTATATTTAGATTAAAATTGTAATTCTTAAAAACAGAGGATTTGATTATAGGATTTATTTCAAGCAAGAGTGATTTATGATTTTGAGCAAGAGAGAATATATTTTCAATTCATTTTGCATTTTCATGTAAGAGTGTGTAATTATGATAAATTATTTGATTCCTTTAGAGAATTAAGTTTCTTTCAAAGCATAAGTCAGAGATATAGCAGAGAGAGAGAGTGTGTGTGTTTTTATGCGTTAAATTTCATTTTACAAGTGTGAGATTGATTTATACTTCTGAGGTTTTCATAAGTTGTGTGGATTTCATAATTAGATATAACCTTTATAAGAGTGCAATAAATTTTCATAAGTGTGGGATTGATTTACGTTTATGCAAAATTGTAAAGGTTTCTTTTGAAGCAGTTGATAAAAGAGTGTGATCATTTTATTTTCTACGAGAAACTACTCTACTCATGTGCATTCCAGCAACTTAATTTAGAATCTATATTTCGATAACTCAATTTAATTTAGAGGTGTGAATAATCAAGGACTTCTAGCACATATAGTGCACTTACACTTCATCGGCTTACTAGCTCTGGTCGATAATTTATGAAAGTAATCTAAAGTTAATTAAATAACCAAACAATAGGAAACACAAGATATATTAGAGAAAACATAATTTTATTATTGAATACAATAGTGAGGACTCCAATCATCTTTTACAAAACTCAGGCTCCAACCTACACAAAAAAAAATCTCCAGACTCTTCAAGGCTCCAACCTTGAATGAGTACTCCAATCCTCAAATACAAATTCCAGAACCAACATGGTCTCAATGAGGAAACCTATCCTCTTGGGCTCCAACCTAAAAAAACACTTCCAATATACTTCAATTCTTTCTTCAAATTGTCTCCAAAGGCTACTCTAAGGATAGCTTCCAAGGATGAATTCAAGACTTCTTCTTAATTCACTTCAAAAACAATCCAAGGATTCTTAAAGGCCTGGTCCAAAATTAAACTCTTCAAATCTTCTTCAAGGAATTTTAAGAATTTTCTCCAAGGGTTGTTCGAAAACTCTTCAAATATTACTCCAGGATCTAATCCAAATTCCACTTCAAAAGATATCTATAAATCCGCTCAAGAATGTCTTCAAGTATGCTATTAAAGTCACTTTTGCTCTAAGCCTGCTCCAATAAGATTTGAGACTACTCTAAAAGTCTTAAATAATGTACACAATGGAATACTCCAAAAGTGCTACAAGGTTTGCTTCAAGAGGGTTCTAAATTTTGCACTAAATTCTCCAAGGTCTCCTTAGGAGTTTTCCAAAATTTGCTTCAATATTGGTATCAAGTTTAGCTCAATACTCACCATAGGGCAATCCCTATCATAGGGAAAATTTATTATCACAGGCTGAGTTCTATCATAAGTTCGTGGTCTATCTCATGCCCAAAATTCACTTTGAAACTTTCTCTTCATAAGGCTAAATATTGTTCTTAGAGGGGGGCTAAGTTGCAGACCTATGATTCTCCACAGGAGGCTGAAATGTAGGCCTAGTTTATACCTCATATGTCCTCTAGATATAGGGTCAATACTCCCTCAAAGTTCCTATTACAGGGCCATAATTTTCTCCTAGTGTAGGGATGAATTATGTACTTACCTCAAGACTGAATCTGCAAGATTGAAGTTTGCTTAGAGAGCCAAATTTTGAGCCACAAGGGGGCTAAGAAATCTGCTACAAATAGGTTTAATTCTCCATAAAAGATGGCTTAAGTTTCGACCAATAAATCCTCCAAGAACCTTTAGTCAAAACATAATTAATCTTCAAGAGCAACCTCCTTCGGTTCTACTCAAGGTTCATGAGATATGAACCTTATTCATCAAACCCTGATTCTCTTGTTCTTTTTCTTTATTTTATTTCTCAGATAATCCATGAAAAATTATTCCACAAATACTTCCATGACTATGTAATATATAGTGGTTGAACAAGGCTAATATGAGGTTGTCTTGGCCATTTGAAAAGACATGACTATAAAAGAGCCAACCTAAAATAAAGATTTGTCTAACTAGGTGCTAACTTGAGGTTAATTAACTTTCATAACCATGTTCGATATGGATTAGGGTACCATCAAAGAAATTTCATCTTAAATAATGAAATAATCTCACATACAATCTCTTAATTGAACAATGGTTTGCACTTCTGAAATAATCATTCGTGGAAGTGGTATTTTATAGCATATGATCATTGCCTAGAATGACTTGTATTTTTATTGTTGGCTAAGATATTTATATTATTCAAATACTCATGCGTTCAACATATGAGATTAAACCAATACTCACAAATGCATCAATCAAAGCATGAAGTTGCCTTTGATATTAAGAAAATTATGTAACCCTTTATCTCAATAGCTCAATATTTGTAGGTAAAGCATCATCCAATAAGATGGACTTACTCTTCATGATATTGAAAAATTGTGCATATAGTTTTCCTTAACTTGCTCAGGGAAATTCCATAGATACCACACTCATGTTGAAGGTATTGGTATCCCTTTCCAAGGTATAGAGAAGACAAAATATCGTGTATAACCATGCAATCCACTTATCAATGTTGAACCCCACTTTGGCTCTACTATCATTGAGCAAAACTCCTCATAGCCATTGCTTTGACATCAATGAAAACATCTCAACAATGAAGTCCTAATTCCCATCATATTTTCCACTTGAAGGATCATGACATTAATTGTAGCCCCAAATCCATCATGCAATTATGAAGGATCTAGTTGTTCACAACCAATGATATTAAAAAATGCTCACTTAAGGGGCTATTTCTAGTTCTATTGAACATTATAAATGTGAGAAAAATAAGGGGGTCCTCACTTTATTTGACATTAAGTGTTTTATTTCTTGCCATGTCCTAGACCTTTGGTTCTTTGAAACACAAATAATTTTCAATATGAATTCCAAAGCTAGGGAAATTGACAATTTTTTGTCTAAGGAATAAGAACTTTGACATTGTTGGACCAACCATAAATGTTCATAGGTGGCTCTCCATAGTTCAAACACTTTGGGTGATCAATTGATCTCTTGGAGGAAGAGGATGTGTTATTAGATGGTTAACTGAGAGAGGATGCTTCTTTAGCTTTTCATTGATATATATTTCGTTTAAACTAGTCAACATACATTATTCTAACCTCATCTTGGGAAGGAATCCTTCCAAATGACCTAGTGGCTCTATTGACTTCAGCTTCATTGTCACCAATTTCTAGTTCCCAAAACAAACCACCAATCCACAAAAAGAAGGATAAAGTACAAGTGTTTGGAAAACTAGGACCCTTGGTTCTATTTTCATTATATGCCTCTACAAAGGCTTTATAAGTGAGATTCAAATGGAAGGAATCACACCCCCTATATAAATAAGGATTGAACTATTCTAAAGTGTTTTTATAATCTAGAGGGTTTGGAGGCATAGGACCATGATAATGACGGTTTACAATTGATTTAGGAGTGAAGTTGTTTTTAGGGGGGAGTTATTGTTGACCTCTCTCTAATTGGATGACTTTGTTTTGCAATGCTTTCTAGCCTTGCATAATTTCCTTCATGGTTAAATGGAAGTCTTTAAATTCATTACCTAACTAGAATATTGAGTCATATAAATTAGAAGTTGAAGATTTGTCTTTTGTTTCAAATGTCTTAATTTGGGATTTTTCTCTTGATTCAAATGGAGTCATTGAGTATAATTTTCTAGATAATGCCATACTATCATATATAGCCTCGGCATTAGATTTAGCTTTAGTTTTTGGTTTTCAAATATGAAGAAAGAATGTATAGTTTTTTTGTAAGAGAATTAAGGTAATATGTAAGGATAAATTTCTTAGTTGGCCTGTTATCTTGAGGGTCCTCTTGGACCACTCTATCAAACCTAAAATTAAATTTATTTAATATTTCATTATCTTTTCTTTTACTTTCAATCAATTAATTTAATAAAAATGTAATGTCTTTCTTTTGTGATCATATTTCAAAAAAATATTTTCAATTGATCAAAATCACTAATGGTATTATCAAGACGATTAGCAAACCATCTAGATGCATCGCCACTTAATGCAAAAAATAACATTTCATTACTACATATACATTCTCTACTTTCATTCCATACATTATCCTAGTAAATCCTTCCCAAATTTCTTGTACAATTTGTGCTTAATCTCCCTTAAATGAAGGTAATTTGTCTCAGGAATTAGGGAGAGCATGAGGTTGACTAGTTATTGGTGAAAAATCAAGGGGTTTGTAAAGAAAAATTAACCATGGCAATGCCATTATATTACTATGAGATGTGTTTTTGACTTGTTGTACTTCGAACTGAAGATTCCTGATATTAAAAAAATTCTTTAAGTGCAAGTAATGTAAATTGATATCCAAGTAGATTATGTTCCTTACTCTTAACTTTAATTCTCCTATGTTGATAAAATAAATTAGGCTTTGAAACAAAGACTAAATCACCTTGGTAAAAATATTTTGTTGTGTTCATTTTGTTTTGGTTTGGCCTTATTGATGTTCTCTCAATTAGAGTCACCAACTAAGATCCTGCAGATTATTCCTTCAAACAAATAATCTCATGAAAAAAACACGAATTAAAATTTTCCAAAGCGGAGTGAAGTCATATATGACCAAGTAGAATGAACTTGTCCTTGGAAATGGCACTGGAAAATGTTACTGATCAAATCAACAATGTTGCTAATGTCTTGACAACATACTAGATGGGCACACAAAAAGGAGGAACACCCTATCACCTTGACCAAAGACCCCACTATTTAGGCCCAACAACCCATAAATATCCAAGGGAGGAGTCCCTAAATTTACCACAAATAATTTTGGTACAAGACCATTTCCTTATATGGAGTCACTTAAGCTAGAGGTGTTCACTTATAGCTACTTCTTTCCATAAAAATAGCAATGTAGTAACAAAAATATAAACAAGAAACATTACTAGCAAAAACTCACTAAAAATATGGCACGAAACATATGGATTTTAGTCTACACTAAAAATACTAACTAGAAATATAATTATATTTTAGTTTTGTTCATTGGTTAAGGTGGTATGAGTCAAAAAATCATGTTTTCCTATGTAGTAGACTATAGGTTTTGCATAAAAATTAGAGATAACAACTTGATTTTCTTGTTCTAGCCAACCTACAGGTGCCTTGAAAACTCTAGATGGTTAGTCTACCAGTGGAAAAGATATAAGCGCAAATATAAAAGCTTTTGGAGCCTCCCCTCAACCCAAATATGGCTAAAAAAATAATTTCCAATAAGTTGAAATTACTTTTCAGATTTATGGGTGAGGTTTTTTTGTGTTTACATACCTAGAAATTACTAGATTTGGGTTTGACAATTAATTATGGATGGAACTTAATGAAGTTACTCTAAATAATGAAAAATACACTTCTTAAATAATCTATGGTAAATGGAAAGGTTCTTGTTTGGTTTTACTTGGAGGGTTGTAAACCTTACTATAATTTATAGATACAATTTAATACATACTCGAAAATACATAGATATATAATTATGATGACTAGATACAAGTGCAAAAATAACATACAATGAAATGCATATCCTATTTTGTCTTGATCTATTAATTAAATCAAAACTCCCCTATGTTTTAACTTGCTAAAAAGATGAAAAACATGAAATCCATGAAGTCAATATCTTAATCTAACTGTAGAAATGTAAAATATTTTTTTGGATTTTTGAGAATAGGTGGTTGTTATGATATACCAATGCCCTTTTAAGTCTAACATTTTTACTGAATTGAAGTTAATACCCCTCTAAAGTCAATATTAATGGCTTGTTTTAAGGCAGTGAGTTTGATATGAAATATAAATCACTCTCATTGTTTCTCAACCCTCTTGATGACATTTGAACCTTCCTACGAGTGACATGTCCTTGAAGTGGTTTCTCCAACCTTCGATCTTTGTGTGCAATAGAATATGAAACCTTGAAGGCAAAGTGAAGCTCCCTCACAAGATAGTTCAAGTGTTTGGATCGAGCTACCTGTAAAACCATGAAAAATCAAGTCACCTTGTCCCCTAATTAATTCTTTCCATGTGACTAGGAAACACCTCAATGGAAAAAATTGTTAACCTTGGAATAGTTTTATTAATCACATAAATAAGTTATAATAATTATGCATGAATCACATACCAAGAAGAAGAATAAAAACAAGAACTAGTCCACCAATGTAAAAAATAAATTATAGTGTGGTTTGTGAAATATGAGCTCTTTGTTTTGATATCACTTTTCTCAATTGAAAACAATGGATTTTATAATGAGAACAGCCTAGACTTTATAGAGAAATGTATAATTGCTAATAAACAACTAGTAAAACTCTCCTTAATAAAATATTTCTAGTGATTCACAAGTTGGAAACTAACCATTTTTTTAATTATTGAAATATTACAAAATGATTTGATATTTCCCTAAGGGGGTTGAATTAACTTAGATTCCACAAGTAGGCCCACATATTCCCTTTGCAAGTGAGTTTTAGTGGTTGAGGTTAAAGATAGTGTCTTTGATACTCCAAGACTCCCCTTCCTTTGTCCTTTAGCCAACTTGACTTGCTTTAGAAGGTGGTATGACTTTCATTTGTACCTCAACTTGGTCCTTTTGAAGAATAATTTAGTTTTAATGGCTATCTATTTGGTCCTTCATGTAACTTCCAAATCCATATTGAATTTAATGGCTAGTTGAGTCAGCTACAATGGATAGTTTTGCCTCCAAGCACCGGTTCAACTTGACTTCGCTTTGACTTTTCCTTTAACAATTCAAATTGGCCACCTTGTTTTTGGATATCCAACATCTTCTCTAACTTGGCAATTTTGGAACCTAGGTTTTTCTCTGCATGTCCTGATCTATGTTGGGTATGTCTTTAATTTTTTACATCATCAAGGGAATTTCCACGTCATCACTCTATATACCACATCATTAGCCTTATGACCTATATATTTAATTTCATAGATGATATCTACAAACTGACACGAATATTTTTTCTCTCTTCATGCTGACCACTTTTGACATAATACATGTCTGATTCTACACAACACTCTACCTAAAATGCCCTTGGAATTTTTTCTTAATATTTTGACTATATTTGACCAGGTTGTAACTAGCCATTGGATGATTGGATCTAAAAATTCCACGTGGCATGAAATCCTTTAATCATGCTCTACAATTTGAGACTAGGTTGACTTTTTGGCCATCGAGACCATTTTGCATCGGGAACCATGGACTTCCTTGGGAAATGTGAATATTTTCAAAAGATACTCATATACTTTAAGTGTTTTCATAATGAATATTGGACCAAGGCCAAGGTAACATACAAACTCAATATACTATGAGCATGTGGAATGACATAGGTGCACCTTGACAAGGGCTAGACTAGCTCATACACGAGTGATCACCCCTACAAATGCAGGCTACCATAAAAGCATGAGTCCATAGGAGAGGTTTCCTAAAGCCATCCAATCTGGTTAGGGATGAAAGAGACCTTATGTGGAACTTCAAGGCACAGGACATGGTCTGACCAATCAACTAATTATAGACTAAATGAGAAGGACAAAGGTCTAGCATTCATAATATAGGGTCTTGCATGGATTTTACATGCATTTTGACTTGTGACCTTAAGCTTACAATGGTGATGAATTCTACATTTGAAATTATATGTACCCTTGAAGAAAAGTGGGGTAAGACCTTTATAACTCTTTTTGCTTCCATTAAGCACTAGTTGTAGTAGCATTTTCCTGCCTCCCAGGCCACTCCAATAGCCTAAGAATGATGAGTAGGATGAGTAGAGGAGGAACCTTTCCCTACATAGACATTACATTTTTGCTTCATCCCTCCTATTTCCTACCCTTAACATCCTATGATCTTATGGTGAAAAATTAGGAAAGGACCCAATAATAGCATCCCACACTCACTCCATTTATTACCACAAAAAATTACAAAGGGGCTAAGAAGAGTAAAGTGAACCCACCAGCTAGAGGCTTGTCTATCCTTGGACCATGGCCAATAAGGGTCTCGTGGATGAGAGTGCCTCTATTCCACTTTGAAAAAAATACTATAACCAAGGAGCTCAAAAACAAAGTAACAATTCAATTATGCATAGGAATAATCATACCATGAAATACACCTAGAAATGATTGAGGCTCAAGAGAGAATATATACCTTCATATTTCAACCATCCCATCATGGAGCAAGTTTCCTTGCTTGCTCTCAACTCCATCACCTCCATGAGTCTCCTAATACCCCTCACCAAATTCTCATTTCCAGCACTACAGGAAATCATTCGTCCCCTTGACTTAACATGACTTTGAGAATTCATGAATGAGTACCAACAATACCATCTTTTGGAGGCTTCCATCCGTAACAAGGGGTTAAAACCAATTGTGGAATATTTCACACTCTTTTCAATTATTCCTTTGTATGGCTAGAAATGAAACCTAAGCTATAATTTATCCTATAAATAATAACATAACTTATCAAATAAAAAAGTAAACAAATGATATACCAGAACAATTGTGTACCTAGTTTACGACTCAGATTATACAACTATATATATATATAATAATAATATTTTACATAAATTTTCTATCTTTCAAATTAAGCAAATGAAACAATTAAATATATAAACAAAGAATTGATATTATTTAGTTAATTTATTTTGGAAATTTTCTTCAAAGTTACAGAATCATCAGCGATAAAATGTACTTTTAAAATATTATTATTTAAAAAAAAAAACAAATAAACAAAAAATTACTATAATATATAATTATTTATTACTACATAAATTTATATTCATTATTGTATATATTAAAATTAAATAAATTAAATTTAAATCCTAATTCATTATAATCCATGATAAAGAAACCGAGTTAACATTATAATGTTAACTAAAAATAATCAATACAAACCAAGTTAACATTATAATGTTTTTAATATACGAATGGAAATGATATGACATAGTACAAAATTAAATTTAAATTGAGTAGTGTTGTAACGAGAATCTTTTAAATTTATGTGGAAAGAGAATTCATTATTTATTTTATGTGTGGAAATTTTATAATATTTCTTAATTTGAAATGATTTAATTTATTATAACTTATTTAGATGTTTACGTAAATTAAGTATAATAAATAATGAATTTTATGCGAAAGGAAATTAATTAAATTTTTAATTAGATTAAACAAGTATATATATATCATGTGAGGATAATGATTAATGTTTGTTAAGATTAGTATGGTATATTAGATTATACTAAGGTAAGAAATTATTTTAAAATAATTATAGTTTTTCTAATTTAAAAAGTTAAGAAGATTGATAGTGTGACTAATATTGTGAAAATTATATCGAATGTGAGTATGAGATGGACTCTTTAAGAGGAAGTGCTTTTTATATTCAACTATTTGAATGGCATAAAGGTGAAAGGTTCTTCATCCCATATTGTTTTGGAAATTGACTAATACCCAATTTCACTATGGAGCTCATAAGAATTTATTCTTATTTTAGCAATGTTCATTTTCTTATAAGATGGACAATCTAAGAGAAAGCATTTTTCATATTCAACTATTTGAATGTCATAAAGGTGATAGGTTCTTCATCCCATGTTGTTTTGGAAATTTACAAATACTCAATTTCACTATGGAGTTCATGAGAACTTATTCTTATTCTCCTTAAATTTTGAAGTAATAATACTTTACAGCTATCGAAAGAGAATATATATTTTTTTGGTAAAAAAATTTGAATTTCAATTAGTCTTGAAATATTTAAATAGATTCTATGAAGTTTATTAAAGTTTTGAAAAAAAATATTAAACTAAACATTCTAAAAATTAAAAAATAAGTTATGAAAATGTATTTTTTTTTTCTAATTAGTTGATGACTATGTTTATGATGTTTTAAATTGAATTGTTAAAAACTATATTAAAAAATAAAAAAATCTTATAAAAGTTCTATTCCCAAAGTGTCATAATAATTTAGCCTTTGTTACAATAAATACATTTCAAAATCATAATATTTTATAAATATTTTATTTTAATTTAATTTTATAACATTTTTTAAATTTAAACTTAATACTTATAATATAACAAGATTTTTAACCATGGATATTTACCCCATTTTACCATGGATATTATTAACTTGTAAATAGGCTTTGTTACAATACCATGGGCCAGCACCATAGCTTATCAATACTACTTACCCAAAAAGCATAACTCATTTCAAAATCAAAATATTTTATATATATTCTATTTTAATTTTAGTTTATAACATTTTACTTTCAATTAGTTTTGAAAATTTAAATAGATTTTATGAAGTTTATTAAGCCCTTATTATGTTAAATTTTTATATTATATTAATTTAAAATCAATTATATATATATATATATATATATATATATATATATATATATATATATATATATATATATATAACTTTTTGCGCAAGAGGTAGGCATTTTTTGGTGAGAAAAGAAACTCATATTTCCAGTTATATTTGAAAGAAAATACATTTTGTATATACACACAACTTGTGCATTCACCAAGATCTACCCTGATCCATGTGTAGTAGATAGTAGTAAAAAAAATTATATTACATATGCTTATAATCATTTAGAAAGTAGTGGCCAACATGGCCATGTAGAGCAGAAAAATGTGAAAAAGGAGAAAAGTAGAAATACAAGACAATGGAGAAGATCAAATGTTGCAGAAAATGCTAACCTTCTCCTTATTTACTTTCTTTTTCTAGACCTTTTTCAAATCCCCGGCTTTTGAATCCATTAGAACCATAGCCATACCACTCTTGGTTTCTCAAGATGATGCTCTTTGTTCGAATCAGAGCTATCAACTACATGGACATGCTTTGTTCCCACCATGCCATCCTCACTGTGAACTATATTTTTCAGTTGATCTAAGTCTTGGATAGCTATTGAATTTGTCCCACTCTGAACATGAGTACTATTTTCATTATTTTCCTAGGTGCCCCTATCTTCTTTTGTTGAATTCTTCTTTATGTCTTCTTCTTCATCTTCAAAAAGATGTGGATCTTTAAATTACCATCCCTTTGGTTTTGATGTTTTTTAATTTATATTTTATTGTTTACTTGTGGGCAACCATTCTATAGATGTCCTATTTGGAAGCAAGAGCAATAACATAATGTTGTATTCTCATAGTATAGAACTTGAGTCCACTAAAGAAATTATGTTTCAATATGATGTGATCTAACAAACCTTTGCCAAGATCTATCTCCACACAATATTTTGCAAATGTAAATATGCCTTTCTATGTTCTTTCCGTGTCCCTCTTTTTGAATTTTCTCAATCTATTACCAATACCTTCTAGGATCTAAGGGTTCCAAAAAGGAAGAGGAAGATTTTGGAGCCTTACCCAAACCAGTAGTGTTGTGACTATCATATTCATTGCATCGAATTATGGAAACAATGGAGTGATAAAGAGTCCCACTTTGCTCCAAAACCATGGCCTTTCATTTAGTGCAAACTCATAGTCCTTATGTGTATCAAATTGTACAGTAAAAAAACCCTTGAAACAAAGATAGAAATCACAGTTTGGGCTCCAAGAGGAAAATCTCCATTGGTGTTAGGCTTATGCTTTGCGCTAGAAACCACTAAATTGAAAAATAACTTCCTTGGATTGCAAAGATGAGAAAAGTGTATTCACCTCTGGAATTTCAACTTACATGGCCATAGAATGTTCCATTTTATCAATAATATAGGGGGCTTGGAATGCTTTGTATCTATTATGTTGTGGAGGGAGACTTTTCTTTCACAACATCATTGAAGGAGGTATATTTTCCATTTGGATTTCTAGAACCTAAGACACCAGCTCCTAATGAACCTCCTCTAAGCCTTGCGTTCAAGGTTATATTTGAGTTTCCTTTGATATTATAGTCTTGTATTTGGGGAGAATCACTATGCACCTTCCCTTCAAATTGCAAACTATGACAAAATGTAGGGTACCCTTATTTTTCCTTAATTTTCTACTTTAAAAAAGTGACGGAAGTAGATTTGTTGGTCCAAATGGAGTAGGACTTCCCGCTCATATTATTTATAAAATGTTTGAAATTTTCCTACTCCACTGCATCCGTAGACACTGGTAGAGAATACCGAAAAGGGCAGAAAGGTTATCTATGTGGGTCATAAAACATTTTGGGCACAAAGGATTTAAAAATGATCCCCTGCTGAATATATCGCCCATGGGACAATGGTTATCTAGCTTATTGTGATTATAAACTTGGACAATTTATTAACCTAGAACGTTCATGAACTCCCAACAAAGTATATTACAACAATAAAAAACCAAAAATAGTAGCACAAACATTTGTTTTGTCGGCCCCCTTCGCCCCGATTGCAATAATGCATAGATATCAACTTCAAGTACCTATATGGGGCACAAATATACATATCGGTACTGTTCCACATACAAAAACTAGTTCCAAAATGAGACAAAACCTAGTTAGGCTATGTCATATCTATGATCAATGACCTTTGGTGCAGAGAAAGTTTTGACGTGGCGATACTCAAGTTCAAAGCCACAAAAGGGGCCATGAGAGAAAAGGTGAACAAGCTCCCCATGCCATGGGCTCACATGTGCATCAAAACTTACTGTAAACTAGACTATGGTGCAGTTTCTAGAATAGCTAATTATTGGAACTCTAGCTTCCTCCATCTTCTAGTCTCCAAGTTTATACACGCATAAGATGCAGGTACTAAGAAACAACAGTGCATATTACACTTGTTTAATTATTATCCTTATTTTTCTAAATGATCTCCTCCTTTATCCTCCAATGGTCTATCCAAGGCTAGGTTAAATTTAGTTATCTAAATTTAAAACATGTAAATTTATATTTTACTATAATCTTTTTATAAATAAAATCATTTTTGATTTATTAATAAATACTAATTAAGAAAATTTATACTAAAGTAATTATAATTTAATTAATTATTTTATAATTATTATTATTTACTTATTTTTTATTAATTTCATTATTAATTTTATTTTTATTTAAATATTCTATAAAACCACGGCAACCAAATTCTTTATATATTTATTAGCTATATAAACTATATAACAAAGCAAAAACATATATATATATATATATATATATTCAAACTCATATATTCGAACTCTTTGGATCCCCAAATCTAAAAAACAAGCGAGAAATTCCCATAATTTCATTCGAGATTCCTGTGGGAAGTCAAACTTTAGAATAATTGGCATGCATGGAAGTTTTGTTTTATAATCTAAAAATAATATAGAAAAGGGGCCCACATTGGCTCACGCACTTCATGCTCAACATCCACATTCGTGGCTTTAAGCCATGAACCATGTCATTAACTTTTTTGCATTTTATTTTATATTTATTTTATTTTAGCTTTTTATTATTTATTTATTGTATTTATGATTATATATATACACCAATGTCCTAAGAACCAGAATTTATTTTATTTTAGCTTTTTATTATTTATTTATTATATTTACGATTATATATATATACACCAATGTCCCAAGAACCAGAAGAGATCAAGGAGATGCAAGATAAAGGAAGTTGGAAGACCGTAGAGGAAAAAAAACAAAGCTATAACATCAATCTCGCCAAGAAAGACGAGGAGCCAAACAAGTAAAAGCTAAGAAAATTATAGGTCTGATAGACCAATTTGGTCTTAGTGGACGTTAATCATCATCATCATCATCATCATCATCATCATCATCATCATCATCATCATCATCATCATCATCATCATCATCATCATCATCATCATCATCATCATATATTATTTTAAAATGATTTTTAAATTTTATATAAATTTTTTTTTTAATAAAATGTCTATACATTTTCCAATAAAAAATTAATTTTGAAATTTAATCTTTGGCAACTTATAATTTAATATTTACTAAGTTAAATGAGGTCTAGGATGGCTCGTTTGAAAGCTAAAATTATAGAGAAGATTTTGGGAGTAGGCACATGACCAGATGTGGTCATTTACTATTTTTAAAATTTAGCAAAATGTTGGAACTTCGAATTTACAACAACAAAAAATGAATTTTGCGATTTTGTTTTGGAATAGTTTTCATTGTTGCAAAAGGTATGGTTGCAGCAAATTCGTTCAAAATTATTATCCCTCACAAAATAAATCTCTACATGGAGCAATGGGAGCATAGATCTTCTTTTATTTAATTCACTTTGATTTTAGTGGAATGAATTGGTTTTGACAGTTTAGTGTTTTCATTTCATTTGCAAATTTAATTGGTTTTTAATTATATTTTTGGCAACGTTCTTGCAGAGAGCTGTTGGAGAGGATGAAGAGAAGAGATTTTGGGACAATGGAATTGCACGAGCAAAAGGAAAAAGGTATTTTTTCCAACTAAAATGAGAGATCTAGGCCATTCCTTCAACAACTCTCATTTTTGGATTTTTTTTTTTTTTAATTATAAATAATAGTTTTGAGAATGAGGACACTGTTCCTCCATTCTACAAATTAGAGGCTCTTTGTACTTCTATGAAGGGAATTCTTATTGTAGGTAGAGAGGGATACTTGGATCTGAGTCTTGGGGGTTTTCTTTTCAGCATTCAATCTTTGTATTTGAGGCAGAGCTTGCAGTATTACAGCTCTTTTCTCTAATGCCAGAGCTCATAGTCTTGGGAAGATTGTTGAAGAGATATATTGTAAAATAGAGCAAGGAAATGAGGTTTATTGACTATATTTTCATATACTTCTATTTTTTAATAAAATCATATTCCTTTTAGTGGCATATATGTGTCAATTGTTTCATATTTTGCACTTTTGTTAGATATGTGAATGGTTGTCTACTAGATCAACTATGTTATCTATTGGTCACATAGATTTGTTATCTATTTTCAACTTTATTTTATGCTTTAATCAAATTTATGAGTAACTATTTACTTAAGAATTTGTCATTTTAAATAGATTTAATTGCCATTGAATTGTATGAATTATTTTTGCAACTGAATGGCTTATCTATCATTGTTTTAAATCGCTAAAACAAAGAATGTATGACACTTAAAATATCAATTGTTAGAATTTCTTCAACAACTTGATATTTATCATACAACACATGCTAAATCCTCATTCTTTTAAATCACTTTGCTCTTGATTTGGATGAGATCTGCATCTTGTCTTAATCAAGATAAGATAGATTAGTTTTATTTTTTTGTTTGCATATTAGATTAAAAATACATTTTCATTTTAATTAATTTATTGCATTTTATAAAGTCTCCTTTCATAAGAGAAAAAACTAGAGTGGCTTTGTTATCTAGATTATCTTCTTCAAGCAGTCGTAGGGAGATAAATCCTTTTATTTTATCTGTTGATAACAACAGGTAACAAGATAGATTAGTAGATATAAGGTTGTGTATATATTTTTGTACATGTAGAATATATTAGGTTATGTTAGCACTTAGTTTAGCCTAGTTTTAGGATAAGGGTAACTGGACCCATTAAACCAGTTGGGACCACCATCCTAAATAGAAAAGAGTCTGGTTTGGGGCTTTGACCATGTGGTCTCCCTAATTTCAATTTTGTTCATTTTTGGCCATCAAAAACTCATTAAACAAAATTAAATTCAAAAACATTTACAACATGAGGTGAAACATTCCCAGTGAACTATACATATATTGGTCAAGTACAAACACATTATCTAACCGACAAAGTAACTATTCGACAAGAGTTCATTGTATGGGTGTAAAAATAATGCTAACAAAAAATACATGAATATATATTTTCTTTTACATAGACATGGTTATTGACATTATGTTTCAAATACAAACTATCAACCCATAATATTCACCAACACCATTTGTATAAAATGTGTATACGACGGAACCATGTGAGACTAGTACAAAACCTATGAATACTTCATACTAATAGAAATTATTAGTAATACAAGTTACAAAGGAGTATCATACACCTAGAAGGGGAGAAATCATACCATCATTGTCCATATTATATTATACAAGCAATGCCATTACAATTAGCAGAGAAAGTATTCAAAAAGGTCCCAAAGAGAATAAGCAGTAAAATAGAAACAACATTAAGACAAACATACTATACAGAGAATAATATTTAAAATAACTACAAACTAACAACAAAATAACAACAAAACCACAACAAAACAAAAAAAACCCATCCATAATCAATAACATCTCCTTATATAACTTCATTCTTCAACATTGTGCTCCTAGGAATCTTAAGCCAAATCACTCTGATGAGATTTCCATGTTCATGTTTAGCTGCAAATGACTTCTTGACCATACTAGGCTAAATCACAACCAACCTCTTACCCCCGACTAACTGAACCATACAACTGAAGAGTGTGATATCAACCATTGAATCTTTCTATTATGTTGCGATCTATGTGGCTTCCATCGCACATTTTCCCTATATGTCGTACATTTGCACGATATTCCTATCTACTTCCTTATTGTGTGTAGTGTCCTCCAGCTATTACTACATGCGGTATTCCCTATTTCCTCCTTACCACACGATTTCTCCATACTTCACCAAAATTTCAAAATTTTCCCTTTCCCCCCTTGGCCCCAACACTTTACAAAATAAAAGGAGCCGAATGTCCTTTTCTCCTATAGTTATTAGAAATTTATACCTACAGCTTGTAACTACTTCTTGGGAATTCTTGGCTTCCTAATGGTATTTATAATTATTCAATTTCTCTATTGTGTTTTCTTCTACGTTGATGAAAATAAATACTTAAAAACTTTAGATATAGAATGTGCTTCACTTATTACAAAATTATTAAATCTTTGATAGTGATGTTAAACATTTTTCCCAAATATGATACCCAAACTTGATAATGTGATGAAATCATTTTGATCCTAATAGGCCATAATATATCTGACATAACATGATATTCAACTATACTTTGGGATAGCCTTTTGACATCTCTCTATAGGAAGACTAGGAAAGAGATAAACATCATTAGATTCCTATCTAGCTCTGTTATATTCTTCTTCAATATCTCTTTGGTTACTTTATGGATGAAAATGGTGAAGGAAATATCCTTAGCATTTAATGTCTCATCTAGCTTTGTAGATATTTATTATTCAAACCTAGGCTCCCTGAGATTGCTAAAGGATGGTAGTTTATTAATTTTAAACAATTGATAAGACAGTGCATCATTTTTTTTGCAAAGGATAATAGACCTAGATATCTCCCTTTTTAGCTTATCGTGGATTCTTAATGATCTATTCATGCCTACACAATCGGGCATGAGTTCATCCCCTCTTATTTTACGTAGTTCAAGTGCTTTGTTGACATACACCTATGACTATTGCTTTAGGTGATCAATAATGCAAAGTACCCCTTTTAGTTATGTGCCTCTTCCTTTGGATTTTCCTAATAATGGGAGTAGTTTTGCCAATACTTTCTACAATTCTTGAAGTTATAGATAGACCTATTTTATCATTGCTTCAAACTCTTAATGCACTTCAGTGGAACATGTCCTATTCATAGATAAGTTGGTAATCTCTACTTTGAGTGCCTTATTTTTTGTTATGAGCATTTTGTTTTTTTATTCAAGCTTTTCATTCCCATTTCGATAGTTATATATCTATTCCACATTATATTTCATGTTCTACTCTATTACTTGTGAAAAAGAATTTCCAATTGAGGCCATTTCCATTAGATATGTGCATATTTTTTTCACTATAACTTTCTCTATGATTATTGATGTAGGAAGTAAATTAGGCAATGACAATTGTTTCTCAGTTTTCTCAATTATCATCCTTAAGGTACAACTGTATTTGAAAGATTTTAACAACTTTTTGGTCCTTAGTTGGAGTGATTCCTAGTTATGATTAAGAGGAAAGTGACTTCCTATTATTGTTGGAGATATATCTCTACATTATCCCATTATGTTCTCAACTAGAATTTCTTCTTATATCTGGTGGGTGTAAACATTTTCTGTGCCATTTCCTCTCATTTATTTTTGGCCTCCTTTTCTTCCTTTATCTTGAAAACCTATTATTCTTTTTTTCTTTTCTTCCTCCTCCTATATTTGCTTCTTAAGTACTTCATCTTATTTCAATTTTTTTTCAATATCCTTCCTTGCAGCTTCTACTTGAGCTGCTCTTTTCTTTGTTAAGGCCTCCCTTCTTCTATATTTTAGTTGTCCTTCTAATTTTGTTGGGAAGTGCTCCTCGTCCTTAATAATAAATCAAGGTATCGTATGGATATCTTTAATTTCTCCTCATCTATCCCTCTCTCAGACTAGTATTCCCATCTATACTTGTAGGATTGGCATTTATTCCTTACCACTCGTATAGGATCATACCTATGGTATTGCAAGTCACCAAATTGAAAACTTCCATATTGTTAGAATCCACCTACACCTCCTTCATATCATTGAATGTGTAAGAGCTTAGATTAAAAGGAATTGGAGAAAAAATTTATTTCTCATCTCCTGAAAAGGCTCTTCGTACTCTAGTTACCACGATATGTAATCTCCTATAGCAGCACTTTATCTATGATGAATATAGGTATTTATTGAGGTGGTTTTGTGACATCATATATCCTTAAATAGGTTCTATCTTATTTTACATACCAATCTCCAACTATCTTAATAACCTTACTTCGCCTTCTGAAATGTAGGGAAATGGGGCATTAAACAATATTTCATAAAGAGCGATGAAATTTTTTTGACATAACTTGGCATATGATGAGTGATTTTTGAACTAGAATTATTTATAGTATATGTGAATAGGTGGGTCTTATGTAGATAACTTAAACCCAAAAATGGGAATGAATTCATCACACATATTGCATCCAATAAGTAGGATGCCATATGGAATAGAGGTTTTCGTCTAGGAGGTTCCATATGTGTATTTCTTATATTCTCCTATAAGGATGCGGATAGAATTTTCCTCAACTTGAACATATTATTTTTAGTGAAAGAAATAGAATAGATTTGGGGTGCCCATGCTTATTCAAATTTATCAACATTTTCCTTTCCATATAACGTCATAAAACAACCATCATCATGAACGGTGAATGCATATTTAAAAGGCCAGCAAAAGTTTTCCTTAGAGGATGTTTCTTCGCCTTAGCTTTGATCACTTTTAGCATATTCTTCTATATTTTGACATCTCAACTTAAGAAACTGGAGAAACAAATGCAAAATCAGAATATTGCAATGACATAACCATATTTAGGACAACCAGTTTGGAATCAAAATATTGCCATGGCATAACCATATTTTGGGAAATTGGATTACCTCTATGTTGTGGCTGTCATTGTGGTAGTTACATTTGGTGGTTTTGTAATGTTCAAGTATTAGAATGGTCAATGAATATTGGATTAGTCTTTAACAAGTTTAAATTTTATGAGTATCTTTGTGATGCTTTAATGATTTTAAGAAATATTAATTTAGGAAAAGAGAAAAAAAATGATTTTTTTTGGGTGGTATATTGAATATTTAATTTGAATTGAAAAAAGAATTGGATAATAATCAATGTGTGATATCATGGATTTTATGCTAAATTATATAGATGTTGAGAATAATGGAAGAGCTGGAAATATTGATACAAATATGGAAAAATATTATTCTTGAAATACTTGTAAACATATTTAATTAAATAAATCGATTGAGGATGGTACACGTTAATGATGATTTTTCTTACTATTACTCTGAATGTAAATATGGAAAAAAAACTATCTACTAACTTGAAGTGATGATTTGAGTAACTTTATAATTAATTGGACTATGACATAAAAAGATGAAATATGGAAATAATATTTTTTTGAATAGATAAAGATGAAATATGGAAATAATAACTTTTTGAATAAATAACTTTTATTTATATAATTTGTATATAACTATATGAAATTGAATTTTTTTAATACATGCTTGTTGTTTTTTATGGCAAATATAATATATATGTTTTTTTTAATTGTAAATAGTGAATATATAAATAATAAAATTTCCATAAAACAATTTATAAAATTATACAGAACACATTGTTCTTATATAGGGTTATTTTTCAAATTTTATAAGGTCAATTTTATTTTATTTCTATTATTATTATTATTATTATGGAAGTCATTATATCTTTGAAATTACAAGACCTTGTAGTGTTAGTGCAAAGTTAAAGGATATTAACATTATAAAACATTTTAAATATTTTTTAAGGTCAAGATCTCAATTTGTACTAGTGAAGTGTATAAATTATTTTAAAAATGATATAGGGGATAAAAAAGTTGTAACAGAAATAGAAGATGTATATATTTTAAGATTTTGATATCTTTCATGTCAAAATAGTAAAAGATGTTAATTTCTCTTAAAAAGTTATATATTTGGTTATACAACATTATTATGAATGGATTTTTGTAGTGTATATAAAATAATGTGAAGAATACATATATGGAAAGTCATTAAGATAATTTAATATTTGATGTATTTGCAACCAAAACCACTAGGTTTTTCATTTTGAACCTAACTCCAAGATAACCAAATCAGTGAAAACATATCATAAAGCTTCGATATTCACCTTGCTTGCAACATAAATAAATAAATAAATAAGAAAATGAACATTGTAGATTTTGTTCCCATTCTAGAGTGCGTGAATATTCTAAAGTGCATACATGTTCTAGAGCACATGCACATTTGAGAGCATTTGCATGTTCTAAAGTGCATGCATGTTCTTAGAATGCAAACACTTTTTGGACTAACATTCACAAGGTAGGATTAATAAGAATGTGACAAAGGAATTTTGTATGCATCTAGGGCCATGAGCAACATTTTGACCTACCGCAAAGGACCTTTCAAGGGCATCCTTTCTCTCTCAATCGGGATAGTCAACATTATAAGTTTTTGAACATTGAAAATGAGTCTCTACAACTTGGATAGGGTCATGAGAACAAACATAATAATTAGGCCCTAAAGGAAGCTTATAGTCTTCTAGGCCCAAGAAATGATAGTTTTAATGACCACAAATTACTTGTTGAGGGTATCCTCTTTGTCTAACTAGGTATATATATACCAATAATATTTTTGAGCACTAGGTATGGGTTTTGGTGTCCTAGACATGGGTGGGAGAGGAAACATGATCTTTACACCCTAATAATCTTATACCAATTTAGGACTATGAATAATGCCACAAATAATTATGCATGACTTCTTGAGGGTATCATTGGCTTTTTATTATGGATGTAAGTGTCATCAAGAGGTTTTGAGTAGAAGGTAGGTGTCGTAGGGCCCTAGAAATGATATAGGGAAGAAAGATATGCCTTAGGTCCTAAAGAAAACTTTAAGGCATATAGAGCCCTGAAAAATACCTCAAAACATGACACATTACCTTTGGATGGTATCCTTGGCATCTAAGAAATATGTTAGTGATCCCTCACAAATTTTTGATCATCAGGTATGGGTTTTTAAGGAATTCATTTGGTTGAGTGAATAAACTTAATATTTTTCTGAAGTAACCCTCTATCTTGAACCCCATCCACCCTTAAGACCCTACCTCTACATACATCCCAATCTTCCCCTGACCCAACAATTCCCTCTTCCATTAGACCCTTCCCTCTACCCTAACTACCTTCACACTATGGCCATAGTCCCTCCCTGGTACTTCATCAACTCTATTATTAGATCCTCTTCCTTAGAGACTTATTCCTTATTTATTCATATGTCCCTATTCCTACCCCTAAACACGTTTTCACCATTTAACCCTATGTTTGGCTCCCCTTCACCATATGCCCCACATTCCCTTAAGGCATAACCTTAGCCCCTAACCCCTCATTTATAAGCCTAGCTTGAACTAGAATCCTTGGCCCCCAATTCCCTGGACCTTATCCTCCTAACCTTATATATTTTACTAAAGGGTCCCAAATCCATTTTACCTCATCTATGTAGATTTGTTCACCATTCCAATATCCCCCTCTTCCCTTGTATCCTGATTTCCCAACTAGCCCCTTGGCACCTGTTGACACTGTTGGACTTGCCAACATGTCAAGGGATCTCCCCGGTAAGAAGTCCCAATTAGACCTCATACTGTTTCGTGTAGAAGTCCTAGCAGTGGGTCATATGGTAATGCCTTGACTGCAATTTTGCATAGAGGAAAATAAGATGTCCTTGTTAGTAGCAAGGGTGTGACAGCTTCGGCGAGTCAAGGAAGGTGCATGAGAGGTTCTAACACACGGAGGGTGAGGTGAGTGCGCCCCTTGGATGGTTGTAATAGTACTCAACTTGGAAGGGAACACAAGAGCAAAGATGAATCACCGGCTGGAAAGCAAGATAGCAAGAAATCCAAAGTGATGTTTAAACCAACAACACATTTGCAACAAGATTCATACAATTTCATACAAAATAGTTCATGCTCAAATGTGTAAGTTAAATAATATACATTGCTACAGCAACCAGAATAGTGCAACTATAATGATAACATATGCATGAAAATGTATTGGCTCTATTATATTAAGAAGTGTAAGTTCCAGTCATACAATACATCCATGTCCAACCAGTAGTTCCAATAGTGTAAAGTTAAAGCCACAACCGCCTGCTCCTCGAAAGAGATATACTAGCTCTGCACAGTGGAGAAGCCAAGGCGCGTTACAGTACTATCCAAGCTTTCTCTAAGATACTCCTATAGAAGCTTGGATGACTAAAAGCCTTTACAGTGAGTTATGAGACACTATTTATAGAAAAAGGTGGGGTGACCCTTGACATTCCCCTTTGTGACAGTTCATCTACCCTCATGACTCTTCATCTACTCTATACTATTACATCCAACTATCGACACTTGAACTTACACTTGACAAGACATTACATTACAATGCACATGTACCTGTGTGAGACAAAAATGGCTTGAGCAAGCCATGCAAAACATCACTATGACTCGGAAAACCATGGGAAGTCCAACTCTTCGACATCCTCACGATGATCGATAGTAGCAAACTGATGCCAAGATCGATAGTTTGTGATGGCGTCTGTGTACTCCAAGGTGATATCTTTCTAGAACCTGACTCTTGCCTCCATAGCATTTAGGTACACTGCTCGGGCTCCTCCTTCCAATTCGTCTAAAGGCATGCACATCATTATCTTTAGCGCGGCTAGACCAACTACATACTTGTGCATGGTGTCTTCACTTATTGGCAAGTATGGGCTGGTGGCTATGTGCATCAACTCATCAAAGTACGAGTCAAGCTCTAGTCGGACTTGTGCCTTTGTCTTTGGCTAGGTGAGAGTCCCAATAGATGGGATCACATGTGCGTGCACCACAACATCCATACTCTTAAATACACGTGCATGGGAATCCTGTAGACTAGTGATGAGCTGTGGGAGCTCTTCATAGTTCTGGATCTGACTCCGGATGCATGCCTTCAGCTCGACCACTCTAGGATTCATCATCTTAGGCAAGTGAAGTGGGGCTTCCTTGTATCTCATCATCCATGTTTGCATGTAATCAACAACAACATGCATGTTCAACAAGATACGTGCTCTTCTATCACATCGCTACTGCCATCCATTGAGATGGACGACTGCCTTATGCACGGTACCAAACTTGGAATACAATGCCTACATGACTGTGTCAAGGGACAATACTTCATCCAGTATTGCCTTCTTCAATTCTGCTCAGGCGGATGTTGTAACCAGTTCCCCTCCCCGCTTGGTCGTTTGTAGCTCATTCGTCATTCGCTTGTTCTCAGTTATCAGAAAGTGAACACTTGAACTAGTGGCTTCAACAAAAGCTCTGGTAGCGTTGGCCAATGTAGGTAGATGTTTACACATGTCAGACACGATCACTCATTCCTCATACTATGTAGGAAATGTGTGATCTTTCGGAGTCGACACCCTGCGATATTGCACAACTCTATGTTGAGACTTGTTGAATGAGATGTTGTGCATCTCTCCTTCTGGTTGATCTCCAAGAATCTCAGTGTCTCCTTGATCACTTGGGACTTGCTCATATTCTGGATGCAGTGAAGCTGCTGGTTTGACTTCTTAGTGGCGAGGCATGAGGTCGATGTCCTACTCTAATTCCTTCCGCTCCATATCCGTATCTATTTTTTCAAGTGCTCACTCTATCTCCTAAGCGAAGTCTTGCTCCTGCGATGGTTCACCCTGTTTGCCTGATGCCAACTGTTCTGATGAGTCCACTACCTATATGGGCATTGTTTCATCCATCTGCATAAGATGCGCCCCCTACTATACCTATCCTTATTATGCTTCCTTCTCCTATCTGTGCAACTCCTGTTCCTTTCGGAGTTGCTCCTTCAACTCATGCAACTCCTTCTTCGTTTCCTCCATTCTTCGTTTCTCTCTCTACCTTTCCGTGTTTTTCTTATCGCGTTGTTGCCTCTTCACCTCTATAGCCATAGATACTTTCTCCACAAGTGGATCTGCTCAGAACTTCCATTTTTGCTCTTCCTCCATGTGATCGATAATCTTCCTCTTGCCCTTGTTGCACACTGGTATGTTCACCTCTACTGTTGCTGCCGCTTCTGGTGCTCTCCGAGATTTCGCTTCACATTTCTTTGCTAACCATTCCACAGTGAAGCCGATCGGTTCATTGAGTCTGGAGGAGTTGTAACAATACATCCATGGGTCCTCCTCCACCGAATGACATGCCTTGTGGATCCAGTTTAACTGTACACTCGTGCAATGATCTTTCACAAGAGAATGTGGGTCATACGGATTATAACTTTGGAGGTCGAATGGATACTTATTCATTTGCTTTTCTTCGACATCCGCATGCTTGAAACTCTGGATCTTGTATAACCCAATGCTCAGTGGAAGAGTGGGCCAAGGTGCCTTCTTCTTCCAGTGCAGCTTAGCTGTTAATCCTACTAAGATGTGATATGATACTTCTTGCATGACGAGTATGTCCAAAGAAAAATCCGGTAGAACATATGGAGGCTTCTCCGCGTTGTACATTCGTATGAAGGTGTTGGACAGTGAGGCATACCAATCAACAATGTCTATGAGTGTCTTTATTGTTTCCTTTGACATGCAGGGTGGATCCTGTTCGAATATCATCTTGTAAACTGGGGTGACAAAATGATCAGATAGCCATGTGATAACTCCTTTGAAGCTGCATTCAGATAACATCTTACAATAAGTGTTCACAGTAGTCTCTACCGGTGTCCATGCCCACTTCAAGCCCGAGAACGCCTGTTTTGCATAGATTTCATCCAAGATGTAGGCGAACATGTAGATCTTTGTTTGCATACCTTTAGGTGGTTGTCGAGCCCTTATTACCTATTCCTTCAGCTGATAATCCAACATGCCAGACCAATTACATGTTTTTCCCTCTCTAGCCAGTTGGTCCAGCACGATCACCCAACTATGCGGGAAGGTTTCCGTGCTTCCTTGGCCACACACTCGATATGCAAAGATGACCAAGTAATGATACACCTTCCACAGTGTCTTCATCTTGTAGACCTACTGGGGTGTCATTGAGAATTTAGCCGCCTCCTTCACCTGGTTCTTCAAAATGTCTCTAGAGTTAGCATTTTTGCTGAGTAAGCTGAAGGGAGTCTCCATGAAGGTCACGGGATCCAACATCTTATACATCTCGTCATAATCCTGTGCCCTGAAGGTAGCAATCTCTATCTCGCTGACACTACTCAATGTCATCATCTTAGGATCAGTGTGCGAGATGATCCAATGTATCATTTCCGCGCATGGGAACGTGGGGTATCTGCATGCAATTTAGTACAAGTCGGACTTGTGGATGTTCACATACACTCGACAGTCTTTGAGGTCTTCCTAAAATGTGCCTGAAAATGCATCATTGACCTCTTGCCATTTCAACTTGATGTCCTTGTCTAGAATTAGCTTGGTATCTTCATAGATTGGTAGACTTGTGGACACTCGCTCAAATGTTGGTACAGTTTCACTTCCGTTAGTGTCCTTTGATCCTGTTATCTTGGAGGCCATTGATCCTGAACTACAAAGATGTGGATGAACACCTATTAGATCTAGAGACAAAGCAACATGCAAGGCAAGAAATATATCAGCAAAAACCAAAGAAAACTTGAGGAAAGACATGCAACATACCTAGGGATTGATAGGAAAGGATTGTGCAATTTCTTTTGCGAGGCTGGCTGACTGGCTTCTAGAAATATGCAAAAGGCAGTCTAGGTTGTCTATGGATGTTGACTGACTACTGGAATTGCACAATGCGTAATCCAGGGTGGTTGACTAGTTACTGGAATTACGAAATGCACAATTTTAGCTCACAATGGTTACAGGCTCAATGACTATATTGCACAATTTTCTGGGCCAACAGTCATTGTCCCTTAGGATTGCACAAATAAATCCTGGAGGACAACTCCTAGGTAGAAATGCACATTTCTTGAGAGGAAGATAGAGCCTTCCTTCTCAGGATTGTGCAATGTTGTCTTGGTGAGGTAGACTTCGAGCCAAGGCTACCTAGACCCGTCGACGGGCAACTACAAGAAAATGTGATGGTGAATGCATGGAAATATTGACTATAAGTAGAAGCAAATGATCGTGCATGCAAACAGTGAATGAACAATTCAAAAAATGGAATCATGCATGTGGGTGAATCAGGTCGCTAAATCAACAGTCGTTCGTGCGAAACAATTTCATGCATGCGATAGCAGTGAGATGCTAACGAAAACTGAAATGGTGCTAGTATAAGCTAGTGTGCATGTAAGCGACAACAAGCATTTAAAGAAATCAAGAAAAAAACACTCACACAAGAGAAAACACAAAATGCGACAGAAATGTTGCAAAAGACAAATTGAGACCACTTACCCATGAAATGTTGGGTTGTGTTATATTCTTTCCACAACTAGCCCACGTAGTTAAATGAGGGGTTAGAGGGGGGGGGTACCCCCCCTTCATTGTGCCGATTATGTAGTAGGGGGGGTGTCAGAGCAGGTTTTAGGCATACCCGTAACCCCACTTTATGGGGTCCGGGGCAACGACCTAGAAAATTTTTGTTTTGGACCCTATGTTAGGTTGGGCGGACCCACCTATGGTTTTGTGCATGATTTTGCACACGTTTTTTGGACGTGATGGTTTTTGGTCCATGGTTTTGGATGCGATGGTTTTTGGTCCATGGTATTGGATGCTTCGACATGTATAAATATGTATTGTAACATTGAAAGGAACATAATGAAAATTCAAGCTGGTAATCCCAGTTTTGGGATCTAGGGGAAAATCTCTATGTATATGTGTTGTATGTGTTATGCTCTCGCATTTTTTATTTTCTGTGTTTTAGAATTCATATGCAGGTAATTTTTGTACGGGGTTAAAACCTACATTTGGTATCAGAGCAGTTTCGGCTTCAAGGGGACGCCTTTGTTGCTAAGGGGTTTCGCTCGGGCCTGTGGTAGACCCTGTTCAGTGGGAGAACTGTGAGATCAATTCTAGTGGTGAAAGAAGATGGTGAGTAGTGGAAAGATAGAGATCGAGAAATTTAATGGTCAGAGTTTTGAGTTGTGGAAACTCAAGATGGAGGATCTGTTGGTGGACAAAGATCAGTGGATCGTGGTAGATCCAGGTATTAAACCAACGGGAGTGTCCAATGAAGAATGGAAGAGGATGGATCGGAAGGCAAAGAGAACAATACGATTGTGTGTCTCAGATTCAGTATTGCTGAATGTATCAGGGGAAGCTAAGGTGAAGGCTTTGTGGGACAAGTTAGGGACTTTGTACCAATCTAAGTCTCTGGTGAATAAACTGTTCCTGCGGAAAACCTGTATAACCTGAGGATGAAAGATGGAGACTCAGTGACAGAGCATCTAAATGCATTTTATACTGTGGTAATTCAGTTAGCATCTGTTGATATTAAAATTTTAGATGAAGATAAGTGCATCAGTTTGTTGTGTTCTTTACCAAATTCATGGGATAGTCTAGTTATTGCAATAGGTGGTAATGCAACTACCTTGCAGTTTGATGAAATAGTCTCAGCCTTGCTGACGGAGGAGATGAGACAGAAAAATATGGAGAGCCAAAATGGTGATGCCTTATCTGTACAAGGACGGTCCCAAAACAAAAACAAAAATAAGTCATCGAGTGGGAGATCTAAATCTAGAGGGAGATCTAAATCTCTAGGAAAACCTGTAAAGGTGGTGTGCTGGAAATGTAGAAAGGAAGGGCACTACAAAAGGGACTGTAAATCTAAAGCTCCTGAAAAAGAAAAGGGATCTGATGATGCTCCCTCTACAGAGGTGAAAACCACCTCAGATGAAGGTGGGGATGTGTACTCATCTTCTTCAAGTACACATGTAGATCATGAGGCATGGTTGATTGACTCAAGTGCATCCTTTCACTTCACTCCCCATAGAGAGTGGTTCTGCGAGTATGAGAAATACGATGGTGGTGATGTCTTCTTAGGGGATGATAGGAAGGCTAGAATCATTGGTCACGGAAAAGTAAAGTTCAAGTTGCAAGGTGGAAGGGTTAGAAAACTTCTAGGTGTTCTGCATATTCCTGCATTGGCCAGAAATCTGATTTCTGTAAGAAAGCTGGATGATGCAAGTGTAAAAACAGTGTTCAATAAAGATACCTACAAAATGTTTTCGGGAGCACTGGTATTGATGCGGGGAGTTCAAATTGGAGCTCTGTACAAGCTACAAGGTAGCACTGTTATTGATGGGTGCAACAGTTCTGTGGTTCCTGAAAGTGGAGCAGAAAATCTAGTGGTCACTAGAGAGAAGACCATGCTGTGGCATCAAAGGCTTGGACATATTGGAGAGAAGGGTCTTCGAATACTTCATGGTAAAGGTATGGTAGAATGTACGAGTAATAGCTCTCTGGATTTTGATTTCTGTGAAAATTGTGTATATGGGAAGCAGAATCAGGTGAGTTTCCCCTCTGGTAGTAAGAGGGCGAAACATATATTAGAACTTGTGCACAGTGATGTGTTTGGACCTGTGAAGGTTCCATCACTGGGTAAGTCTGTGTACTATGTATCATTTATAGATGACTTCTCAAGGAATACATGGATATATTTCCTTAAGAAGAAATCTGAAGCCTTTGACAGGTTTAAAGAATTTAAGGTTCTCGTGGAAAATCAGACAGAGAAGAAGATAAAGGTGCTGAGGACAGATAATGGTGGAGAGTTTTGCAGCAAGGAATTTGAAGAATTCTATAAGAAGTGTGGTATAGCATGACAGAAGACTACTCCATATACACCTCAGCAAAATGGAGTTGCAGAAATAATGAATTAGACGTTGATGGAAAGGGCAAGAAGCATGCCCAGTGGTGTCGGGTTAGGACAAGAATTATGGGCAGAGGCGGTGGATACTACATGTTACCTGGTCAATAGGTCACCTTCATCAGTGTTGGAGGATAAGACTCCACAAGAGGTATGGACTGGTAAGAAACCCTCTCTTTCACATCTGAGGGTATTTGGATGTGATGCATATGCACATGTTCCAAAGGAGAAATGAACCAAGTTGGATAGTAAATCTGAAAAGTGCATCTTTATTGGGTATAAGGACGGTTTAAAGGGTTATAAGCTTTGGAACCCAGTCACACAGAAGGTTGTGTATAGCTGAGATGTGGTGTTCAGAGAGGTAAAAGATGTTATTAAACATGAAGTCCAACCAAATGAACCTGAGAATATAGAGTTTGAGCTTAAGGAGGAAGAATCAGACTCTACAGCAGAGGAGGAATCAGAAGATGAAGAGCCACAAACTTTGGGTGTGAGAAGATTAGTTCGAGAAGGAAGGCAGCTAGAAAGGTATAGTCCATCTGCTTTCTGTTCAAATTTTTCTTTATCTATTACTAACGATGATCCCAGAACTATGAAGGAAGAAGTAGATTCAAAGGATGGAAAACTCTGGAAAGAGGCCATGGTTGATGAAATGGCATCTTTGCAAAAAAATGAGGCTTGGGATCTGGTGGAGTTGCTGGCTAGAAGGAAACCCATTGGCAGCAAATGGGTGTTCAAGAAGAAGATAAATGCATAAGGAAAGGTGGAGAAATACAAATCTCGGTTGGTAGCAAAAGGTTATTCCCAGGTGCTGGGAATTGATTTTGGTGATAATTTTTCTTTTGTTGCCAAGGTAACTTCTATTAGATTACTTTTATCTATTGCTACTGCTTTTGATTTTGAGGTAGAATAGATGGATGTGAAGACATCATTTCTTCATGGGGATCTCGAAGAGGAAATATACATGAAGCAACCTGAAAGCTTTGTGGTGAAGGGTAAGAAAGAACTGGTATGCAAGTTAAAGAAGTCTTTGTATGGGTTAAAACAATCACCAAGGATGTGGTATCAGAAATTTGATACATTTAGATAAGGACTTGGCTTCACCAGAAGCAAAGCAGATCACTGTGTGTATTTTAAATTAATTGGTGACCGTGTTATTTATCTGGTGTTGTATGTGAATGATATGTTGCTGGTTGGAAATGACAAAGAAAATATCCAGGATTTGAAGACCTAATAGTCCTCCAAATTCGACATGAAAGATCTTGGTGCTGAAAACTATATTTTGGGCATGGAAATTAAAAGAGATCGAGCAAAGAGGAAGCTCTAGTTAAACCAGAGGAAGTATGTTGAGACAATACTGCAGAGGTTTAATATGCAGGATAGTAAGCCGATGAAGGTTCCTATTCTTGTAGGTGTGAGGTTATCTGTTGAACAGTGTCCCAAGACACAAGAACAGGAAGAGGACATGTCCCGTGTTCCATATGCAAGTGCAGTCGGTAGCCTGATGTATGCAATGGTCTGTACTAGACCAGACATTGCATATGCAGTGGGAATATTGAGTAGGTTTATGTCAAAACCAGGGAAGGATCACTAGACACCAGTGAAGCAGGTTTTCAGGTATTTGCGTGGCATTAGTGATTATGGTTTGTGCTACCAAGGAAGATTAGGATTGGACAGAATGTTGGATATTCATTGCTTTGTTGATGCAGACTGGGCTGGAGATCTGGATCAGAGAAGATCTACAAGTAGGTATGTGTTTAACCTATTTGAAGGTGCAGCCAATTGGATGAGTAAGAAACAATCTGTAGTGGCACTATCAACTACAGAGGTAGAATACATAGCAGCCACTCATGCAAGCAAGGAAGCAGTTTGGTTGCAGAGATTGTGTTCAAGTATGGGATTAGTACAGAGAGCTATAAGGATAGACTGTGACAGCCAAAGTGCAATTTTCTTGGCAAAGAACCCCACATATCATTCAAAGACAAAGCACATTGATGTTCAGTATCACTTTGTGAGGGATATGATAGAAGACAAAAAGGTGTTGCTGGTAAAGGTGGACACTTTGAAGAATAGTGCTGATGCATTGACAAAATCTGTGATCTCGGAGAAGTTCTCTTGGTGTAGAGAGAAAATGGGCGTTTCAAGGCCGGAAAAATGACTAAGCTCTTTTGTGGCCCCCTATGGAAAGAAAACAACAAGTGGGATAATGTTGGGTTTTGTTATATTCTTTCCATGACTAGCCCACGTAGTTAACCAGGGGGTTAGAGGGGGGGCAGAGCCCCCCTTTGTTATGCTGATTGTGTAGTGGGGGGGTCAGAGGGGGTTTGAGGCATACCCGTAACCCCACATTATGGGGTCCGGGGCAATGCCCCGGAAAATTTTGGTTTTGGACCCTATGTTAGGTTGGGGGGACCCACTTATTTTTTTGTGCGTGATTTTTGCACATGTTTTTTGGATGCGATGGTTTTTGGTCCATGGTTTTGGACGCGATGGTTTTCAGTCCATGGTATTGGATGCTTCAGCATGTATAAATATGTATTGTAACATTGAAAGGAACATAATGAAAAATCAAGCTGGTAGTCCTGGTTTTGTGATCCAAGGGAAAATCTCTGTGTATATGTGTTGTATGTGTTATGCTCTCGCATTGTTTATTTTTTGTGTTTTAGAATTCGTATGCAGGTAATTTTTGTACGGGGTTAAAACCTACATAGCTAAGCTGGATGTGTCGAAGAGTCCTGGATGTGCTGTGGGATGTTAGAGCTCCAAGATCGATGTGAAGAAATGAGCTCTAAAGCGTCGAATAAATAAGTTTGAAGCTCATGATGCACATGCCACAAATCTAGGAAAGAGTGACAATTGGAGGAAGGATTCTAAAACTATCTTTGCATGTAACCTCCAGCTGCTAAAAATAGCTCCCTAAAATCTAGGGATTCTTTTTGCATGTTACTTTTTATATTTCGAGAAAAAGAAACCCATGCATGTAAGTCAAGTTTCCTTGGTCCACATGAGCACATGAATTGAGTTTAATTAGTAACAATAACAACAGTGAGAGTTTAGATTTAGATTAAAATTGTAATTCTTGAAAACAAAGGATTTGATTACAGGATGTATTTCAAGCCAGAGTGATTTATGATTTTGAGCAAGAGAGAATATATTTTCAATTCATTTTGGATTTTCATGTAAGAGTGTGTAATTATGATAAATGATTTGATTCCTTTAGAGAATTAAGTTTCTTTCAAAGCATAATTCAGACATATAGCAGAGAGAGAGAGAGTGTGTGTGTGTTTTTATGAGTTAAATTTCATTTTACAAGTGTGAGATTGATTTATAATTCTGAGGCTTTCATAAGTTGTGTGGATTTCATAATTAGATATAACGTTTATAAGAGTGGAATTAATTTTCATAAGTGTGGGTTTGATTTACTTATATGCAGAATTGTGAAAGTTTCTTTTGAAGCAATTGATAAAAGAGCGTGATCATTTTATTTTCTAGGAGAAATTGCTCTACTCATGTGCATTCCAATAACTTAATTTAGAATCTATATTTCGATAACTCAGTTTAATTTAGAGGTGTGAATAATCAAGGACTTCTAGCACATATAGTGAACTTACACTTCATCAACTTACTAGCTCTAGTCGATAATTTATGCAAGTAATTTAAAGTTAATTAAATTACCAAATAATAGGAAACACAAGATATATTAGAGAAAACATAATTTTATTATTGAATACAATAGTGAGGACTTCAATTCTCTTTTACCAAATGTAGGCTCCAACTTGTACAAAAATTCTCCAAACTCTTCAAGGCTCCAACCTTGAATGAGGACTGTAATCTTCAAATACAAATTCCGGAACCAACATGGTCTCGATGAGGAAACCTATCCTCTTAGGCTCCAACCTCAAAAAGAACTTCCAATATACTTCAATTCTTTCTTCAAATTGTCTCCAAAGGCTACTCCAAGGATAACTTCCAAGGATGAATTCAAGACTTCTTCTTAATTCACTTCAAAAACAACCCAACGATTCTTAAATGCCTAGTCCAAAATTAAACTCTTCAAATCTTCTTCAGGGAATTTTCAAAATTTTCTCCAAGGGTTGTTCAAAAAATCTTGAAATATTACTCGAGGATTTGGCCCAAATTCCACTTCAAAAGGTATCTATAAATCCTCTCAAGAAGGTCTTCAAGTATGCTATCAAAGTCACTTTTGGTCTAAGCCTGCTCCAATAAGAATTGAGACTACTCTAAAATTCTTAAATAATGTACACAATGGACTACTCCAAAAGTGCTACAAGGTCTGCTTCAAGAGGGTTCTAAATTTTGCACTAAAGCCTCCAAGGTCTCCTTAGGACGTCTCCAAAACTTGCTTCAATATTGGTCTCAGGTATAGCTCAGTAGTCACCATACGGCGAGATTTGTCACAGGGAAAAGTTATTATCACAGGCCGAGTTCTATCATAAGTTCGTGGTCTATATCATGCCCAAAATTCACTTTGAAACTTTCTCTTCATAAGGCTAAATTTTGTTCTTAGAGGGGGGATAAGTTGCAGATCTATGACTCTCCACATGACACCTAAATGTAGGCCTAATTTATACCTCATATGTCCGCTAGATACAGTGTCTATACTTCCTTAGAGTTCCTATTACAGGGCCAGAATTTGCGCCTACTGTAGGGCTAAATTATGCACTTACCTCAGGACTGAATCTGCAATACCAAAGTTTTCTTAGAGAGCCAAATTTTGAGCCACAAGGGGGCTAAGAAATCTGCTACAAATAGGTTTAATTATCCATAAAAGATGGCTTAAATTTCGACCAGTAAATCCTCCAAGAACCTTTAGTCAAAACATAATTAATCTTCAAGAGCAACCTCCTTAGGTTATACTCAAGGTTCATGAGATATGAACCTTATTCATCAAACCCTGAGTTCTCTTGTTATTTTGCTTTGTTTTATTTCTCAGATAATCCACGAAAAATTATTCTACAAATATTTCCATGACTATGTAATATCTAATGGTTGAACAAGGCTAATATGAGGTTGTCTTGACCATTTGAAAGACATGACTATAAAAGAGCCAACCTAAAATAAAGATTTGTCTAACTAGGTGTTGACTTGAGGTAATTAATTTTCATAACCAAGTTCGATATGGATCAGGGTACCATTAAAGAAATTTCATCTTAAATAATGAAATAATCTCACATACAATCTCTTAATTGAACAATGGTTTGCACTTCCCAAATAATCATTTGTGGAAGTGGTATTTTATAGCATATGATCATTGCCTAGAATGACTTGGATTTTTATTGTTGCCTAAGATATTTATATTATTCAAATACTCATGCGTTCAACATATGAGATTAAACGAAGACTTACAAATGCATCAATCAAAGCATGGAGTTGCCTTTGATATTCAGAAAATTATATAACCCTCTATCTCAATAGCTCAATATTTGTAGGTAAATCATCATCCAATAAGATGGAATTACTCTTCATGATATTAAAGAATTGCATATATAATTTTCCTTAACTTGCTCACGGAAATGCCATAGATACCCCACTGATGTCAAAGGTATTGGTATCTTTTTCCAAGGTATAGAGAAGACTAAATAGCGTGTATAACCATGCAATCCACTTATCAATGTTGAACCCCACTTTGGCTCTACTATCGTTGAGCAAAACTCCTCATAGACATTTCTTTGCCATAAATGACAACATTTCAACAATGAAGTCCTAATTCCCATCATATTTTCCACCTGAAGGATCATGACATTAATTGTAGCCCCAAATCCATCATGCAATTATGAAGGATCTAGTCGTTCACAACCAATGATACTAAAAAAGGCTCATTTAAGGGGTTATTTCTAGGTCTATTGAACATTATAAATGTGAGAAAAATAAGGGGGTCCTCACTTTATTCGACATTAAGATTTTATCTCTTGCCATGTCCTAGACCTTTGGTTCTTTGAAACATAAATAATTTTCAATATGAATTACAAAGCTAGGGAAATTGACAATTTTTTGTCTAAGGAATAAGAACTTTGACATTGTTGGACGAACCAGAAATGTTCATAGCTGGCTCTCCATAGTTCAAACAATTTGGGTGATCAACTGATCTCTTGGTGGAAGAGGATGTGTTATTAGATGGTCGAATGAAAGAGGATGCTTCTTTACCTTTTCATTGATAGGTTTTTCCTTTAAACTGGTCAACATACATTTTGCTAACCTCGTCTTGGGAAGGAATCCTTCCAAATGACCTAGTGGCTCTATTGACTTCAGCTTCATTGTCACCAATTTCTAGTTCCCAAAACAAACCACCAATCCACAAAAAGAAGGATAAAGTGCTTGAGTGTTTGGAAAACTAGGACCCTTGGTTCTGTTTTCATTATATGCCTCTACAAAGGCTTTATAAGTGAGATTTGAATGGAAGGAATCACACCCTATATAAATAAGGACTGAACTATTCTAAAGTGTTTTTATAATCTGCAGGGTTTGGAGGCATAGGACCTTGATAATGATGGTTTACAATTGATTTAGGAGTGAAGTTGTTTTTAGTGGGGGGGGGGGGGTATTGTTGACCTCTCTCTAATTGGATGGCTTTGTTTTGCAATGCTTTCTAGCCTTGCATAATTTCCTTCATTGTTAAATTGAAGTCTTTAAATTCATTATCTAACTGGAATATTGAGTCACATAAATTAGAAGTTGAAGATTTGTCTTTTGTTTCAAATATCTTAATTTGAGATTTTCCCCTTGATTCAAATGGAGTCATTGAGTATAATTTTCTAAATAATGCCATACTATCACCTATAGCCTTGACATTAGATTTAGCTTTAGTTTTTGGTTATGAAATATGAAGAAAGAATGTATAGTTTCTTTTAAGATAATTAAGGTAATATGTAAGGATAAATTTCTTAGGTGGCCTATTATCTTGAGGGTCCTCTTGGACCACTCTATCAAACCTAAAATTAAATTAAATTAATATTTCATTATCTTTTCTTTTAGTTTCAATCAATTAATTTAATAAAAATGTAATTTCTTTCTTTTGTGATCACATTTCAAAAAAAATATTTTTAATTGATTAAAGTCACTAATGGTATTATCAAGACGATTAGCAAACCATCTAGATGCATCACCACTTAATGCAAAAATTAACATTTCCTTACTACATATACATACTCTACTTTCATTCCATACATTATCCTAGTAAATCCTTCCCAAATTTCTTGTATAATTTGTGCTTAATCTTCCTTAAATGAAGGTAATTTGTCTCAGGAATTAGGGAGAGTATGAGGTTGACTAGTTATTTGTGAAAAATCAAGGGGTTTGTAAAGATAATTAACCATGGCAATGCCATTATATTACTATGAGATGTGTTTCTGACTTATTGTACTTGGAACTGAAGATTCGTGATATTAAAAAAATTCTTTAAGTGCAAGTAATGTAAATTGATATCCAAGTAAATTATGTTTTGTACTCTTAACTTTAATTTTCCTATGTTGATAAAATAAATTAGGTATGGAAACAAAGACTAAATCACCTTGGTAAAAATATTTTGTTGTGTTCATTTTGTTTTGGTTCAATCCTATTGATGTTCTCTCAATTGGAGTCACCAACTAAGATCCTGCAGATTATTCCTTCAAACAAATAATCTCATAAAAAAAAACACAAATTAAAATTTTCCAAAGTGGAGTGAAGTCATATATGACCAAGTAGAATGAACTTGTCCTTGGAAATGACACTCGAAAATGTTACCGATCAAATCAACAATGTTGCTAATGTCTTGACAACATACTAGATGGGCACACAAAATGGAGGAACACCCTATCACCTTGACCAAAGACCCCACTATTTAGGCCCAACAACCCATAAATATCCAAGGGAGGAGTCCCTAAATTTACCCCAAATAATTTTGGTACAAGACCATTTCCTTATATGGAGTCACTTAAGTTGGAAGTGTTCTCTTATAGCTACTTCTTGCCATAAAAATAGCAATGTAGTAACAAAAATATAAACAAGAAATATTACTAGCAAAAAATCACTAAAAATATGGCATGGAACATATGGGTTTTAGTCTACACTAAAAATACTAACTAGAAATATAATTATATTTTAGTTTTGTTCATTGGTTAAGGTGGTATGAGTCAAAAAATCTTGTTTTCCTATGTAGTAGACTATAGGTTTTGCATAAAACGTAGAGATGACATCTTGATTTTGTTGTTCTAGCCAACCTACAGTTGCCTTGAAAACTCTAGATGGTCAGTCTACCAGTGGAAAAGATATAAGCGCAAATATAAAATCTTTTGGAGCCTCCCCTCAACCCAAATATGGCTAAAAAAATAATTTCCAATAAGTTGAAATTACTTTTCAGATTTATGGGTGAGATTTTTGTGTGTTTACATACCCAAAAATTACTAGATTTGGGTTTGACAATTAATTATGGATGGAACTTAATGAAGTTACTCTAAATATTGGAAATAACACTTCTTAAATAATCTATAGTAAATGGAAAGTTTCTTGTTTGGCTTTACTTGGAGGGTTGTAAGCCTTGCTGTAATTTATAGATACAATTTAATACATATTTGAATAGACAGATATATAATTCCAATGACTAGATACAAGTGTAAAAATAACATACAATGAAACGTATATCCTACTTTGGCCTTATCTATTAATTAAATCAAAATTCCCCTATGCTTTAACTTGCTAAAAAGATGAAAACATGAAATCCATCAAGTCAATATCTTAATCTAACTGCGGAAATGTAAAATATTTTTTTGGATTTTTGAGATTAGGTGGTCATTATGATATACCAATGCCATTTTAAGTCTAACATTTTTAATGAAATTGATGTCAATACCCCTCTAAAGTCAATATTAATGTCTTGTTTTAAGGGAGTGAGTTTGGTCTGAAATAGAAATCACTCTCATTGTTACTCAACCCTCTTGATGACATTTGAACCTTCCTATGAGTGACATGTCCTTGAAGTGGTTTCTCCAACCTTCGATCTTTGTGTGCAATAGAATATGAAATCTTGAAGGCAAAGTGAAGCTCCCTCACAAGATAGTTCAAGTGTTTGGATCGAGCTACTTGTAAAACCATGAAAAATCAAGTCACCTTGTACCCTAATTAATTCTTTCCATGTGACTAGGAAACACCTCAATGGAAAGAAATGTTAGTCTTGGAATAGTTTTATTAATCACATAAATAAGTTATAACAATTATGCATGAATCACATACCAAGAAGAAGAATAAAAACAAGAACTAGTCCACCAATGTAAAAAATAAATTATAGTGTGGTTTGTGAAATATGAGATCTTTGTTTTGATATGACGTTTCTCAATTGAAAACAATGGCTTTTATAATGAGAAGAGCCTATACTTTATAGAAAGATATATAATTGCTAATAAACAACTAGTAAAACTCTCCTTAATAAAATATTTCTAGTGATTCACAAGTTGGAAACTAACCATTTTTTTAATTCTTGAAATATTACAAAAATGATTTCATATTTCCCTAAGGGGGTTGAATTAACTTAGATTCCACAAGTAGGCCCACATATTCCCTTTGCAAGTGAGTTTTGGTGGTTGAGGTTAAAGATAGTGGCTTTGATACTCCAAGATTCCCCTTCCTTTGTCCTTTACCCAACTTGACTTGCTTTAGAAGGTGGTATGACTTTCATTTGTACCTCAACTTGGTCCTTTTGAAGAATAATTTAGTTTTAATGGCTATCTATTTGGTCCATCATGTAACTTCTCAATCCATATTAACTTTAATGGCTAGTTGAGTTAGCTACAATGGATAGTTTGGCCTCCAACGACTGGTTCAACTTGACTTCGCTTTGACTTTTCCTTTAACAATTCAAATTGACCACCTTATTTTTGGATCTCCAACATCCTCTCTAACTTGGCAATTTTGGAACCTAGGTTTTCTTTGCATGTCCTGATCTATATTAGGTATGTCCTTAATTTTTTACATCATCAAGGGAATTTCGACATCATCACTCTATATACCACATCATTAACCTTATGACCTATATATTTAATAGATGATATCTACAAACTGACACGAATATTTTTTCTCTCTTCATGCTAACCACTTTTGACATAATACATGTCTGATTTTGCACAACACTTTACCTAAAATGCCATTGGAAATTTTTCCTAATATTTTGACTATATTTGACCAAGTTGTAACTAGTCATTGGATGATTGGATCTAAAAATTCCATGTGGCATGAAATCCTCTAATCATGCTCTACAATTTGAGACTAGGTTGACTTTTTGGCCATCGAGACCACTTTGCGTCGGGAACCATGGACTTCCTCGGGAAATGTAAATGTTTTCAAAAGATACTCATATACTCTAAGAGTTTTGATAATGAATATTGCACCGAGGTCAAGGTAACATACAAACTGAATAGACTCTGAGGATGTGGAATGACATAGGTGCACCTTGACAAGAGCTAGACTAGCTCATACACGAGTGATCACCCCTACAAATGCAGGCTACCATAAAACCATGAGTCCATAGGAGATTTTTCCTAAAGCCATCCAATATAGTTAGGGATGAAAGAGATCTTATGTGGAACTTCAAGGCACGGGACATGGTCTGAACAATCAACTAATTATAGACTAAATGAGAAATGCATAGGTCTAGCATTCATAATACAGGGCCTTGCATGGATTTTACATGGATTTTGACTTGTGACCTTAAGCTTACAATGGTGATGAATTCTACATTTGAAATTATATGTACCCTTTGAAGAAAAGTAGGGTAAGACCTCTGTAACTCTTTATGCTTCCATTAAGCACTGGTTGTAGTAGCATTTTCTTGCCTCCCAAGCCACTCCAATAGCCTAAGAATGATGAGTAGGATGAGTAGTGGAGGAATCTCTCCCTACATAGACATTATATTTTTGCTTCATCCCTCCTATTTCCTACCCTTAACATCTTATGATCCTATGGTTAAAAATTAGGGAAGGACCCAATAATAGTATCCCACACTCACTCCATATATTACCACAAAAAAATTTACAAAGGGGCTAAGAAGAGTAAAGTGAACCCACCAGCTAGAGGCTTGTCTATCCTTTGACCATGACCAATAAGGGTCCCATGACGAGAGTGCCTCTCTTCCACTTTGAAAAAAATGCATTAACCACAGAGCTTAAAAACAAAGTAGAAATTCAATGATGCATAGGAATGATCATACCATGAAATACACCTAGTAATGACTGAGGCTCAAGAGAGAATATATACCTTCATATTTCAACCATCCCATCATGGAGCAAGTTTCCTTGCTTGCTCTCAACTCCATCACCTCCATGAGTCTCCTAATACCCCTCACCAAATTCTCAATTCTAGAACTACAGGAAATCATTCGTCCACTTGAATTCCCATGACTTTGAAAATTCATAAATGAGTACCAACAATACCATCTTTTGGAGGCTTCCATCCGTAATAAGGGGTTAAAACCAATTGTGGAATATTTCACACTCTTCTCCATTATTCCTTTGTATGACTAGAAATGAAACCTAAGCTATAATTTGTCCTATAAATAATAACATAACTTATCAAATGAAAAGGTAAACAAATGATATGCAAGAACAATTGTGTACCCATTTTACAACTCACTTAGATATTCCTTTGTATGACTAGAAATGAAACCTAAGCTATAATTTGTCCTATAAATAATAACATAACTTATCAAATGTAAAGGTAAACAAATGATATGCAAGAACAATTGTGTACCCATTTTACAACTCACTTAGATTATACAACTATATATGTAAAAAAATAATATTTTACATAAATTAAAAAATTATTAACATTTCTATCTTTCAAATTAAACAAATGAAACGATTAAATATATAAACAAAGAATTGATATTATTTAGTTAATATATTTTGGAAGTTCCCTTCAAAATTATAGAATTATCAGTGATAAAATGTAATTTTTAAATTATTATTAAAAAAAACAAATAAACAAAAAATTACTATAATGTATACTTATTTATTACTCCATAAATTTATATTCATTATTGTATATATTAAAATTAAATAATATTAAATAAATTAAATTTAAATCTTAATTCATTATAAGCCATGATAAAGAAACAAACAATATAGGTTAAAAACTAAAAATAATCAATACAAACCAAGTTAACATTATAATGTTTTTAATATACGAATGGCAATGATATGACATAGTACAAAATTAAATTTAAATTGAGTAGTGTTGTAACGAGAATCTTTTAAATTTATGTGGAAAGAAAATTCATTATTTATCTTAAATGTGGAAATTTTATAATATTTCATAATCTGAAATGATTTAATTTATTATAACTCATTTAAATGTTTAAGTATAATAAATAATGAAATTCATGTGAAAGGAAATTAATTTACTTTTTAATTATAATTATATATATATATATATATATATATATATATATATATATATTAATTTAAAAAGTTAAGAAGATTGATAGTGTGATTAATATTGCGAAAATTATATCGAATGTGAGTATGAGTTGGACCCTTTAAGAGAAAGTGCTTTTTATATTCAACTATTTGAATGGCATAAAGGTGATAGGTTCTTCATCTCATATTGTTTTGGAAATTGACTAATACCCAATTTCACTATGGACCTCATAAGAATTTATTCTTATTTTAGCAATGTCCATTTTCTTATGAGATGGACAATCTAAGAGAAAGAGTTTTTCATATTCAACTATTTGAATTTCATTAGCAATGTTCATTTTCTTATGAGATGGACAATCTAAGAGAAAGTGTTTTTCATATTCAACTATTTGAATGTCATAAAGGTAATAGGTTCTTTCATCCCATGTTGTTTTGGAAATTTACTAATACCCAATTTCACTATGGAGTAATAATATTTTACAGCTACCGAAAGAGGTTATATTTTTTTCATAAAAAACTTTGAATTTCAATTAGTTTTGAAATATTTAAACAGATTCTATGAAGTTTATTGAAGTTTTGAAAAAAAAATATTAAACTAAACATTCTAAAAATTAAAAAATAAGTTTTAAAAATGTAATTATTTTTTTCTAATTAGTTGATGACTATGTTTTTGATGTTTTAAATTGAATTGTTAAAAACTATATTAAAAAATAAAAATATTATAAAAGTTCTATTCCCCAAGTGTGATAATAATTTAGGCTTTGTTACAATAAATACATTTCAAGATCATAATATTTTATTTTAATTTAATTTTGTAGCATTTTTTAAATTTAAACTTACAATATAACAAGATTTTTAACCATGGATATTTACCCCATTTTACCATGGATATTATTAACTTGTAAATAGGCTTTGTTACAATACCATGGCTCAGTACCATAGCTTATCAATACTACTTACCCAAAAAGCATAACTCATTTCAAAATCAAAATTTTTATATATATTCTATTTTATTTTATTTTATAACATTTTCACTTTCAATTAGTCCTAAAAATTTAAACAAATTTTATGAAGTTTATTAAGCCCTTATTATGTTCAATTTTTATATTAGATTTTAAAATTATATTAATTCAAAATCAGTTTTATATATATATATATATATATATATATATATATATATATATATATTACTTTTTGCACAAGAGGTAGCCATTTTTTCCCAAGAAAAGAAACCCATATTTCCATTTATATTTGAAAGAAAATACATTTTGTATATACACACAACCTGTGCATTCACCAAGATCTACCTCGATCCATGTGTAGTAGAGATAGTAAAAATAAATTACATTACATATGCTTATAAGCATTTAGAAAGTAGCGGCCAACATGGCCATGTAGAGCAGCAAAATGTGAAAAAGGAGAAAAGTAGAAATACAAGACAATGGAGAATATCAAGTGTTGCAGAAAATGCTAATCTTCTCCTTATTTACTTTCTTTTTCTAGACCTTTTTCAAATCCCGACTTTTGGAACCATTAGAACCATAGCCATATCACTCTCAATTTCTCAAGATGATGCTCTCTGTTCGAATCAGAGCTATCAGCTACATGGTCATGCTTTGTTCCCACCATTCCATCCTCACTGTGAACCATATTTTTCAGTTGATCTGAGTCCTGGATAGCTATTCAATTTGTCCCACTCTGAACGTGAGTAGTATTTTCATTCTTTTCCTAGGTGCCCCCATCATTTTTTGTTGAATTATTCTTTATGTCTTCTTCATCTTCAGAAAGATGTGGATCTTTAAACTACCATCCCTTTGCTTTTTACGTTTTTTTTTTTTTTTTTTTTTTTTAACTTGTGGCCAAGAATTCTATAGATGTCTTGTTTGGAAGCAAGAACAATAACATAATGTTTTATTCTCATAGTCTAGAACTTGAGTCCACTAAAAAAAAATTGTTTCAATATGATGTGATCTAACAAACCTTTGCCAAGATCTATCTCCACACAATTTTTTGCGAAAGTAAATATGCCTTTCTCTATTCTTTCCATGTCCCTCTTTTTGAATTTTCTCAATCTATTACCAATACCTTCTAGGACCTGAGGGTTCCAAAAAGGAAGAGGAAGATTTTGGAGCCTTTCCCAAACCGATAGTGTTGTGACTATCATATTCGTTGCATCGAATTATGGAAACAATGGAGTGATAAAGAGTCCCACTTTGCTCCAAAACCACGGCCTTTCATTTAGTGCAAAATCATAGTCCTTATGTGTATCAAATTGTATAGTAAAAAAACCCTTCAAACAAAGATAGAAATCACAGTTTGGGATCCAAGAGGAAAATATCCATTGGTGTAAGGTTTATGCTTTGGGCTAGAAACCACTAAATTGAAAAATAACTTCCTTGGATTGCAAAGATGAGAAAAGTGTATTCACCTCTGGAAGGCCAAATTACACGGCAAGAGAATGTTCCATTTGATCAATAACATAGGGGCTTGGAATGCTATGTATCTATTATGTTGTCAATGGAGACTTTCCTTTCACAACATCCTTGAAGGAGGTATATTTTGCATTTGGATTCTAGGAACCTAAGACACCAGCTCCTAATGAACCTCCTCTGAGCCTTGTGTTCAAGGTTATAGTTGAGTTTCTTTTGATATTATAGTCTTGTATTTGGGGAGAATCACTATGCACCTTCCCTTCAAATTGCAAACTATGACAAAATGTATGGTACCCTTATTTTTCCTTAATTTTCTACTTTAAAAAAGTGATGAAAGTAGAATTGTTGGTCCAAATGGAGCAGGACTTCCCACTCATATTATTTATAAAAAGTTTGAAATTTTCCTGCTCCATTGCATCCGTAGACACTGGTAGAGAATACCCAAAAGGGCAGAAAGGTGCTCTATGTGGGTCATAAAACCTTTTGGGCACAAAGGATGGATCCCCTGCTGAATATGTCACCCATGAGACAATGCTTATCTAGCTTATTGTGATTATAAACTTGGACAATTTATCTACCTGGAATGTCCATGAACGCCCAACAAAGTATATTACAAACAATAAAAAAACCAAAAATAGTAGCACAAACCTTTGTTTTGTCGGCCCCTTCGCCCTAATCGCAACAATTCATAGAGATCAACTTCAAATACCTATATGGGGCACAAATATGTGTATCATATTGTTCCACATATAAAAACTAGTTCCAAAATGAGACAAAACCTAGTGAGGCTATGTCACATCTATGATCAATGACCTTTGGTGCAGAGCAATTTTGGGCTAGGCGATACTCAAGGTCAAAGCCACAAAAGGGGCCATGAGAGAAAATGTGAACAAGCTCCCCATGCCATGGGCTGGCATGTGCATCAAAACTTACCTTAAACTAGACTGTGGTGCAGTTTCTAGAATAGCTAATTGTTGGAACCAGTGTTGAAAATATCGGTATTGACAAAATATCGATGAGGGTCCAAAAAATATGTTATCGATAATATCAGCCAAAATATCAGCAAAATATCAACAAGCATAAAAAATGCATAATATATTCATTTTTTTTAGATTTCTAAACATATAAAGCAATAACAACATGAACTAAACACATTGGCACATAAATATGAAGAAGGCATTGATATATATGATGTCAAATAGAAATTATACATCAAACTTCAAAGGCGATACCAAATCCTATTGATCCCTGATAATTGTCCAATCAAGGACTCAAACAAAATAACATCACATATATAATAATAAAACTTTAAAAGTATTTCATCATCATGAGTTATAAACTTATATGTAGCAAAAGTTGCAAAACAAACAAAACTAGTAGCTATCTATATGAGACCATTGGCCTCTCACTAGCAGCTTTCTTTCTGTCTTGTTCAGCAATTGCTTCACAAGCTTTTTGTATAACCTCTGCACTAGAAACCATACAAGGCATTACATCTACATCATGTGGAGAGAGTCTAGCAAGATGTTATTTCAATCGTGTAACCCCTCGTGACATCTTGGTCCCACACAAGTTGCATGATATATATGCTTGATTTGCCCCACCAACAACCTCCCCATACTCCCAAAATGGGTCCAAGGCTTTTGGCACATTTGACATTTGTAGTGAACTAATTCAAACCTAGGGCACAAAAAAAAATAGCATTAAACCCCCAACACAAAAAATAATAAGTAATAACCACCTCATTCAAAAAAAGTTACTACATTATTTTCATTTTGCAATGTGAATGAAAAATGGCAATAAGAGGGTGCATAAGAAAGTTGAAAAAAAATGAAGCTTGCTATCCAAATATGGAGAAAACCCTTGCATTGGTTCATGGGCATGAAAATCATAACAAATGGAAAAAAAAACAAAGAAACAAAATGTTGGTAGGCAAAGAGGCAAGCAAGCATAACCCTAAATCTATGAAAAAATCATTAACATAGGGGTTTTTAAAAACATACCTGTTAATGGAAGAAATGAAGTTTGTCACACTATTCTTCAATCTTTGATCCACAAAAAAATCTTAGTTGGTGGTGATAATCGTTGTTTGATCCTCAAACCCTCCTTGACAAACACCACAAAACTCTTCTCCTTCCTTCTCCAACACTCAAAAACAAAAATGAAGAAAAAAAAATGATTTTTCCTTTTTCTAGCTGTGGCAAAACATGCCTGGTGATATTTTATATCGTCTCACGATATTTTGCCGAGATATTGCCGACATCTCAGAAATATCACGATATTTTCTCGACGATATTTCGGCTCACCAAAAATATCGCGATATTTCTGATATTCGGCGATATATCACCAATATTATCTTCACTGGTTGGAACTATAGCTTCCTCCATCTTCTAGTCTCCAACTTTATACACGCATAAGATGCATGTACTAAGAAACAACGGTGCATATTACACTTGTTTAATTATTATCCTTATTTTGCAAAATGATCTCCTCCTTTATCCTCCAATGGTCTATCCAAGGCTAGGAAACCTTATGTCATCCTTGCTTGAACCAGAGGTGGGGATTTTGGTTAGAGTTAGATTTTTTTTTGGAAGCCCTCTGGTTTCCATGTTGTTTAAATTTTTCTTATACATAATATACCTACTCATAGTCTTGCTATTAATGGGTAAAAGGCTTGCTTCAATCAGAAGGACATGATAGGCAGTATTTTCTTTAATCTTGTTATTGTAGGTTATAAATAGTTTTTTGATCCATTTTATCTTCCTCCATGAATTTGTGAAGATACTGTAACCTGAAACCTCAAATCCATATAAAATAAGAAAAGTGACAAGAGTCTTAAAGAGGAGTTCTTTTTCAATTCCATTTCTAAATACGTGTTGAATTACAATTGTTTTCAAGCCCATCAAAATATCATCCTTTTCTCAATGTTATAATTCCTATTGAACTTGTGAGGAATATCAATTCCAATATATTTGTATGAAGTTACTCCAATTAGTAGTTGTTGTCATATATGAAAGTATCATATGATATCTTTCTATATTTGGTTATCATGACCTTAGTTTTGACAGAATTAATAGCCATACCCATCCTAGAGAAAAAATATTAGAGGATTCTTAGTTATTTCCAAGATCATAATGGTTCCTTTCCAAATGAACAATATTGTTAGTGTAAAGGAGAGAAGTTATGACTATACTAGTGAGCATGGGCCAACACGACTTCTATCTTCCAAACACCCTTCTAGCTTATCAGTGTATGTGCCAAAAATGGTAGCGAATAAGGAACATCATTACTTTTTTTTTTTTTTTTTTGTAAGCTGGGGTGGGACTCTCCGATTTACATGTCCATTATGTACCCCTCTACGGGGGAAGGGTAGCCCAAGATTTGAACCCAAGACTTCCGGTTCGGTGAGACTTCATTTCCACGGCCCTTGCCGCTTGAGCTACCCCATGTGGACAAGGAACATCATTACTTAAATTTTATATTTAATTACATTTAATTTGATTTTACCAACCCTCAATGGTTCTAAATGTTTTAATAACATTCTTATACATCATTGTTACAACAACCCTCAACTCGAGAGGAACCATTATCTCTTCCAGATTCTTCCACAGTTCTTTGCTAGAAATGATGTCAAAAGATTTTCTAAAATCAGTGAAACAATAGAAGAGACTAGTTTTATTATTTCATCATTACTCTACAATGATATTTAGTGTAACAAGGTGTTACATAGTTGAATAAAATTCCCCAAACATAACTTGGACTTTTTCTCTTTAACCATGGATTCTTGACCATAACTTAATCTTCTTTTCCAAAAATAATTCCATACAACTTGGCAAAGATGTGGCTAATCAGAATGGTCCTATAATTAGAGGGAATTCTCTAATTCTCACTTTTAAACATACGAATGAGGAGGCTCCACATCCAAGTCTTAGGAAAGCCTTGCTTCACTACCAAATTGAAGACTTTATGCATGTGGGTGATGAGGATAGGCCCTTTGATGTTAAAAATTTTAGTTTAATAGTCTTCAATATCATTATCTTTTCCATTAGTGAGTTGCTTAACTCCAAACTTAATATCTTCTATAGAAAAGATATAATCCTCTATAAGGGGCATTCAAAATGTTGTCCATAAATTTAGGGGATTCGTGAAGGTTTTTAAGGTAGATTCTAATTACTCAAGGGAATCTTACTATTTTATTTAGTTTTATGAATTCAAATTTTCCTTCAAAACTTTCTAGAATCATATTTAGACAGGTTCAACAACTACTCATGCTCTCTATTTATATAGTACATTTTCTTCCTTTTAATAAGAGCTCTATACATATTTTTCTTATCAAGATTTAAATATTTTTTAGGAGCATTGCTAATTTATTTTCTAAAAAATTTGCAATCATTGTCATACCAATAATTTGTAGTTATATTATTCTTTTTATATGACACCTCAATAGAGAATCTGTTGACATAAACAAAGAGGATTACATTAAAAACTATGCTAGAGGTTTTCAATGTTATTCTTATAAGTTAAGATGTATACATCATTATTCAATTCCTTTAAGAAGAGATCCATTTTACTTTTCTTGAAAAACAATAGCCTTTGATTCTCACAATTCTCTTACATGTGGCTTCTGTGCATGGCATGATTTAGACTTAAGGTTACAGGTCTATGATTAGAGTCACGATCATGGCAATTTAAGACGTCAAAATTTACAATTTGATTGGAAACATGGATATTAGATATCAAATAATCCAGGACATTTTGATTTAGGAAATGGGTACAATTCATCTGTTTGGAGTTTGGCCACTTGATTATGTCCTTACAAATTATAAGGTCTTAAGAACTGTAAATATCGATTACTTAGCATGAAATAGAATCTTAGTCAGGTCTTTAGATTTTCTTTTGTAGCTATTAGCAAAAACAAGGCCCTCATCTAGCCAAAGAGGATTAGGGTTTGCATCATTTCTTAGAAGAATAGGTTGGTTGGTTATGGTTGTAGCATTAAAGTCTCTTAACAAGAGAATATTAATTTCATTCCTCAAATTGTGAATATCTTATTCTAAAGTATTACAATGGAAATTTTTATCTAAATTCTTTCTTATATAAGTTAGAGTAGATAGGTACAAACTAACAAATTGTGATTTAAATCCTCTTAGAATTAATGTTAGATATTTCGATCAAAATGTAGTGATTGAAAGGGTCTATCTTATGAAGTCGAATGTGAGGAGAAACATTTTTTTTATATAACAAGTTATTCCTTCAATCCATCCATCAATGAATTTCTTGTTATTTTCTAACCAAAAAATGAATCCATCTATGTAAGGGACCTTATAGATTCATCATGCTCCCAAGTTTTGACTTAAACAATAAGATCAATTTCATTGGAGATCCAACTTAACATAGAACCTTTATGCCATTGAAAGTCATGATAGTTCAAAAAATGTTTTGGAATGTTACAAATTCCCTTTCATTACTCTCAATTTTGTCTCTATCTCTATTAATAGCTTTTCTATTTCTAATGAGCATCCATTTGTTTCCCATTCTAGCTTCATTTTCATTTTGAAACTCCTTCCTTAACTTAGCTTGGTCTACTAGAGTGAGGTCCTCATTTAGAAATATCCATGTCTCTTTTAAGTTTGGATATTTACTAAGATACATATTTTATTTTTTAATTTAAATGATATTTTAAAATATAATTAATGTATTTTTATGTTTATTTATTATTTTACAATATTTTAAATTTGAATTTATTGAAATCGAAAGAGATCAATTTTTTAATGTGTAATTTTTTTTTAATAATTTCTCAATGTAACATGTCATGTCACTACTCCTAGTGCAATGAATTTAATATTAATATAACAATCCATATTATTAGGTTAATAAATAATAACACAATGATAAATAAAGTGAAGGATTAGAATAAATAAATAAAAGTAACTATTTTAATATATAAAAAATGGATAAAAATAGGTAAAAATAAATTATGGAAAAGTATAAGTTAAGACAAATTCAAGACGTACACAAAAATGCATTTAATATTAATGTAACACTCCATATTATTAGGTTAATAAATAACAATAAATAAATAATAACATAATGATAAATAAAGTGAAGGATTATAATAAATAAATAAAAGTAACTATTTTAATATAATAAAAAATGGATAAAAATAAGTAAAAATAAATTATGGAAAAGTATAAGTTAAGACAAATTCAAGACGTACACAAAAATACATGATGACTAGTGGATTATGTGCATGGAGTTTTTTTTTTCTCAATTTTGGATAAATAAGTTTTAATTAATGTAGGGGGACAAAGATGTCAAGCATCTTTTCTCTTAAGAAATTATGATAAAGTAAGGATTAGTCATTGGTAGAGGTAGTTGATTGAGGGCTAGGGGTTGCCACTTGTAAAAAGACATAGTGCAGGATAATTAAAAATACATACTAATAAATAAATGAGAACTATAATAATACATAAAGTGAGTGATTGCAATAAATAAATAAAAGTAACTATTTTAATAAATAAAATGGATAGGGAAGCATTTATGATCTTAATGGTTGGCAGGCTAGTTGCATTCACTTTAAGGGATTAATCACACCTCAGGCTTGCCCCCTCGCTTTTCCACCACTGCAACAATTGCTATGGCCACAAATGCCTCTCAATTAAGCATTTATGGCCATTTAGTTTATTGTACACACATCCTTTTGTTAGTACAGCACCCATGGTTTGGGAAGACCCCTCAAAGCTCAAGAATGACATGGCTAAAACCAATAAGTAGTCCTTAACATCACTCAAGCCTCTCATGTGCTTCATGTCACTTTGAGGCTTCTTCCCTTATGTTGTTTTTATGCTTTGTCTTTTGTGCTGATAAAATTCTCAAGAGGACTTTTGGTTTCCCTAACAAGGGTAGATGGTCTTGCCTGCTTCATTTTTCTAATTGCCAATCTCCTTGGCTTCTAGTTTCATTCTATATATGGATGGCTATGTCTTTTTTCCTGATACAATTTTGTGAAAGTCTATCTCTTCTTCTTATGGTGTCATCCTGTATCTCGCTGGCCAAGTCGCCCAAGCATGTAGTCCTTGTACATTCTTTGTAATAAAATGACTCCTAACTTACAAAAAACAAAAATAAACAAAAATAGATAAAAATAAGTAAAAGTAAATTATGCAAAAAGATAATTTAAAAGAAGTTTAAGATAGATATAAAAACACATGATAATAAGTGGATTATGTGAATGAAGTTTTTTTTTTTTCCATTTTTGGATAAATAAGAACACATCTTTTCTCCTAAGGGATTATGGGGAAGTAAGGACTAGTCATCGACAAAATTAGTTAACTGAGGACTAGTGGGTTATCGCTTATAGAAAAACATGGTGCAATTGAGCCCATGATTCGGTGGAGAGTCACCCCCCACACATTGTTTGCAGTCAACATGATTAGAGACTAGCACATAATAGCTTGAAGTTCACAAGTTGATTGTAACTTGAGTTCTTCAACTCTGAGGTACAATTTCTCCCACTTACCTTTTATGTTGATTATGTAATTATTAACCAAATATTCTCTATGTTTATCAATTAATGAGTTTGAATTTCTCGTGTATGTTTATCTATTTAATCTTGAAGTATGGACCATTACAATCAGATTTAAAATAACTATACTAAATATATTAAAAATAATATACTACTTATAAAAATAAATCAAACTATTTATATATTGAGTGAGAATTAAGTCTTAACTAATTATAATCAATAAATTGAAAAAAAAAACACTATAAATTATAAATTAAATTTAAACTCATTGCAAAAGTGTAACTAAATGTTCTACAACAAAATTATAGAAAAAGCTTACCACAAAAGAATATAACATAATCTTATATTACAAAATAAAAAATAAAAATACAACTTGCCTCCATCTTAAACAATACCAGCTAGATCCATCTTAACTTTGGATTTACTAAGCTCTAAGAATGATCAATTATATTTTCACTCTAAAGGAGGTTTGCATCTCAAGAGATTTGATCCCTCTCTCACTTTAGTAGATCTAGAATTAAATGGATCTAGGTTGGTTTAATTTTAATTTTAATTATTACTTTTATGTTTTTATTCTATTTTGACCTAGTCAGAGTGTTAAATAGTACAACATCTCTATCATATTAGGCAAAATTTTATATATATATATATATATATATATATATATATAACATTTAAAAAAATCAAACACAACCCATATCTAAATCATAACATTAAAAAAAAAGTATACACAACCCATATTTATATTAAACTGGAATATAATATATGAGATTAAATTAAATTATTAAAAAATTTATCTCTCATTTTTGATAAATCCATATTTATGATAAATTTATGTAAATTATTAAAAATATATATATATGTATATATATTTATGTATATATATTTATGACTTTTTGCAATGAGTACCTTAATAATTTACTTATTCACTCTTAAGCTCAAACATAATAAACATTTTGATTTCATAATTTTATAAACATTTTTATTAAAAATAATTTAATAAAAAATTAAAATAAATATTTTAATTTCATAATTTCATAAACATTTTTATTAAAAATAATTTAATAATTATTTTAATAAGATATAATTACATAAAATTAATTTAAATTAAATTTTATTTATATAACTAATAAAAAATGGCCTAGAAATTAGACAAATAGCTTTTTATATAGAATATAAAGAAAGAAATTATATTAAAATACAAAATAGATTTCAAAGTCGGAATAATTAAATTTATGTGAGAAAAAGTCAATATTATCTTTCATGTTAAATAAAAAATATATATTAAATTTATACTTTAAAAAAATCAATGTTATTTTTTAAATTAACTCCTTTTGAATAATATTCCACAGTTTAAAAGAGAGTTGATCTACTACGATGTGGACCTATAAATTGAATATTTTTTTTTTCCGAAGGTGGTAAAACCTATCAACTCAGGTGTCAAACCAACAGTGAGGACAGCCATCTCTGGCTGCTATCCGCGAATGCTGGGTTTGACTCATCACTGTTAAATAGGAAAACCACGCCACCTGGCATAACCCTGCTGGTGGTCCGTAATCTGGAGCAGGCTCTCACTCCTGCCAGATGCCTCTGGGTCTTGGGCCGTTAACCTGTTTCCTTACGTCCGAGGAAGACGAGCTCTTAGCCAAGCAGAAGCAGTTTTACTGCATACTCCAGGCCGAACCTATAAATTGAATATTAACGGCAACGATAGAATAAACCAAATTAATGATATCATATTAAAATTAAATCTGAATAATTATGAGGGTAAGACCATCAGGTTTTTCTGAAGTTTTTCTTGTGTTGCACATCATTGTTATTCAATCACTGAGTAAACAATGGAGAGGTTGGATTTCTCCATTTGTTCAGTGGTGGCATTCTTTGGCCTTGCGGCGGCTTTGTTGGGTTTCGTTGCAGAGGCCGTGCGCATCCCAGTCAGTGACCCTTCACTCCTATTTTATTTTGTTTTCATCGCATCTCAGGATTTAAAAAAAAAAAATCATTCGAATAAATTAAAGAAAGTTTATAATTTGCATATATTTTAAGCGAATTCATAAACAAAATATAATAGACATTTATTGTGAAACAATGATGGTAAAGAGAAATTGCAAAAATTAATGCGCAATAGGATTTTTTTATTTTGCTTTTTTTTTTACCCCATTTATTTGCATAGAAAGATTTCTATCCAAAATAATCATAAATCATAAATATAATTTTCAATATTTATTTGAAAATTTGAATCTATATCATAAATCATAAATATAATTTTCAATATTTATTTGAAAATTTGAATCTATATGAACTATAAAATTGTTAAACTCATGAAATCATTTTGTTTTACTTATTGGCATTTAATGACCACTACATCTATGAAAGAATAATTTCCACCTTCTTTACTTCCTCACTATCTTTAAGGGAGAGTTTAAATCTTCAACCTACATTTTTAATGGTCATTGGTATTTTTCTCCATATGTAATGTGTGTTATACTTTTACATTATAATATTTTTTCATTTTCAATTATATGTAATGTGTGTTATATTTTTACATTATAATCTTTTTTCTTTTCAATGACATTGGCTCATATAATTTCCATGTTTTTGGTTTGGGGTCTTTTTTTCCTTTTTGGATGAGATGTTACTTAGAAACAAGAACCCTTAACCTGTCCTATTTGATAGTAAATTTGACAGTAGAATGATATGCTCTCATCATCTAATAATTAATTTTAACAAAATATTCTTTTTTTAAATATCATCTTATTTGAAAAAAGTTTATTAAACTTAATTTCAACACATAACTAAACATATATAAAAAGATCTAATATAACTATCTATGAATATAACTTAATATATCTTTACTTCAAACTTTCAGTGCTTACTCCATACTTCTGCAATTCTGCTGTTGTCAACCAGCTAGCATCCTCCACTGGATGTCCTTTCCATTTGACTAGATATTGGAAATAAGTCTGTCCTCTGGTTCTTTTGGATACTCTTTTCTCCAAAATAACTTCCACTTCTTTCCTAGTTGTCTTTGGCATTTGTTCTTCCCAGTTCACAGTTTGAACTTCATCTCCTGTAGTAGTCTTTGTTTCCGTGTATGGATACAAATATGCAACATTGAATATAGGTGATATCCCAATCCCTTCTGGCAATTCAATTTCATAAGCATTACTTGAAAACTTTCTTTTAATTCTACATGGTCCTATCTTTTTCATCTTTAGTTTATTGTAAGTCTTAGCAGGAAATATTTCTTTTCTCAAATACACCATCACTAAATCTCCCACTTGGAATTCCTTCTCTCTTTTTTTCATATCTATTCTCTGTTTGTATTTGCCACTGCTTTCCTGCAATCTACCTTTGACATCTTCTTGTAGTTTTTGCATCTGCTCTACAAACTCATCAGCTTTTGCACTTCTTGTCTCCTGTTTACCCAAATTTCTAAGCTCATACACACCTCTTAGATTCATTCCAAAAGCAATCTGAAATGGACTCATTCCAGTACTTCGGTTTGGAGTATCATTATAAGAAAATTCAACCTGAGCTAGTGCTAAATCCCACTGCTTAGGATTTTGATACAATAAACTTCTCAATATGTTTCCCAAGCTCCTATTTACTACTTCGGTCTATCTATCTATTTGAGGATGGTATGCTGAATTAAAACTAAGGTTAGCTCCCAATTTCTTCCAAAGAGTTCTCCAAAAATGCCCTACAAACTTTGTATCTTTATCAGACACAATATTTATGGGCAATCCATGTAATCTTACAATTTCTGAAAAAAATAGATTAGCTATATGTGTTGTATCACTAATCTTCTTACAAGCAATGAAATGTGCCATCTTGGAAAATCTATCTACTACAACATAAATGGAATCATTCCCCCTTTGAGTTTTAGGTAAGCCCAAAACAAAATCCATGCTAACTACATCCCATGGTTGGTTTGGTATTGGCAATGGCTGGTACAATCCTGTATTATGGCTTCTCCCTTTAACAAGCTGACATATCGTGCACTTCTCAACAAATCTCTTAATATCAATCTGCATCTTTGGCCAATGGTAAAAATCATTTACCTATGCAAAGGTTTTGTCTTGTCCAAAGTGACTAGATAATCCTCCATTATGTTTCTCCTTTATTATGTTTTCCCTGATAGAACATTTGGGAATGCACAACTTGTTACCTTTAAACAATAAGCCTCCTTGAATGAGATAGTACAACCACTGACTTCTGTTATGAGCTATTGGATTCTGAACTGTTGTATAGATATATTTGAAATCGGCATCATCTTTGTACATTTCAATCATCTCCTCAAATCCTACAACACCCACTTTGAATTCTTGTACAATAAAACTTACCCTGCTCAATGCATCAACGACTTTATTTGACTTACCACTCTTGTGTTTTATCACAAAAGTAAAGCTTTGCAAAAATTCTACCCACTTGGCATGTTTTTGGTTCAATTTCGGCTGGTTATTGATGAACTGTAAGGCATGATTGTCTGAATACAATATGAATTCCTTTGGCAGCAAATAATGTCTCCATTTCTTTAAGGCTTGTACAATAGCATAAAATTCTTTATCATAAGAAGAATACTTCTTCTTAGCTTCATTTAGTTTCTCACTAAAGTATGCTATTGGTCTCTGTTCCTGACTCAAAACTGCTCCAATTGCAACTCCACTAGCATCTGTTTCAACTTGAAATACCTTTTCAAAATCAGGTAAAGCCAAAACTAGTTTCTCTGTGATTTTCTCCTTCAACAACTTAAAATTCTTGGTTGCTTCTGTCCACTTGAATGGTTGATTAGTCTCCTTGATTGTTTCAAGAATTGGTGCACAAATCTGACTAAAGCCTTTGATAAACTTTCTATAAAAACTTGCAAGACCATGGAAGCTCCTTACCTCAAATATATTTCTGGGAATAGGCCAGTTCCAAATTACTTGGACTTTCTCTGGATCCATTTTCAATCCTTCTTTAGAAACTACAAATCCCAAGTAAATTAATTCTTCCTTCATGAAACTACATTTCTTCATATTTATCAGTAGTTTCTCTTTCTGCAGAGTTCTTAGAACCAACTTAAGATGCTCTAGATGTTCTTCTTTACTTCTACTAAATACTAGAATATCATCAAGATAAACAATAACAAACTTGCCTGCATATTCCTTCAAAACTTCATTCATCAATCTCATGAATGTGCTAGGTGCATTAGTGAGTCCAAAAGGCATCACTAACCACTCATACAACCCACTATTTGTTTTAAATGCAGTCTTCCATTCATCGCCTTCTCGAATTCTTATTTGATGATATCCACTCTTCAAAACTATTTTAGCAAAATATTTGGATCCACTCAAACAATCCATTAAATCATCCATGCGTGGTAAAGGAAATATATACCTGATAGTGATCTTGTTTATAGCTCTGGAATCTATACACATTCACCATTCACCTCCTTTCTTTGGACTGAGTACTGTTGGTACAACACATGGACTAAGACTTTCTCTGATTAGCCCCTTATCCATCAGCTCCTGCACTTGTCTTCCAACTTCTGCATTCTCTTGAGGAGTTAATCTATATGCTGCTTTGTTTGGCAAACTTGCTCCTGGTATTAGATCAATATGATGACTAATACTCCTGATTGGTGGCAATGCATTTGGCAACTCATCCACAACAATATCAGAAAAATCATTCAACAAAGTTTTGATTTCTTCAGGTAAATCATCTAAGTTTGTGGAAGTCAAAATTACCTTAGGTCTCCCTATGACAACAAAATGCATTTCTTCACCTTTTTCAACCTCTTGTAATAGCTCCTTCCCACTCATCAACATAACACTACTTCCAAGTGTTCCTTTGTCAGCGTCGTCCTTCAATGGAAGTAGTGTATGTTTAATTCCATCCATCTCCAGAGTATAAGTGTTTCTCCTCCCATCATGAATAGATTTTCAATCAAATTGCCACAGTCTTCCCAGTAATACATGGCATACATCCATGGGCATTACATCACATAATATCACATCTTTATACGTACCAATTTGTATCTCAACCTTGCATTGTTCTGTCACAATAATCTGATGTCCCTTCTGTAACCATGACACTCTGTAAGGAGTAGGGTGTATTGTCTTTACCAACCCTAGTTTGTCCACCATCTCTGTAGAAACAAGGTTGTCAGTGCTCCCACTATCAATTATCACTTTACAACACTTACCTTTTGATTTACAGGTAGTTCTAAATAAATTCTTCCTCTGCGCTGGTTCTTCAATCTCCTTCTCTATCTTAAGCAAGGTCCTTCTCAATAACAGGGATTCTCCTACTTCAGGGGATTCTTCCTTTTCCATAAGTCGAGGTGGTTCTACCTTTGCCTCAGCCACATTCGCATTCCTTTGACTTGCTGGTTTATTATGAGGACAGTCCCATGACACATGTCCCCACTCTCCACATGTATAACACCAAACATCTCTTCCTCGACCTCTTCCTCTAGGTGCAAATCTTCCTCTGTTAAAATCTCCCCTCTGTGGTGGTCTGCTACTTGAGCTGCTTGCTTCATGTTGATGTTGTTGTCCCCTTGGTCTGGTAGTTCCTCTACCTCTTACTGAGCTTCTTCCTCTATTCCTCTGATTCTGTTTTCTCAACATCTTCTCTTCTACCTTCAAACCTACTTGATAGGCATCTTCAATAGTCTTTAGACTCAACAAGCTAATCTCATCCTGGATGTCATACCTTAAGCCATTGATATATCTAGCTACCTTCTCCATGTCATCTTCTGCATGTCCTGCTCTAATACTCAATCTATAAAACTCTTTTGTATATTCTTTAACAGACATTCTTTTTTGCCTTAAATTTTGCAATTGTTTGAAAAGATTTAATTGATAATCTTTAGGCATAAATTTGGCTTTCATTTTACTCATCATTTTGTCGCATTGCTTGATCTTGGACTTTCCTTTCCTCGTTCTAGATGTTTGTAATTCAGCCCACCAAATAGCTACATGACTCTTCAATCTGGTAACTGCAAATTTCACCTTCTTTTTGTCATCAGCTTCCTCTTCATAGTCAAAATATTTGTCCAATGAATTGATCCAATCCATTAGCTCTTATGCATTGAGACTTCCTTCATACGTAGGAATTTCCATCTTTAGTTTTCCTCCTACTTTCGCCGACATCTTGATAACTCTGGTAGTTTCATTTTCCTCCTCTTCTTCTTCCTAAGAAAATTCTTCTTTAGTATTGTCAACTCCTTCATCAGGTGTTCTTCTCTGAGCAGTCTCAATTGTTTCCATTCTCGTACGCAGACTTCGGATCTCTTCCAGTAGAACTGCATTTGCTTCAGGTCTTCCTCGACCAATGCCAGCTCCTCTCCTTGGCGGCATTTTTCTGCAATCAACCTTAACTTCTGTGCTCTGATACCACAAATGACGCAGGTGGAAATAGTGGCTTAAGAAACCTCAACAATCACCCCGCAGGTCACCGTTTCTTTAACAATCAAACATTTTCCTTTTTAACCGGAATGCCTTTGGAAAAAGGCCAAAACAATGATTTTCCCTTTGAAATTAGAAGCGCTCGCTGTACACCGTATATCATGATCTAAATGATCCAACAATCAATATTCACTCCAAAAATCAAAGCCGTCTGTGGGTCCTCCACCATCGATTAACTTGCGACAAATCCAATAGTTCACAAGGATATCTAGGGCACAACTTGCACGGAGAGTACCCGCCCGAAAAGCAGTTTCCTCTCACCTCCTTGCTGCTACACATCCTCCACTGAATGGAATTGGAGGCCCTCCTCGAAATACAGCTTACAGCTTTTGGTCCACCCGAAATACCACTTCCACTGTTTGAAACCCGCTCTTCTATTAAATAATCTCGCGATGCGATATGTAATTGTTCACGGACCCGACAAAGTTACAAAAGTCCCGTGTATAACATTTCAAGTCTGGATTTCGGATCCACTCGGTGTTTTGCGCTAATTCTTAGTGTAAATCAGATTTTCACCTGCAGGACCAAAACCATGTCAATTAACTCCACCGATCCGATATCGGTGATCCAACGGCTGGGATTAACTTGGCAACAAATAATGACATTTATAGAAAAAGCCACGATTTCGATTAACTCTATGTTTTTTCTATTACGAAGCATGAAACAGATAAATCATCAACCCTATCCTGAATACAAAGAAAACGAAAGCATAATAAGGAATTCCGCAGACTTGATAACTAATCATACGCACAACATCATTTATTCACAATAAAAATAGTTACAGAGTCTCGGCCTTGGCTCGATTACACAAATAAAAGACCTCTGTTTCAAAATACAATCCACACACTATTCTTGCTCTCGCTCCACTCAATCCTCTCTTCATTACATTTTTTTTTCCTTATTTTTATTAATCGAATATCACTCTATTCTGTTCCTAACAACTCAATCCCTATTTTAATCAATCTAATAGCAAATCTCTAATTCTTAGCTCTACCACACACCTATGCTAACAACTTATCTTTGAACCTAAAATAAGACAATTTCTAACTATTACAATAATGAAATACAACTCATTTCTTGAGAGATCTAACCCTCTCAGTAAAACTGACTTTTGACCAATCAGGTCCATGGAATTCAGCTTGTTTAGCCACAACATGTGAACAAAATTTCACATTGCTGGCCAAGTTCGGATGCTCCTGCATCATTATTTTTAATACAATGATGAAATAAGCTTAATGAATTTGCACTACTTTATTTTAATTTTAATGGTCTTTATTAAACATTATTTCAAAAATTATATTTTATTTTTTTAGTAATGTTAAAATTTAAATATTTTTAATAATGTTAGAATTTAAATATTACTATGTTGTATAGTATGAATTTAAACTTATATTGTAGGTCAAAAAAAAAAATTTAAATTAAAAAAATCTAATATATAATAACAAAAAAAATTATAATGGTAGATTAACATTAATAATAATCAAATTGAAAAATTAAATAAGATAATTTTAAATTAGTAGATAATGTTAGATACGATTTGAGAGAGCTTAATGGTTAAGAACATGTGTTTCTTCTTAAAAGGTCACTAGTTCAAAACCAAAAAAGGTAGCAGTCACAAATCATTACGCGGATAAAAAGAGAATCTCATATACCAATTTAGTGTCTAGCTTAACTATAACATTAAAATTAGATAATAATAATTATTAATATACTATTTCAAAAACATATTTTTAATTTAATTAGTGTTTAATAATTTCATGAAACAATTTTTATGTGCCAATATAGTAATGATTTCATTCAATAGGGTCATGCTAAGGCTCAACTCATAGGGGATGGTAGCACATGCTTATTTCCAAAAAGTGCTGCAAAGTTTTATGGAACAGGTTCATTATTAGCTCTTTTAGTGGCTCAAGTTATCGTAAATGTCGCAGCTTGTTGTATTTGTCGTGGTGCTCAATATCAATCAAATAGGAAGAAGGCTCTTGTCATCATTTGCTTTCTTTTTTCCTGGTATTTAACAATTTCCTCTCACTATATGCTTCACATTCATATCACCATGTTCTTAATCATTGTAGGCTTATATATATATATATATATATATATATATATATATATATATATATATATATAGATATATATATATATATATATATATAGATATATATATATATATATAGATATATATATATATATATATATATATATATATATATATATATATATATATATATATATATATATATATATATATATATATATATATATATATATATATATATATATATATATATATTTCATTCCTGATTATGTGTCATTTTACAGGATTGCTTTTTTATTCGCCATTGGATTCCTTATCAATGGAATTATTGGGAGTTCTAAACGTCATAAAACAACCATCATCGGGTATGGGTATTTAAGGAATTCATTTGGTTGAGTGAAGAAACTTAATATTTTTCTGAAGTAACCCTCTATCTTGAACCCCATCCACCCTTAAGACCCTACCTCGACATACATCTAAATCTTCCCCTGACCCAACAATGCCCTCTTCCATTAGACTGTTCCCTCTACCCTAACCACCTTCACACTATGGGCATAGCCCCTCCCTTGGTACTTCATCAACTCTATCATTAGATCCTCTTCCTTAGAGACTTATTCCTTAGTTATTCATATGGCCCTATTCCTACCCATAAACACCTTTTCACCATTTAACCCTATGTTTAGCTCCCCTTCACCATATGCCTCACATACCCTTGAGGCATAACCTTAGCCCCTAACCCCTCATATATAAGCCTAGCTTGAACTAGAATTCTTGGCCCCCAATTCCCTAGACCTTATCCTCCTAACCTTATATCTTTTACTAAAGGATCCCAAATCCATTTTACCTCATCTATGTAGATTTGGTTACCCTTTCTATATCCCCCTCTTCCCTTGTATCCCGATTTCCCAACTAGCCCCTTGGCACCCATCTCTTCGAAATTGTTAACAGGGGTGGAATTCCATGCAATAGATAGGGATGCCCTCTAGTATCAAGTCCCAACTAGACCTGCTACTATTTGATATGAGAGATGCGTTTGGATTCTAGCCTAATTTCCATTTTATGGTTCTTGATTTTCTATTGATTATATTGAAAATAAAGAATGAAATGCTTTCTATTCTAAACATAGAAAGTGAAAGATTCATGTGTACATATCCTAGATAAGGGTAATTAATAGTGAATAAATGAACAATAAATGAAAAAAAAATTATTCATAGACAAAATATAGTTAGTTATTTTTTATATGAATAAGAATTAGTAAAATCTAAACTTATTCGATAAACACAATAATCTATATAATAAATTAGCTAGCACCATTAATTCATTATTCAAGACAAATTATAAAGGAAAATACAACACAATGAAAGATTATACTAACTAATATGAGAAAAGTCAACTATAAAGTAAAATACCACAAAAGTGCATGCATAAATTTTTTACTACAAAAAGTTAACAGAAACTCATATCAAACACTAGAATTAATCTTTCTTCCCCAAGAATGGCCCTTCAGGATTCTAATATTACATCCCTAGAAACAATTCTCTATATTTTATGCTGGTCCACAAGGGTGACCCAGGGTTTAGAGTTAAGCCAACAAAACCCCCTCAAACACTAACATTTTCAACACCTGCAATCATGTGGGGTCCAACCAGAGGTATATTGATGGGTTTGCAAGAACCTTTGAAAGTTATGCAAGAGAAGAGAGGAAATAGAGACGACTCTGGTTTTCAATAATCCACCCAAAACTATGGTATTCATAATATGTCGCAGTTATACCCATGTTGTGACCACAACACGCCCATAATTTTTGAAAAATTATTGTGGGGACCCTCAATGTAAATTTTGGTCAAATCACTTCTTTGATGCTTTATTTGTGTGATTTCCACTTTTCTCAGTTTTTTGTTTTAATTGTTCCATTGTGTGTGGTTTGTCACCAGCTTCCCAATGACTCAAATTTTGCTAAATTTAAATTAACAGTTTGAAAATGACGCTTATTCAAAATTTGGTTAAATTTCTCTATCTAAATTGAAAACATGTAAATTTGTATTTTACTATAATTTTTTTTAAATATTTATTTTTTTGATTTATTAATACATATTAATTAATAAAATTTATACTAAATTAATTAATTATTTTATACTTATTATTATTTAATTATGTTTTATTAATTTCATTATTAATTTTATTTTTATTTAAATATTCTATAAAACCACCGCAACCAAATTCATTATATATTTATTAGCTATATAAACTATATAACAAAGCAAAAACATATATATATTCCTAACTCTTTGGATCCCTGAATCTCCTTGTAAAAAACAAGTGAGAAATTCCCATACTTTCATCTGAGATTCCTATGGGAAGTCAAACTTCAGAAAAAGGTGTATCTTTTAATTGACATGCAGGGAAGTTTTGTTTTATAATCTAAAAATAATATAGAAAAGGGGCCCACATTGGCTCACCCACTTCATGCTCAACATCCACATTCGTGGCTTTAAGCCATGAACCATGTCATTAACTTTTCTGCATTTTATTTTATTTTAACTTTTTATTATTTTATTTATTTTGTTTACGATGTAATTTTCACTACAAGTAAAAAGGTCATTGGTGAGGTTCATGCCTATGACGAACCTTTAAGGTCCGTCACCAATGTCACATATGGTGACAGTGTTTAAAAAAACGTTGTTGTAAGTGTATATAGTGATGGTCCTTTAAGGTTTGTCACCAAAGCCATTTTCAATGACACTTTTGGTGAGGGTCATTAAAGGACCGTCACTAATTTTCTCTTTGGTGACACTTTTGGTGAGGGTCATTAAAGGCTCATCACTAATTCTCTCTTTGGTGACACTTCTAGTGACGATATTTTATTGACCGTCACCAATGCTCTTTTTGGTTACTTTTAGTGACGGTCAATAAATGTTCATCATTATTGATCATTCCAATGAGTTTTTGATGATGCTTCATGCATGTGATGAACCTTTAAGGTCTGTCACCAATGTCGCATATGGTGACGGTCTTTAAAAAATCATTGTTGTAAGTGTATATATTGATGGTCCTTTAAGGTTTGTCACCAAAGCCATTTTTAATGACACTTTTGGTGAGGGTTGTTAAAGGTCCGTCACTAATTCTCTCTTTGGTGACACTTTTGGTGAGGGTCATTAAAGACCCGTCACTAATTCTCTCTTTGGTGACACTTCTAGTGACAATCTTTTATTGACCCTCACCAATGCTCTTTTTGGTTACTTTTGGTGACAGTAAAAAAATCTTCATCATCATTGATCATTCCAATGAGTTTTTGATGATGCTATGTACCTGTTACTATATTTTTTGTCAAAAGGTAATGATTTAATATCTTTGTTGTGGAGTCTTTTTCATTATGTGTCCAAGGTCATAGTTGTTATAATAGTCAGTCAATTTGTTAAGAAGTAATTAGTGTATATCATTTCCCTCAAGTCATAAGAATATAGTTTTCCTATGAGTCAACACATGATTCATATCTATTAGATTTAATATCTAGCAATTTTCTTTTAAATAAAGTTCCAATAGTGTGTGTAGGAACTATATTATTTAATACATAATCAATCTCTGTCAATTCTATTTATGAGAGATACCTAGCACTCCTCAACACTCATGGCACACCTTAACATGCTTTGGAAGAGTACACTAACATTCCTTGGCACCTCGCATGTCTTGGAACATCTTTGTACCTAGAACATCTTGCTATGAGTAGGACACCCAAGCACATGTTGGCATGCCCTATTATAGCATAGCACTCTCCTATCTTGTGTTGGCATGCCCTATAGTCCCTAGCATGCTCTAGAACACCTTGGCATAATATTGCATTGACAAACATTAACACTTGGCACACATTGGCACTTGGCATGTATTGGAACATATTATTAATGTGCCTAGAATGCCCCTTTTGAAAAAGATAAAGTCTTGCCTTATTAACACTCTTATGTGTTCATCTCCTTGCATTTTAGCTTGGTTATTCCTTTTCTTTCCTTGAAACTCCTGTAGAAAATCTGATGGTAGGTTAACTCGATAATGCAATATAAATCAAAGTAGAATACTATAACCTACTTCTACTATCAATTTGTGTAAGCTTAAAGATCGATCTGAACATTATAACCAAAAGAAGAAGAATCAATCACACAATACACATGAAAATACTTTGGGGAAAGCCTCAGCTTAAACCCCACACTATTGTATTATCATACATGGTGGAAATACATAGGAATTATACAAAGCCTTAGCTCTCACAGCTAGCCAGCTCTCAGTGCAATCCTCACAAATGCTCACAGGCAATCTTGGCTTCTCTCTAGTCTTCCTCTCTGCCCTCCAAGCTCATATTTCCTTGCGTTGTTCCTTGTGGATGATCTCCTATTACCAAGTGGATGATCTCCCTTCAAAATTGCACAATCCTCAAGGATGAAATCCTTGACTTCATTCATGATTTTTCTTTATAAGAAAACACATGCAACTAATAGTACACTATCCTTGAACTTTAATCTCAACTGGGTCTTTCTCAGAATAGACATGCATGAGCTTCTGATGAGGGAACCTTCAGTTAACTAGAGTAGCACTAGTTGAGTGCATTAATGCATCAACTCACTATTAACTCACTATTAGTTCCTCAAATAGTTTGGAACTAATTTAACTAGACTTAAATAGTAAACTGAGTTAACTAATTACAACTCAAATATAACTCAATCTTATCTCCTTAATTTAAGGGATAACTCTTGCATGACTTCAGAAAGACTTCTAACTTGAATTTCTCCAACTAATTAATTAATTAATTATTTCTGAGTATCTGTTAAGACTAAATTCGATTTTAATTCACAATTTAATTCATGGACAAATTAAATTGGAATATTCTTGTTTCCAAATTTCAACACTCCCTCTCAACAAGAAAGAGATTATTTGCCACCCCGATCCTGTCTCTATGGAACTCAAATTTACACTTTGACAATGCCTTTGTCAAAATGTTAACTTCTTGCTCCTCTGTCAAAATATATTGCCGCAACATGATCCTATCGACCTGTGAAAAGCCACGGGCAACAAATCTTTCCTTATGCTTCTCCACACTACCATCAGCAGGTTGCTTTACCTTGTAAAGCCAACGGGAACCCACAACTAACTTTTTCTCTGGTCTCGGAACCACATCCCAAACATTGTTATGAACTATGGATTCATACTCCTCCACCATATCATCAACCCAAATTGGCTGCTGCATTGCTTCCTCAAAGGAAGATGGCTCGGTCTCAACACATTCCCCAGCAAGGGCCATGTATCCAGTGTACCTCTCAGGTGACCTCCTCTGTCTACGCTGAGAAGATGGTGCTCCCACATTCTCTCTCGCATCCTCCAACAATCTGTCAGCTTCTCTTGTGTGCTTCCATCCATCTCTGGAAGACTCTACTTGAGTGGATGTCTCCACTCCTGGAACCTCTGCATGTGGCTGCTCCGCATCAGTCTGAGGCTCCTCCTCCTTAGGAACCAACAGTTCCTCCATAGCCTGTAGTTGGATCTCCCTCTCAAGGGAAACTCGCATGGCCTTCTGCTCATCAAACTTGAGATCTATGTGAACCACTATCCTCCAACTGGTAGGCAAGTACACCCGATAGTTGTGAGGTGTATCAGTGTACCCCACAAACATCCCCAACTCTGTTATTTGCTCAAGCTTCTTCCATGCATCCTTTGTCTCATGGCAATATACCGATGAGCAAAAGATTCTGAAGTGACCCACATATGGTCTCTTACCGAATAAATCTTCCTCTAGTGTCTTCATCCCAAGTATGCAATGCGAGCTTCTATTCTGCAAATAAACTGTTGTGTTTCATGCCTCAGCCCACAAGTGAAGTGGTAGGCCTTGGTCATGCAACATTGCCCATGTTTCCCCTACAATAGTTCTGTTCTTCCTCTCGGCCACCCCATTCTGTTGTGGGTTATGAGGTGCTGTCAAACTCTCGTTTAATTCCTTTCGCTGCACAGAAGTCCTTAAACTCTTGAGAGACATATTCTCCACTATTGTTGCTTCTCAAGGCCTTGATCTTCTCCCCTAACTCTTTCTCAAACAAAGATTTAAACTCACAAAAATTTCTAAAGGTTTGGTCCTTCTTCTACATGAAATAAATCCACATTTATGAGAATAGTCATCAATGAAAATCACATAATACCTTTGCTTCATTGTGGATTCCGTCGAGAATGGTCCACACAAATCAGTATGAACTCACTCTAAGATAGCCTCTGCTCAACTGTCTTGATCATGAAAGGAAGACTTCGCGTACTTTCCCAAGGTACAACCTTTGCATGTGTCAACTTGCTCAAGTTTACCTTTGGGAAGTCCTGTAGATATCTGTTGCATTATTTTCAAAGCCCCATGTTGCAAATGGCCTAATCGCCTGTGCCAAAACTCACCAATGTCTTGGCTTTGCACCAATTCTACTTTCGTACTCAATGTTGCACAATCATCTACCATTGGTTTATAGAGATTCTTCACCTGAATCCCTATCCTCTTGGTCTGACTTGTGTCTATGTGTCTTAGGAACGCCTTTCCTTTACTGAAGACAACATCGTAGCCTTTGTCCTCCAATATCGTGACCGATACAAAGTTCTTCTTCAGTCTAGGCATATACATCACATCTGTCAAGGTGAGAGGAACTCCATGCTCCCTCTGAAAAGCAACCATGTCCACTCCTAAAACACTATACCTTCCATCGTCACCCATCTCTATGTGCACCTTGAGGTCTTTCTCCTCCAAGGCACTGAATAAATTTTTATCACCGGTCATGTGGAACAAGGCTCCACTGTCAAGATACTAGACACAACCCATCATCAATGACACCATGCATGTAATAAGGGTAAAGTCCATTTCGAACTGAGAGGTTAATGCCTCACCTTCTGATCCTTCCAAGGATCCCCTCTTGGACTTCTTTGATGGGAAATTAGTTGCATAATGTCCCACCTTGTGACAATTAAAGAATCTTACTTTAGACATGTCACCCTTCTTTCCTCCATGAGAAGAATTCAATTTGAAATGGGAAGCCTTCCCCTTCCCTTTCCTTGCCTTATTTGCTCAGGCCAAATTTTCTTCATCATCATTCTTAGATGAAGAACCATCTCGTGTGCTCCTCCTGATCTCCTCCTGCATAAGATCTGACCATAGTCATTCCTAATCCAGTAGTTTCTCCCTTCCATTCACAGAGTCCTGGTAGTTATTCCAACTCTTTGGAAGGCCAAGGAGAGAAAGGCTCACCATATCATCATCGGCAGTAGTTATTCCCACACTGCCAAGCTCATCTCTGCAGGTGGTGAGCTTGTTCAGATATGTGGAAATAGTATCGCCCTTCTCCATCTTGATTCTTTGAAGCTTATCCTTAAGCGCCAATTTCCTCTGGTCGCTACTGTTTTGGTAGAGGTCCTTCAATGTCTTCCACATTGAAACGGAGTATTCTTCCCATGGAGACTCAAGACAATATGGTCTCAAACTCCCTCAAGGATGATCTGTCTCGCCTTCGCCACACACTTCTTCCACTCAGCCAACTCTTGTGCATTAGTTGAAGCTGGCTTTGGGATTTCTTGATCAATGAATTCCTTCAAGCCATTGTCTTCTAATACAACCTCCATTCTATCTTTCCATGCTATGTAATTTGAGCTACCTTCCAAGGCATACTCGAGTCTCAAGCCATAGAACGCCATTGGCCAACCTTGAATTATGATATGAATTCGATTTGCACCTGCAACCCCAAACTTCAAACTTTGAATTCTCTTCTCAGTATACCGTTCACAGCTCTGATACCATGTAGAAACTCCAGTGGTAGGTTAACCCGATAATGCAATATAAATCAAAGCAGAATACTATAACCTACTTCTACTATCAATTTGTGGAAGCTTAAATATTGAGCTGAACAATATAACCATAAGAAGAAGAATCAATCACACAATACATATGAAAATACTTTGGGGAAAGCCTCGGCTAAAAACCCCACACTATTGTATTATCATACATGGTGGAAATACATAGGAATTATATAAAGCCTTAGCTCTCACAGCTAGCCATCTCTTAGTACAATCTTCACAGATGCTCAAAGGAAATCTTGGCTTCTCTCTAGCCTTCATCTCTACCCTCTAAGCTCCTATTTCCTTGCACTGTTCCTTGTGGATGATCTCCTATTACCAAGTGGATGATCTCCCTTCAAAACTGCGCAATCCTCAAGGATGAAATCCTTGACTACATGCATGATTTTTCTTTATAAGAAAACACATGCAATTGATAGTACTTTGTCCTTGAACTTTAATCTCAACTTGGTCTTTCTCATAATAGACATGCATGAGTTTCCGACGAGGGAATATTCAATTAACTAGAGTAGCACTAGTTGAGTGCATTAATGCATCAATTGATTGTTAACTCACTATTAGTTCCTCAAACAGTTTGGAACTAATTTAACTGGACTTAACTCAGTAAACTGAGTTAACTAATTACAACTCAAATATAACTCAATCTTGTCTCCTTAATTTAAGGGATAACTCTTGCATGACTTCAGAAACACTTCTAACTTGAATTTCTCCAACTAATTAGTTTAAAATAAATTAATTAATTATTTCCAAGTAGTTGTTAAGACTAAATACGATTTTCATTCACAATTTAATTCAAGGACAAATTAAATTGGAATATTCTTGTTGCCATATTTCACAATTCCTTGACGCATATTCGCATACTGTAGCACCCTGCACATCCTAGCATGTCTTAGCACCTGGCATGCCTTGGCACTATTTGGCACATGTTAGCACACCCCAAAACTACCTAGCACATTGTAGCACTTCTTGACATGCCTTGATATTCCCTGGCATGCCTTACCCATGCTTAGCATACCTTGTCACTCCCTCCTTGGCATGACAACTAGCACTCATTGACACTCCCCGACACACCCTCATATTCATTCACTTCCATGCATTTTGACCTAGTGATCCCTTGTGTTGTCCTAGTACTCCCTAACACTCCTCAGCATGCATTGGCACTCTCTAGCACACCTTAGCACTCTTCGATATGCTCTGCCACTTCATAGCATGCATCACACTCCCTAACACACATTGGCACTTGGCAAGTCTTAGCATGTTTGGCATGCGTTGAGATGACTTGGTATGCTTTAGCATGGTTTAATATTAAAGTTATTTGAGATTAATTATTGGAAACTAGATGAGAAGAAACAGAGGAATATTTGGCACTTAGAATGCATTGACACTTGGAACCTATTGGCACCTAGAGTTGGTGTGCCTAGCATGCCCCTCATGCAAAAGGTAAATTAATGACTTATTAACCCTATTATGTGCTCATTTCCTTGTAGTTTAACTTGTTCCTCCCTTTTGTTGCCTTGAGAGTCCCTGTCATGCATTGTCACACCCTTGTACATCTTGGCATGCCTTAGCACTTGGGATATCTTATCTTGTTTGACATGTCTTCGTACTATCTGGCACATGTTAGCATGCCCTATCATTCCCTAACACACCTTGGCAGTCATGACCTCACAAATAGCATTACATTTTTCCATGACTTGGGAACCTTACATTCACTAGAACACCTTGGCACTCCCTAGTTGTCATGCCCTTTGTTATCCTCCACAATGTCCCAGGCTAATGAGGAGATCAACGAAGGTAACCACAAACCAAGCTTTTAGTTTGGTAGCTAGCCCTACCAAACTAGAGAGGGCTCTCTCTATGAAATCACAACCAAGGGATGATTGGAATGTAAAGGATTTTAGGTTAGATAGCTAGGCTCAGGTGGTTTTTGGAAAACTTAAGGTTTTGTTTCTAGATAAGGGAGAAAAACCAAGTAGCTAGGTCAAAGGATCAAAGGGTTATAGTAGCAAAGATATAAAGGAGCAAGGTAGCATTACTTTTCTGATGGATCTTAGGGTTTTTTAGTGTAGTGTGGTGTTCAGAAGAAGCAAAATGTCTTAATTAGCATGAAACCTAAATTCATTAAGCAAGAAAGAAAGTGACACATAATGATTTTTCCATAAAAACAAAGCTTTATGCAAAGAATTATGTTTATAAAATGTAAGGAAAACCATTGAAGAATTGATGAATGGAAATAGAAGATGAATACCTTTCATATAAAGCTATAATAGAGAAAATACAACATCACAAACTTAATTCACATGAATTCCTAGATAATCGCTGCAAATTGTGTCCTTTGATTTCCAAAAAAGGTCAAAGTACAAGCAATAATTGTTCTCTCCTCTAAAATCCAACCTGTTCAATCACTGAGAAACTGATACATAAAGACCAAAACAATGTCTCCCCACTCTTAGGGGTCGAATCCATGACTCTAAGAACTATTCTGTGAGGTGTTCTAACCAAACCCTAATGTCTAGGGAAGTTAAAAACAACTTCTACAATTAACTTTGACTCCAACCTCTCTCATAAACGAGGTCAAATTTACATGAAAAAACTTGCAAAGACTAACAACCACTTATTTACATTTACTTATACCCCTCAAATTCATCCACTTCACCCTTTTTAATTTTACCAAAGTCAAACTAGGAATTACAAAAAATTTCACAGTGAAAATTTTATAAAAATCTTAGAAATTTCCAGGTGTGCAGCGAGTTGTTGGAGGCCATTTCTGAGTGCCTTTCTGAAGTCAAATTCCAGGTCTGAAGCCTGTTATGGAAATAAGGGAGATTTTATTTGTGTTTAGAGTATTTTTTAACTCATAATTACCCATTTTTGGCTGAGATATGTGATGAGCCCCAAATTTGGTAACATTTTGGGCTCATTTGGCCTAACTACCCTTGCTCGATCCTTCATTTTTCATAACTTATGCATCATTTTTTAGTATGTTTATGTCATTTGTACGAATAAGGCCAATCACTATTCCTAGGTGGCTAACACGTGCTCATTTCAGGTTTTTTGACACATGTTGGAGCATAACCGAGCAGATAAGGGCTAGGAGACAGCCAAGATGGGGTTGAGGATTCGTAGGAGGGTTTTCCACGGCATTAAATGGCCTTCCTTGGGATCTTCACCCCCAACTCTGAGCTCCAACAGCCACCACAACCGGATCTAGAAGGCAGCCAAACGGATTTTGAGGAAGCAGCTGTTCACTCCCAGTTTGGTCAGCCAAGTCCCACTGATTTAGGAGGCCAGCTTGGGGCCTCGTGATGTATAAATGATAAGGCTTTAGCCTTCGAAAAGGACTTTTGGAAAACTGTTGCACATTCTGCACTACGAGCTGCTAGCTCTGTTTTTGCTCTTTTGTAGCCATCATTGGCAGACCTTTTGACTTATGATTATTATTTTTTAATGGAAAGCAGTCAGATTTGATCTCAGTTCTGAGTTTCTAAAGGAGCCATAGCTCTCGGGGTTGGGCCCAACCTGAGAGCCTAGGGCCTCCTTCTTTTGTATTGATATCTTTTCTTTCAGCATTATGGTTTTCTTTACATGCATTTGAAACGCAGTTTGTTGAGTTAGATTTCGTAGTGTGGTTAAGTAGGTCATTGTTAGAAGATAGAGTTGCTCCATATGTTTAGAATAGAGTAAAGAGACTAGACTTGATAAAAGTTCCAGAAAAGGGTTGACTGTACTCTCATTTTCACCTCTTTCTAGGGGCTGGAATTGCAGACAATGTTACCCACCAAAAACATTGGTTTACGTACTCATGCAATCTTTGGTGCAATATTTTCATTTGTAGTAGTTGTCCATGCGCTCAGACCTCTTGGAATGTTTCTTTGCTTCAGTACCATACATGGTTTTCTTTAGAAATAACGTTGTTGTTCATTGGTTCCATTAAACAGTTAGGACAGATTAGGAATGTTTTGATTATGTGCAGGACGTGGATGATTTGGTTTAGTTTACATTGTGCAGTGCAACTCCATCCCTCTCTCGTCCCTCTAAGATTCGCCCAGGCCAACTACTAATCTCAAAATTAGACCCCTTGTCTCTCAATTACTCTACTGCCCACGACATCCTACCTCTCTTCTCAGCCTTCCACTCCCTCTACCCTCTTTAAGACAAATTAGTTTTTCACACCCTCTCATCACCTCATCTCCCTGTCACTAAGTCATTACAAACCCCTCTCCTGTCTCCCTATCCATCCATGCAGCCCTTTTCACTCACCCATCATCCAAAATCCAATCGTAGAACATCCTGTAGGAATTACTGAACATCCTGTAGAAATTCTGAAACATCCTGTAGAACCCCTGCAGACTTCCTGTAGAAGCTCATAAACTCGATTTTTGGCAGCCAAACTTTGTGAAACTCTCTGAAAGGGTGTTAGGGGCCCCTTAGACCCTCTCTGAACCTTCCCAACCTTTTCTAAGCCCTTCTCCTCCTTGATCCACCTCTACACAATAAAAAGCTAGTTAAAAGCACATGCATGATAATTCTAGTAACTGGAACAAAAATACAAACAATGTTTTCTTCAGATAGAGGTAGTCTAGACACATGCATTTTACCTTCATAGAAGTAATGGCATCTCTTTCAGTAGTTTGCATTCCCATCTTTACATCAGTAAGACTAGCTGGTAGAATTAGGGTTTGCTAGGGTTTACGTTTCTTTTTGGCTTTCAGTTCCTTTCTGCAAGTAGATTAGATTCCTTTGAGTTAGCTTTTGTCCATCAGTTAAAAAGCTTCTTCTAAGAGCTCATAGAAGTTGGCTTGAGCCCCTAGCAGACTTGTGCCAGCTGACCAAGTGACAGCTACGGCAAGAGCTAGTACTTGTGCATACAGCACCGTCGCTTCCAAGTTTGTTACGAACTACCGGGTTGATAAAACTAAAGAAGGAAGCTCCAGGAGTTGTAGCATTATTGCTACAATACTGGAGCCCACCATCTTTTTGGCGCCGTTGCCGGGGAAGCGTCAGAGTATTGGTGATTGTTGCTTTTCTTCTACTTTCCTACTCTCGCTTTCTGCTAAGTAGTTTATTTCATTCTGCAATTTCCTTTCTGCAAAAGTAGCATAGACATTTCCTGCTTTCATAGGTTAACATTTCAATTCCGCAATTTCATTCCTGCAAGCGTAGATTAGCATTTCAATTCCGCAATTCCTGCAATTTCATTTGAGCAAAATAGATTAGTTCTTTCATGCTTTCATTTCAATTCCGCATTTCCATTTCAGCAAGATAGTTAGTTGCAGTTCAATCTGTTTTAGTTTTGCAGGTACCATAAAAAAACAAAAGCAATCAAAAGTCTTTCCATTTCATGCCTCGTAGAAATCGAGATAAAACAGGCAAATTCTTACCCAACACCCCCACCACATCACTAAGTCACCCTTCTCTCTTCTTTGGTGACAGTGATCCAGAAGAACCTATAGGCGAACATCCTGAGATATACAAAGATCCTATAGCAGAAGAAGAGTTAGAGAACACTCCATTTGAAGCTATGGCTGACAATAGGGGAGAAGATGAGAGAATAGAAGGTGCCTTCCCCATCCGAGAGACCAATGGAGACATGAAAATGAAGAACATCAGCCCCTCCGCTTTACCTCACTTCCATGGACTGACTACTGAAGACCCTGATACCTTCTTGTTTGAGTTTTCCATCCTTTGTCGAACCTATGACTATACCGAAGATGAGCAAAAACTAAAACTCTTCCCCTCTACCCTTAAGGATGCAGCATTACGCTGGTTCATGGGCTTACCTGGGAACAGTATCACCACTTGGGCCTAGATGCAGCAAGCTTTCAATACCAAATACCGGGACTACTGTAGGTCCAAGGAAGCCAAGGGAGAAATCTTTCGGATGACCATGGGGAATGATGAGTCTTTAGAAGATTATGAGGAAAGGTTCCAACTTAGCTATAAATGGGCCAGGTGCACACTCGACCCTGAATCCCTCAAGATGGTCCTGCTCCAAGGAGTCCCTGAAGACCTCTTACATACCCTTCACATGCTAGCTGGAGGAGATATTTACCAACTACCTTATGAGGACATAAAGACTGTGTTTAGAAACCACTCTAGGGCAGCCCGGAAAAGAGGTAGAGGAAACCTCCTCTCAGCTGGTATTCCTTTCTCCAAACATGAGTTTGCAAATCAATTAGAGGACCTCAAGAGTGAGGTGAGACAGACCATCGCCATGCAACTTGATACATTCCGAATCCAGCAGAAGAAAGAGGAAGCTGAGAAGGCTTTGGCTATCTTCTGCCCTAGGTGTACAAGGAAACACCCTAAGAACGATTGTCCATTACATTCGGTTGAGGTATGTTTTGTTTGTGAGGAGGACCACCCCACAAACCAATGTCCAACCTTACCTGGGCTTAAAGCCATGTATCAAGGGACAGAAGTGCCCACTGAACCTCTCTATTTCCTCAACCAAAGGAGGCCACATGGACCTAGACCTTACCAACAGTGGATGCAAGGGACACCCCAAGCTTATTATAGCCCCAACTAATCTGCTCCTATGCCTTCCTGGGGTCCCCCTGCTCATCCTTCCTGGTTTGTGCCTCCTCCATGGTCTTACCCGCCTAAGTGCCGTACTCAGCCCACTACTCATTCGTTTCACTCACATGCCCAGCCACAGCCTCAGTGGAATGCACCTCAATCGGGGTGGAGGCCCCAGTACTATACTCCTCCCGCCATTTTGCCTCCACCACCAGCTCAACCACAACCCTTACCTCCTGCTCCTCCAAGGCAACCCCAAATGCCTGCTCAACCAAACCCGAACCCAAACAACCGATAGGCCCAGCAGGTATATACTGGGAAAACATCATGCCCTACCTATGCTGTGGAGATCCAGGAGATCAACCTGCGATCTGGAAAGACTCTTCCGGATCGCCAACCTCCTCCCCCGGAGGACGAGGAAGATAAACAGGAAAGTGAACCAAAGGCCATTCCACCCTTTCCTGAGAGACTAACGGCCACCACACAACCCAACCCAGAGGAGGATGAGCTTCTGGGAGAGCTCAAACAGTTGTGTGTGAGAATACCACTTCTCCAAGCCATCAAAGATGTACCGATATACAACAAACTGGTTAAGGAAAAGTGTTTCAGACACCCAGGCAGGCGAAAAAGAGATGCTTCAACCATCAATGTCATAGGACAATTGTCTGATCTTATGTTGGGGCAGGCCATCTGCCCAAAGTATCTGGATCCTGGGAGTCCTGTAGTTGATGTCCACATCAATGGCACCATCATACCTCACACATTGATTGATCTAGGGGCTGCCATTAATGTGATGACCAAGGATACCATGCTCAAACTCAACCTTCAGGGTTCCTTGAGAAAGACCCTGATAGTCCTGCAACTAGCAGATCGCTCCACCGTGACTCCGGAAGGGATTGTAGAGGATGTCTTGGTCTCTGTTGACTCGTGGGAGTACCCTGCAGACTTCTTGGTTCTACAACCAAAGGCAAAGCTTACTCGATACCCCCTTATTTTGGGAAGGCCCTAGTTAGCCATTGCAGATGCTTACATAAGCTGCCGTGCAGGAAACATGACCATCAAAAATGGTCCTATGTCCAAGAAGCTAGTCCTGTACCCTCCTGCCCAACCCTTATTAGAGCATGACTTACCACTTTGGTTGGAGGAAGGAGAAGAGGATGAGGTGTACTCAGCACCTTTGTGCGCCCTAGACACCACTAGGGGAGGCCCCCCAACCGAGGATGATTTGATTGAGACCTTGATCCAGAATCCACCTCCCAGTGCATTGTCCTTAGAGGAATTGGTGGAGGATGCCCAAGCCAGCACCTTAGTGGACCTTTGTGTGACCAACCCTGTCACTCCTAGAGTAAAAAATGTGGAGTTCGGCCCTGAGAGAACGTTAAAGATCAGCTCCTCCCTATCTCCTTCCCAGGAAGAGGAGCTGTGTAGTCTGTTGGCCAGTCATCTAGATGCTTTTGCTTGGAGCTATAAGGAGATGAAAGGAATCCATCCTTCAGTCTGTACCCATCACATCTACATCAAAGAAGATTGTAAACCGGTTAGGCAACCCCAAAGGAGAATGAATCTAGCCCTTAAGGACATTGTCAAGGAGGAATTGCAAAAACTGTTGGATGCCAGATTCATTTACCCCATCTCGGATAGCGAATGGGTGTCCCCTCTAGTGTCGGTTCCCAAGAAAAACGGGAAGTGGAGAATATTTGTGGACTACCGAGAACTTAACAAGGCCACCAAGAAAGACCATTTTCTTCTACCCTTCATAAATCAAGTGTTGGATGGACTGGTAGGAAAGAATTTTTTCTCTTTCCTAGATGGGTTTAGCGGGTATAACCAGATCCAAATCAGCCCGGAAGACCAAGATAAGACTACCTTCACTTGTCCTTGGGGTACCTTTGCTTACCGAGTTCTTCCCTTTGGACTATGCAATGCTCCTGCCACCTTCTACAGAGCCGTCTTGAGCATCTTTTCTGAGCTGGTCCATGATTTAGTGGAAATCTATATGGATGACTTCACTCCTTATGGGTCCAATTTCCAGGAAGCATTGTCCAATCTGGGAAAAGTCCTAACCAAGTGCATTGAGATGAACCTGTCCCTTACTCCTGAAAAGTGTGAATTCTTGATGACTGAAGGGACCGTGCTAGGCCATACTATTTCTTGCCAAGGGTTACAGGTGGATCCTAACAAAATTGCTCTCATCAAGAAGGTTCCACCTCCTCAGAAGGTAAGAGATGTTCGAATTTTCTTAGGTTTAGCAGGGTATTATAGGAGATTCATTAAAGACTTCAGCAAGTTAGCCTCGCCATTGTTTAGCCTCTTGGCAAAAGATGTTGAGTTTAAATGGACTGACGATTGTCAGAAGGCTCTGAATGAATTAAAGGACAAGTTGGTGTCTGCCCCAATCTTGAGAGGTCCAAACTGGGCCCTACCTTTCCACATCCACAGTGATGCCTTGAACAAAGCCATAGGGGCAGCCTTAGGACAAGTTGAACAAAAACTTCCATACGCCATATACTTTGTCAGCAAAAACTTATCCAAGGCAGAACTGAATTACACTATAACTGAGAAAGAATTCTTGGCCGTGGTCCATGCACTGAACAAATTCCGACATTATATCACTGGATATCAAAAATTTGTACATATTGATCATGCTGCAATTAGATATTTAATGAACAAACCGGATGTGAATGCTCGTATTATTAGATGGTTACTTTTGTTGCAGCAGTTTGATTTGACTATTGTTGACAAGCCAGGTAAAGAAAATGTTGTTGCTGACTTTTTGTCTAGATTGGATTTACCTGCAGGTGAGGATGGAACAGTGGATGACCAGATGCCAGATGAACATTTGTTTGCTATCTCAGTACTCTCTCCATGGTTTGTTGATATAGCAAACTACCTTGTCTCAACACAGTTCCCTCCGCACCTATCCTCAAGGGAGAAGAGCAGGATCGTGAGGAAGAGTGCCTCATTCACTTGGATCGGGGGCAACCTGTTCAAGCTTGGCCCTGATCAGATCTTAAGGCGTTGTGTAAGGGAGGAGGAAGTCTTTGATATCCTCCTAACCTGTCATGACGGACCTTGCGGAGGACATTTTGCAGCCAAAAGGACTGCCTTCAAAATCCTACAGGCAGGCTACTATTGGCCCACGCTTCATCAAGATGTCAGAAGGTATATCAGTCAATGTGACCGATGCCAAAGTATGGGGAAACCGACTCCAAGGGACGAAATGCCTCTCCAACCTCAAGTGACTCTTGAGCCATTTGAGAAGTGGGGTATGGATTTTGTGGGTCCAATCAATCCTCCTTCGAGGCAAAGGTCTTACATCATTGTGTGCATAGACTACCTGACAAAGTGGGCAGAAACCAAGGCAATCAAAGCAGCGACAGAAGAAGAGGTGGCCGAGTTCTTAAGAGAAAACATCTTCTACAAATTTGGCTACCCAAGAGAGCTAGTCACCGATCAAGGAAGCCAGTTCACCTCCAACTTAATTGAAGACCTACTCGCTCATCACAAAATCAAGCATAGGACTTCCACCCCCTATCATCCTCAAGCGAATGAGCAGGTGGAAGTCACCAATAGAGCATTGGAAGGGATCTTGACTAAGGTGGTGAGCAGCAGTAGAAAAGATTGGGCAGATCGCCTGGTTGAGGCCACGTGGGCTTACAACACCACTTGGAAGACCACAACCGGCTTCACACCTTATGAGCTGGTTTATGGGAAGAGAGCTTTGCTGTCAATTGAGTTCGAGTACAACACCTTGAGGATGGCAGCTCAGCTGGACCTGGATCTCAGCCATGCCCAACAAGAAAGGTCATTGTAGCTGAATGGATTGGACGAGCACCGAATGCAGGCCCATTCTCCACTCAGAAGTGGTCCAACTTCAGAGGAAGGTGTGGCATGACCAACACCTCAATGACAAGCAATTTCAGCTGGGAGATTGGGCGTTGTTGTATGATTCCAGGCATAAGGATTTCAAGGGGAAGCTGAGAACCAGATGGCTGGGACCATATACCGTGGAAAAATGTAATGACAATGGATCTGTTCTTATTCGGACCATTGATGAGGAGGCCATCCCCATGCTTGTCAATGGGCATCGACTAAAGATCTACAGAAAACCTCTTTCAAGGCAAGAATTCATCGAAACTGTGGAAAAATCAGTGCTAGTCATAGAGAAGGGTTCTGCCTCTATTTTGGGCATACCCTGAAGATCTCAAAAAAACAAAAATAATAATAATAATAATAATAATAAAGATCCTTGGGTGAAAACCTTTCTGAGGCTCCCAAGGCAGATGGTAGGGGTGAAAACCTCATCGAGGCGTCCCTGCTGTCTTCTGAAAATGTGTGAAAAAAGACCCTTGGGTGAAAACCTCTCTGAGGCGCTCAAGGCAGATGGTAAGGGTGAAAACCTCATAGAGGTGCCCCTGCTGTCTTTCAAAAAAAAAAAAAAAAAGAGAGAAAAAAACAAAAAAAAAGAAGAAAAAAACAAACAAAGAAACAAGGAAAACAGGTTCAAGATTTGATAATTCATGCAGGTTGCAGGTATTCCATGCAGGAAAAGAGGTCCCTCAACTCAAAGACAAGGGTCCCTACTATGCTACCAGAGGACCTCACCAGCACTCCCTCCAGAAACACTCATATCTTCCAAGGTCTGGGCATGATTTGATCACAGTTTAGCCTTCTACAGGAAGCTATAGGACTTTCTACAGGAAGTTCTGTATTTCTACAGGAAACTTCCTGTAGAATCTCAGGACGGCCCAGGACCGACTGTGTGGGAAGATCGGAAGCCCGAGGCCGACACGGAGGCATGCAAGCTAATGTTTTTCTCCATCACCCACTGTTGTCGCCTCCTTCTACCACCCCTGTTGCCATGCAATGGAAATACCTGCACAGTCAAATCAGAATGTTGAATTCTCAGAGGAAGCAATTCTCAAATGGAATAAAGGATGCAGAGACCCCATGCGCGACTTATCAAAGCCATCCGAGGACCCTGCGACCGTGACCGTGATGCCACCGTCTCCACCGTTTCGGCATGCACCCGAGGAGGAGGAACTGCTACAGGATATCCTACAGGAATCCCGTAGCAGTTCATCCAGCTAGAGCGTACACCATCAAGGCACCTGCAACACATAGAGCAGGCACATGCACCATCCGCAGCCAGGTAATAAGTTTCGTAACCAGCAGCAGTCGGCAAGAAGGAACCCCCGTGCCTGTGCATGAAGCAGCAGCAGGCGGATCCGTCACCCTCGTCCTGAAACCTGAAAATCACGTCGCGGCCGCACAGGTAAGTGCCTCACCCTTTTTTCGTCAAATTACATGAACAATGCTCTGAAATGTTTGCAAGTGTGAAAATGAATGGGTTGAGCAGTCGGGTAGCCATTCAACTGGCCACCACGACCAGTCCGATGGTCTCGTCAGATTTGGAAAGTGTTGGTCGTGGCAAGCAAAACGGGTAATGGACATGTGAGAAGCGTCCAGTCGGGGAGAAGCGGTGATCTAACGGAAATGGAGGTGGCAGATTTGTAGGGAATGATGCGGCGGTCAGGCAGACTTGCAGTGAAATGAATAAGGTGACGTCATCCAACGGTCTGGTAGGGACAGCTCACCCCTGCGCCACGAGTTCGGCCGGGATTCAAATCCACCAGCTAGATCGTCACTCCACTCATTTATCATCAGCCGTTTTGCAGTCGAGTAAGCGTCGAAATTTCTCTTAAGCTCGTTACTCCAAGTCCTTGGCTTGTTCAAACATCTGGTGGTTGCACAGAAGGTGCAGAACCACTGACGTGCTCTCCGGAACCTGTGCGCGACTTCTACAGGAAGCTGCGCTACAGGAAGCTCGCCGCTACGGAGGAAAATCGATCTATTCACGTCAAAGGTGGAGAATTGGAAAAGGTAAGCCTGAACCTGTTCCTCTCATGCAATTGGTTTGAAGGGTGGCGAAGTCGACGTCATCAAAAAAGTAAAACTACAGTCTGAGCATAAAATTGCAAGCGTCGTCTTCATTTTGCATGAAAATTGTCGTCGTAGTATATGCGGGGTTTTCTACAGGATGTGGTTCGTAATTGAGCCCCTGTCAAGGCTCACCTGTAGATAGCCAAGAATTCACACACTGTGTGCTTGACAGAGGCGTAATTCTGTGCTCTGCCCAAAGAAATCCCAAAGGCCCATCTTTTGATACGCGCCAGCCACCTCCGGCTAACACAGCAAAATTTCACCATGCTGGGTGGGTTCATTAGGAAGGAACCAACAGACTCAAAGAAGCTACGGGAAAACCCTGAGGTGGTAGAACTATTTTTCCGTGCACGATGGTTGTCGTTCTGCGACAAGCTTCAAGGTTGTGATGACGAGGTGGCAGAGGAATTCCTGTGAGCTTTGAAGCCAAAATCAAAAACGCTGGCCGTTGTAAATTTCAGGGGTTTGAATCTCAGACTCACCCCACAGTTCATCAGCAGAGTCACTGATCTCCCAATGGGGGTACCGTGGGATAAGGAGGAGAGAAAACTAGGCTAGAAGGCTAAAAAGGAGTTCTTTTTACCGAAGGAGAAATTCTCAGAGGATAAGAACGGGGTTCGCAGAGCTAGCCTATAGCCACTTTGCAGTGAGGTCAGCCTCCAAATTATGAAATATATCACGTGCGAAGGACGATTCAACATCGTCTATGGGTACCATTTCCAGCTACTCACAGAACTGAGGCACCAAATGGAGCTACCTTCAGAAAACAAGCTAAGTATTCCTTACTTCCTCCTACAGTCCATGACTAAATGTGCCACCAAATTACAAGAGGGCACGCTAGACTAGGTAGCCCATCATGGGCTCATTAAGCTCCTCGTGGAGGATGCACTCCACACATACACCGTCCCTCTCTCGTGGGAAGCCTTCCGAAATCTGACTAAGGATGGCGATATCAAAATGTTGACCAAGGAGCTCACTTCCCCCAGCAGCGAGGAGAAGGAGCCAATACACACAGAGAAGAAAGGGAAAGGCCAAGAAACCGTGGCCAAAGCACCAAAGAAAGAACAAAAAGGGAAACAAGAGAAACACCAGGTTTCCGAAAAGGAGGATGACAAATCCACATTGACACCCAGGGAGAAAAGGTTACAGAGTAGGGTGGAAAGGACTGAACAAGTCCACGTCAGTAAAGGCACCTCGAAAGTAGCCTCAACCAAGTCAAAAGGCAAAGCACCCTCAGCCAAACAGGCTAAAACAGTGCCACTTGTTTCTACAGGAAAACCAAAAACGGCTTCTACAGGAAGCTAGAAATCAGCCGCTACAGAGCCTTCTACAGGAAGCCCTGAGAAAGGAAAACCAAAGGAGAAGACAGCCGAAATTCTTGCAAGGGAGGCAGTAGCCGTGCTGGCCACCCTTAGTACACCTCCCAAGCCGAGGGAAAAACAAAAGAGGGAGATCCCTCTATATTTCAAAGCACGGAGGAGTGTAAGGATCAAAACAGGCAGGCCCCAACCTCCATCCAGCAGCCCAATTACTATAGAAGACACCCCTACCTCACCAAGGGAGAGGTCCCCCTCAGAAATATCAGTCACTTATGAGCGGGGGAGCCCGAAGACAACTGCTTGGAAGGAGAGAATGGACATGTTGGCTTTGAAAACCCCACTACAGGATGTTGAGGCCGTTCTACAGGAAACATTGGCCCGGCTCAAGGAGACAGAGAAAATGGAGGGAGAGGCAGCCACATCACCACTTAGGGAAGACGGAGTAGAGCCACCGGGGGAAGAATAGGTAGAGCGTATTCCGGAACCTAGTCCCCAGCCAAGCTTGAGCTCGTATTATAACTTCTTGGAGGCTGGAAAAATTATCCCACAGAAATTCACAGTGCCACTTTTCTTTGCGTTGGAGGAAGAAAGAGTGAGCACCCACACGTGGATGAAAATAGCTAAATCAAAAGGAGTGGCAGATATAGGCCCCTTGGAGGAACAACTCAAGGAGGCACGAAAAGAATTAGCTATGGCCAAACATGTGGCAAACTGCCAGCGGGTGTTCCTACAGGAAGAGAATGAGAAACTTAAACTACAGCTACAGGAACTGAAGAAGGAAAAGGGCACGTCATCACGGGACACTACAGCAGAACATCAAGGCAAAGAAGGACTGCAAGTTGGTCTTGGGGAGCCAACCTCGCATCTACAGGAAAGGGAACTACAAGCACAAATCGAGATACAAGCTCTCAAACAGCAGTTGCATCAAAAAGAGGCACAACTGGCTTACATGGCCAGTTGGGCCATGGATGCTCTACAATGTAGACAACCGGCCAAATCTTATGGCCTGTACCTATGGGACCAGTGGCTGCAATTTCAAATTAATGCATTGGCACAGAGGGGTATCTCCCAAATCCAAGACCCCCCGCAGTTCACAGAGTTATGCAATAGCAGTTCATCAGAGGACAAGGCCAAACTATCGAAGTTCTATCTCCATAATTTGGCCCTTCCTAATGTGACTTCATGGGATCCCAACACAGCTGTAGGAGATATGCAGTTGATGGCATTTGCCTCATGGTTGAACCATGAAGAGAAGAGAGCAGCAGAAGTCAAAGAGGTCATGAACCGAGAGTTACATGAGCCACTACTGATTAGAGCAGAGCCAGGGGATCCCACTGCATTGATATCGGCCCACCAACACTTAGCCGCCAACCCTCAAACGTTATTGAAATACATGGATCAGTAGGCCCAGGCTATAGCACATTTCGAGGATATGGAGCGACTATTAGGGGAGAACTGTATTCATGCTTGCACCCGCCGATGGAACACATTGTCCCACAGCCTTAAAATCAGAATATATCACACTCCAACTCGAATGAGGGAAGCTCTAGCATGGGTGCCCCTCTACAAGAAGTCCATACAGAACCTCCAAGCCAGCTGGATTGGCCTCAAGCTAAGCCCACCTCTGCTGTTAGGATTGATGGAAGGCAGCACAGAAAAAGAAGAGCATAAGCAGTGGGGAGAGGTGGAAAGGAAGGCTGGGTTCCATGCCAGTGAGGAGGAGACCACTTCAGAAGCCTGGGATGTGAGGGTGGCGGTGAAAGAAATGAAGGACGAGGAGTTGGATTAGTTGCTCAGGGATGAGCAATCATTTTAGCTGGGGGGTGATGATGAGCCCCAAATTTGGTAACATTTTGGGCTCATTTGGCCTAACTACCCTTGCTCAATGCTTCATTTTTCATAACTTATGCATCATTTTTTAGTATGTTTATGTCATTTGTATGAATAAGGGCAGTCATTATTCCTAGGTGGCTAACACATGCTCATTTCAAGTTTTTTGACACATGTTGGAGCAAAACCGAGCAGATAAGGGCTAGGAGACAGCCAAGATGGGGTTGAGGATTCGTAGGAGGGTTGTCCACGGTATTAAATGGCCTTCCTTGGGATCTTCACCCCCAACTCCGAGCTCCAACAGCCACCACAACCGGATCTAGAAGGCAGCCAAACGGATTTTGAGGAAGCAGCTGTTCACTCCCAGTTTGGTCAGCCAAGTCCCACTGATTTAGGAGGCCAGCTTGGGGCCTCGTGATGTATAAATGATAAGGCTTTAGCCTTTGAAAAGGACTTTTGGAAAATTGTTGCACATTCTGCACTACGAGTTGCTAGCTCTGTTTTTGCTCTTTTGTAGCCATCATTGGTAGACCTTTTGACTTATGATTATTATTTTTTAATGGAAAGCAATCAGATTTGATCTCAGTTCTGAGTTTCTAAAGGAGCCATAGCTCTCGGGGTTGGGCCCAACCTGAGAGCCTAGGGCCTCCTTCTTTTGTATTGATATCTTTTCTTTCAGCATTATGGTTTTCTTTACATGCATTTGAAACGCAGTTTGTTGAGTTAGATTTCGTAGTGTGGTTAAGTAGGTCATTGTTAGAAGATAGAGTTGCTCCATATGTTTAGAATAGAGTAAAGAGACTAGACTTGATAAAAGTTCCAGAAAAGGGTTGACTATACTCTCATTTTCACCTCTTTCTAGGGGCTGGAATTGCAGACAGTGTTACCCACCAAAAACATTGGTTTACGTACTCATGCAATCTTTCGTGCAATATTTTCATTTGTAGTAGTTGTCCATGCGCTCAAACCTCTTGGAATGTTTCTTTGCTTCAGTACCATACATGGTTTTCTTTAGAAATAACGTTGATGTTCATTGGTTCCATTAAACAGTTAGGACAGATTAGGAATGTTTTGATTATGTGCAGGACGTGGATGATTTGGTTTAGTTTACATTGTGCAGTGCAACTCCATCCCTCTCTCGTCCCTCTAAGATTCGCCCAGGCCAACTGCTCATCTCCAAATTAGACCCCTTGTCTCTCAATTACTCTACTGCCCACGACATCCTACCTCTCTTCTCGGCCTTCCACTCCCTCTACCCTCTTTAAGACAAATTAGTTTTTCACACCCTCTCATCACCTCATCTCCCTGTCACTAAGTCATTACAAACCCCTCTCCTGTCTCCCTATCCATCCATGCAGCCCTTTTCACTCACCCATCATCCAAAATCCAATCGTAGAACATCATGTAGGAATTACTGAACATCCTGTAGAAATTCTGAAACATCCTGTAGAACCCCTGCAGACTTCCTCTAGAAGCTCATAAACTCGTTTTTTGGCAGCCAAACTTTGTGAAACTCTCTGGAAGGGTGTTAGGGACCCCTTAGACGCTCTCTGAACCTTCCCAACCTTTTCCAAGCCCTTCTCCTCCTTGATCCACCTCTGCACAGTAAAAAGCTAGTTAAAAGCACATGCATGATAATTCTAATAACTGGAACAAAAATACAAACAATTTTTTCTTCAGATAGAGGTAGTCTAGACACATGCATTTTACCTTCATAGAAGTAATGGCATCTCTTTCAGTAGTTTGCATTCCCATCTTTACATCAGTAAGACTAGCTGGTAGAATTAGGGTTTGCTAGGGTTTGCGTTTCTTGTTGGCTTTCAGTTCCTTTTTGCAAGTAGATTAGATTCCTTTGAGTTAGCTTTCATCCATCAGTTAAAAAGCTTCTTCTAAGATCTCATAGAAGTTGGCTTGAGCCCCTAGCAGACTTGTGCCAGCTGACCAAGTGACAGCTGCGGTAAGAGCTAGTACTTGTGCATACAGCACTGTCGCTTCCAAGTTTGTTACGAACTACCGGGTTGATAAAACTAAAGAAGGAAGCTCCAGGAGTTGTAGCATTATTGCTACAATACTGGAGCCCACCAATATGGAAATTCTCCCAAGGTGTCTCCAGGTGCGCAATGAAATGGAAAAAGAGGGGAAGAAAGGTGATTTTTGGCCTCTTTTTTGCAAATTTCTAAAAAACTAAGCCCAAACCAAGAAAGTGGGAAAATGGGTTTTTAGATAGGGTCATAATATTTCCAAAAAATCTTATTTTCCATCACTTGGAGCCCTGAGGAAGAAGCGTAGTCTGAGCTTGTTGCACTCCTAAACAAAAAATTGCAAGTCTGCACCAGTCTGCACCAAAACACAAAATTAATCCTCCCAAAATTTGTCTAGAGATGCTTGATGAGGTATGTTATGCAATCATGGATGAATCAAAAATAAAATCTAACTTACCCTTCTCATCTTGGCTGATTAGGGTTTCCTTGCGTTTTTCCTTCGACTGCTTGATTTTGACCTTGGCAACCTGATTCCTTGTGTAATAATGGATGGCCATTTTATTTTGAAACTTGTTATCCCTATTGGCCTTTTCAAGGATCTTCTTAAGGTGGCAATTGACTTTGTCAAGCCAAAACTCCCTGTCCTCATTTATTTCCATGGCAATCCTCTCTTCAAAGGTCAATTCTTCCATTGGTGGCTTTTGTTCTCTTTCCCTTTGAAGTGCCTTCCTAAGTCCCATTGTCCTTGGTATCTTCCTTTCCATATTTCCTTAATGCTGCTCATTTTCCTCATGGTCCACCATTTCCCATCCTTTCATCTCTTTTTCTTGGCTTTGAATTCCTCTTTCTCCATGACTGGCTGTTTTGCCTTAAGTTGATTGTTTTCTTGCTAAAGGAATGAAATGATGAATATGGCCCTTTCCAAATTGTCCTTGAGCTCCATGATCTAAGAATCCTTATATTTTATGACTTGTTGTAGGGTTTGATGTTCATCATATGCCTCCAAGTCAACTAGGTCAAAGTCATGCTCAATGGGCTCCTTATCATGCAAAGAAGCCTCATGATGTGATGGTGATCCATGTTCTACTGATGTAGTAGGCTTTGCCTCTTCCTCAATTTGAGGAGCAAAAACAAGCCTTCTGCCTCTCTGATATGTGTTGGTCACTTCAGGCCTAGGTGCCTTGGAAACCTCATCATGTTTTCTTGATGACCCCACCTCCATGGGTTGTACTTACATGGTTTGGTGTTGGCTTTGTGAAGTGGTTATATGTGTTTTCAAGGTTGCCTCAATGAAGGTGTCCCATGTCATGTTCTTTTCTGTCAACTGATGGAGTACTATAACCTTTATCAGGCTATGGTGAAAGAGGCTAGGATAATGCACTTTACCTTTCAATTTCACCCTTTTAGACATTTTGGTTAGGCTCCTATACAAGTAGTTGGACAAATTTAGAGACTTGGCAACTGTAAAGTGCATGAGCAGTCTTATGTGGTATTGATATAGCCTAGAAAATCTACCCTCACATGTGAAGAACTTCATGACAACCTTCATCAATGGTTCATATCTCTCCAACAAGTATCTGAATGGGAAAACATGTGAGTGAGCTCCTTTGTATTGTGATTTCAAGTAGGGTTTGTACTCTTCTTGGTCTAGGTTCATGCCTTTGAACCAATTTTCACCATGGTTTGGTATGCTTGTAGCTTGAGAGATGGCATCCAATGAAAACATGAAATCATTTTCTGCAATGGTGATCTTGTCTTCCTTCAAGGCGAGGAAAAATATACGTGTGAGATGCTCATGGTAACCTACTTCCTGCACTCTTTGACAAAACCCTAAACAATTGACATCTTCAAAGCATTTCATGACAAATGGGGAGGAGGTGTTTTCATTACAATTAGAGGGCTAAAACCTTAGTATCTTTCCCCCCTTTTTTACTTCCTCTTCTATGATGGTAATGAGTCAGGCTCCATACTTTAAACCCTAGGTGAAAGATAAGCAAAAACAATGAAATTTTATGTTGTGAGGGAATGAGGTGGTATGATGGACTTAGGAGTTGCTTAAATTTGTAGGGAAATTTAGGAGGGTAGGGGATGATATCAGTGAGTAGGGGAAAAAGGAATTTTTGGAAATGAGTGAGGGGAGGGGGTGGAAAAGGCCAAAACACAGGCCTATCATAGAAAGAGATGGGGTAGATTAGGGTTTAGAGGAAAATGAGGGGATAAGGCTTTGTGATGGATGGAAATGGTGTATTAGCTACAAACAAAGGTGCAGGGACAAGGAATCTAGGGTTTAGGGAAGAAAATCATCATTTAAGGATCAAAACCATGAAAATCATGTAAACCCTAGAAGAAGAAGTATTTGATCATTTTCTTGACATATGAGGCAAAGGAGGGCATGAAAATGACTAAAATTACTTGTTATAGAGCCTGGAGGATGAAATCATTGAAGAGAATCTTTGAAAAATGAATTTTGGTGATCAAACAGAAATTTTTGATAACTCTGCCTCGTGTGCAACAAAGGCTTCCTGTGCGTAGCGTGCTATCCAAGTGTGCAACAAAGGCTCTCTGTGCACAGTGAGAGTCGATTTTTTCCAATGAGGGCTATGGAATCACATTTTTTTGCAAAGAAGAGGGGAGAGATCAATGCTAGGATGGTATACAATTGCAAATGAGTGTGAATGAACTCCTCCATGTGCTTTTATAATTTCTTTTGTTGTCTAAGTGATTAACGAGGTAGGATGGCCCACCTCACCAATTCACTTTCTTTTTTAGTTTTGTAGCCTTAGGACCTCTTCTTGTAACTTTAGAACCTTAGGAACATTATTACATCTAAAAACATAAATTGCATTTGAAATCAAGTGTTATTGAACAAATTTACTTATTGCTACTCCTCATTTGTCGGATTTATACATGAAATGACTGATTTTGTGACCTTAACCCTAATGACCTAATGGTGACACTAAGCTAAATGGAGACCATGATGATGTGACTAAAGTGATATTAATGATGCTTTCATGACGGTAGACTCAACTGAGTGATGAAAGTGACTGACATATGAAATTCTTGAGAGAGTGGAAATAACACTAGACACAATAGGTAGTGACCAAATTTTTATTTGAAGACTCACTGAAATGACAAAAAATTGACTTGACACCCTAACAAAACCTTGTAAGAGCATATTAGATCATTGGTGATAGGGTGAACTGACTGACACTAAAACACTCACATATAACCTTACTTTTTTGTGACTTCGGAACCCAATGAATTCATTAGCAAAACAATATTGTGCCCAACCCAAAGTCTCCCTTTCTCTGGAATTGCTTTGTCCATGCCTTATCAAAACCATAGGCATGCCTCCTGCAAGTCATATTTTGAACTTCTCCTAAAACACCTCATCCTTGGGACACCTGGAATTCACTGAGACTCCTTGACACACACTCTCTTATTTTTTTCATTTACAAGAATTTTGACCTAGTTCTCCCTTGTGTTCCCCTGACTCTCCCTAACACTCCTCACCATCCATTGACATTGTCTGCCATGTGTTAGCACACCTTTTCATCACATGGTCGATACACCCCCAGGGAAGGATACTCATCTCTATTATCTGCACAGGATCCAGTGGAGGTCATTTGGTGGTGGAGACCGCTTTGGAAGCTTAAAGCACCTCACAAATCCCGCCTATTCATGTGGTGTATACTATCAAATAAAGTGCCCACATATGATAATCTAAAGTGTCGTGCCTATCATGGTCCATCTAGATGTTGTGTTTGCAAAGACCGAGTCAAAGATATTGATCACCTATTCCTTCATTGCCCTGTGACTAGTTAGGTGTGGCTACAGATTACTCGCTCCCTCAACATAGTGCTTAGATGGGATGGGTCTCATCTATTGGATGCCTAGAAAACCTGGTGGAACTCTGCAGCAACACAAAAAATTAGGAACCTCCCTCTGCTAGTATGCTGGGGTATCTGGTTGACTAGGAATCATACTATTTTTTAGGATGCCCCCATACTATGGCCAGCCACTTGTAACCATATTGTTGCTATATATCATTTGATCCCTGAGGAATTGGCAACAAAACCTGCCCATGTCATCAATCCTAAAGTTATTGATAAGAATATCCCTTGGGCATATTTTGATGGGTCGGCACAAGGCACTGGATGTGGGGGTGGTGTTGTACTACACATTACTGAATCACATTATTTCAAGCTCAAAATGGGATTGGGGAGAGGCACCAACAACTTTGCTGAACTAAATTGTCTCAGATACCTTCTCATTTTTTCTCTGGAACAAAACTGCCACAGGATTCAGATCTTTGGGGACTCTAAGCTTGTTATAAATTGGATCAACTCTGCATATCATTGTCATGTGCACACACTGAGGGGTTTATTGGATGAAGTCATCACTTTAAAATCACATTTTGATTTTATTGTATGCTCACATATATACAGGGAAAGGAATTTGGTCACTGACTTTCTTTCCAAGGAGGTCGCACAACAGCACAGGGGGCAGTGGTTGATTCAAGAATTCTGAAACTAGGAGTTATATTAGTTCTTCCACCGGCCATTCATTGAACAGGATGTGTTTACATTTGAATGATTTGCTAGGATCATATGGTGGCTAGAGGCATTTTTTATTTTATCTATTTTGATCTATATGGACAACTATGTTTTTGTTTGTATATATTTATGTATTTTATTGTATATATTAAATGATCTATATGAACATTGATCTAGATAGGATGTCGTGGTCCATTACCTGTGATTATGCATAATCACATGCAGATGATACAACATGTATTTTTCTTATTTTACTAATGAAAATTATGATTTTTTCCTTGGGAAAAAAAACTAATATATGGAGATTTTCCATGATGTTTAATAGAGGGAATCAACGTGGGAAAGGTGATAGTTCAACTCCCACATTCTTTGAAAAATTGATATCTCTTTATCCATACATATTAGAGGTGGAAAAATAACTTCGGCTGTAGAGTTAAGTTTGTTCCAACTTAGTTATATCTTGAATCACACATTGTTGTTGAACCCATGGATATGATGAACAATTGGTAGATTGTAGGAGAGTCTTGTGAAAAAATAAGTTGAGGTACAAGGTAGGGAGGAGGAACCATTTTGGTGGAACTTGGCCATAAAAGGGACATCTATATTTGCATAGTTTTTTAAGAGAAAATACACCTAGTGGATTATGATTGTAGGCACATCACTTTAGTATCTAGACTGATGTGTAAACACTAACCAAAGGGTGATTAGCTAAACCCAAAAAATTATTATAGGTGCTTGTAGAGAAGTAGGTGTTCTTGTGCTCTCATTAGTTAGGTATGGACAATGAACATAAAGTAAGTGAAGGATTTGGCCACTAGTCTTTCCTATAATTTGGTCCAATTTTTTAGCATCACCATTTTTAAGGTAGTTGTACATTTAGAATTGAGAAGGCCAACATGAAACTGAGATAAGCTTTGATGGATCCTTTTACTTGAGAACCACTATTGGGAGGAGAAATTAAACATATTTTGGGAAATGTATCTAGTAATGTGGCTAAGATGAGGGTTATGAGTGCCCAAAGTAGGTATGTTGCTCGTGTATATATTTCCCCATGGTTATTTTAGTTATCATCATGCACAATTGTAATAAAAAATCCACGGGAATATTAGAGTTCTACCTATATATGCTAGTCCTACCATAATAAAGTTACACATATAAAGGCTTCATAAAGAAAGTTATCTACTTGCGATCATCATAATCCAATATTTAGATAAGGGGAGTTATCATAGGTACAAGCCATACTTAGTAGGTGCAAGTTTGATATGTGCCACATGATTCAAATATTGGTCATAAGAGCAGGACATATATGAAGCATAGAACCCAACTTAGGGATGAGTTGGAAGGCATGACTGAGGCATTTTTGTGTATCATCTTTCACTAAGTTTTAACACAGAGAGAAGCTCAACAAAACTTGAAAAAATATGAATTTGTAGAAGTAAACATGTAGAAGGTTGAATATGTGGATTTATAGAAGGCTAAGTACATAAGGCTAATGAGTCATCTCATATATTATTTGCACCTACTTTTATGGATAATTTGTGTATATCTCTAAAGAAATAGACTCTTTTGTACTCTCTTTTTTTTGTTAAGTGGATTATGGTTGGTTGATTCTCTATTATAATTTTGAATCTTTTGCAGCTACTCTAGTTTCATATATATGTGAGGTTTGTAAGGTACTTAAATAGATTCAATATTAGGGAGAATTTGTAAGAGGGGTTGCATTTGTTATCAATTTTTGGTGTTCACTCTACATTAGAGTTATGTAATACCATGCATGTTATTAGTATAACAAATTACTATTCTACCTATGTGTTTGTATTTGTACTATATTTGGGTGATATATGCATGTTTTTATTGATTTGAATGATGTTAGTTATAATGGTTTAAATTGGCACCAATAATATCATAATGAATGCGATCCCCACTAAAATATTTGACATTTTGCGCATTACTTAATGGGAATTATTATATGTGCCTCAAGTGAGACCTTGTTGCCCCTAGAAGATGGAATATGTTAGGAAATTAGACAATAATAGGACATATTTGGAAACATTCCATTAACCTTTAGTGTATCATAGATCCAACATAAAATAATTGGAAATAATTGTCTAAAATCTTTGAAATATGGTAGATAAGTTAAATTAGGGTTTAGTGATTGAGGGGGTAGGATTAACCTACAAAATGGCTTCAAGTGATTTAAATGATTTTAACCATGGCCCTAAATTTTCCCTAATCTTATTTAGGGATGCCAAATTACTTGGAAATGGGTTGGGAAAGGTAGAAGGTGACATTAGGAAGAGGTGCTTGAGGAAAAAATATATTTTAATGGCTTTGGGAAAAAATGGAAAATAAATATTACTTCTAGGAAATTATTTGGCTATGTTAGTGTACAATTTTTACCTCAGGAAAGACGATTTTCTCACTAAGCGCCCTCTCAAGTATAGTCTAAGTGGATAGAGGAAGATATTGTGTACTTAGTCATAGTGGGGTACTAATCTTGGCATTTTATTTTGAGATGAAGGTGGTGTTGTAAGCCAAATACCTTATAATTACAAAAGTATTAGCCTTAGTTTGATATTAGAATAATTGATGACATTGTAGTGTAGAGTATGTTGCTTGAGTGAATCTTTAGGGAGTTAAAACCCTATGTACTAATTGAAAAAATTCATTTCTTGGAGGGAAATGCATATTTTAAGATGTCCATTATAGGGATGTAAATAAAACCTTTTGTGTGATTCCCCCCACAACTGTTTATGTAGATGGAAGGACTATTTTATGCCTTTTTTCTAGGGTTCATCAAGGTGTTAGTATATGGTGATGAGAAGATTAATTATGAGTAAATACACCCTTATTGTAAAGACTGTTTAGATGGCAATAATACATTTTTTTTTATTTTTTTATTTTTTTTGTATGAGAGGAATATTTTCATCAAGTAATAATCCTCTTAGTTGGTTTATGATAGGTTGGTTTACAACTAATGGAAGAGACTTGGAAATGCAATTGATCAAGTTTTTGATGGAAATATACAATTCTAGATTGTGAATTTTGTTTGTGATGGTAGTTTATAAGTTGAGACTCTTATTAGCTACTTAAGATAACCAAATAGGTATTTTGAAAAATGAAAATGTTCAAGAACATTATAGGATTACTTTCTATGAAATTAAGTTCAAATGTCATGCTATACTCTAGTGGGATGTTGTGCAAAATGATAAAGTAGAGAGATAGCAAGAAAACATCAAGGATTGGAAGAAAACAATGAGCTAGTTCATGGAGAACTTCCTACCAATTGCTTATCAATAGAGTTTATGTAGACAAGAACAAAATTTGAAACATCCACTTAAGAGCATACAAAACAATTATCCAAGTTATCACTCAATTAAGACTTAAATAAATTTAGTTCCAAAGGGTGGTAAGGTATGCCAATAGGTTTAAGTTATAGATTAAATATGAGATGAGTAACTATCATTCTCATATAGTATATGGAACTTACTATATTTCCTTGAAGGCGAAGGAGACGCTGTAGAGGAGACAACAACAAAACTTCATAGGAAGAGGTTCAATGTATATCAAGAATGCCAAGTTATTCAAGAGGATATCCCAACAATATTAAAGAGGACAAAGTGACCAATATACATAATATTGTAGGAAGTTACAATGTTGGTAGAGGTAGAGAATTCAAAATATTGTAGGAAGTTAAAATGTTCGTAGAGGTAGAGAATTCAAAATATGGAAAGGAAGTAAGTCTATAATTATTTGCTATAGATGCATAGAAGAATGAAAAAACACATCAAAATCTATAGAGAATCACAATAAAGGAAAAATAATTGAAGCTAGGTGCCATGAAAGTAATGATCAATCCCTATTTTTCCATCCTTTTCCTTTTTCCTACATCCTTTATGCCTTTGTTTAACCACTTTAGTAAGAAGTTCTTCACTTGAGTTAGTATATTTTTATAAAGGTACTCTTTTCCTCATTACTTGGCACTTTATTTAATTATGTAAATGCATTAGGAGGATTTTGTGTATTCTACGTCTAAATTATAAATTGAATAATGTTACAGATCTACGCCTCGAGATGCAAGTTCATATTCCCACAATTCCGGTGACCACATCCTCATATGTTATTGATCCACAAGTTCCAACTACCACACCTCCATATGCTATTGATCTATGAACTATGGTTGCTACATGTTGTATGCTTTATATACATGAGTTCTTACTACCACATATTCATTATTGTAGATCTTTTTTTCCTTGAGATGTCCCTGACTTCCTAGGAACTATGTAAAGGCATCTAAAAATATTATTTAGGCTTCAATCTATGTCTTGGGGTAGGGAAAGTAACACTCAACTATCGATAACAACTGGCTACTTAATGTCATTAAGAAGCATCCTACAACTTTAAGCTCACAAAGACATATTTAGATTGAAAAACATATAAATAATAAATAAATATATGATATCTTTCACTTTCATTATTATTATTATTATTTTCTAAAACATTAAAAAAGCCTTGATACAAGCCTTAAACTTCTACTTAATTAATCGATGTTTTTTTCCAAATTCCATTTCATGTACCTAATCCGAGTGAAAATAAACATCCCGAAAAAAAAAGTGAGGTCTAAATTTCATTAGGAACTATAGATAGCTCCCTCTTGCTGTGTATTTATAAAAGATTTATGCACCTAAGATAACTGAGAATGAACACCCAAACAAATACAAAAGGTGGTGGGCCTAAGTTTTGAACCGTCAACCACAGCATTGCTAACGCAATGAAAAGAGCCGATGAGGAGGAGAGGAACATACATATGAATGAAAGGAGCAGCCGAGAAGAATAAGAAACAAGGAGAATGAAAGGAGCAGCCGAAAAGAAGAAGAAACAAGGAGAATGAAAGTAGCCGCCGAGAAGAAGATTAAGGAGGATGGACATATTTCGTGAGCCATGGATGAATAACATGCTCGAAACAAAGCGTAGATTGTTGATTTGGCTGTAGCTGCAAAGGTAAATGATTGGTTTACTCTAAAGAGAAAAGAGGAAGAGCCATTGCTGAATTTTGAAGATTTCAGGTTGTGGAATTGGGCGGATCACAATGCCGGTGGCTGCCTCTGCAATTTACTTCTTGAATCTTCGAGGCGACGTTCTCATCAATCACCTCTATCGCGACGATGTCCGGTACGTAAGCTTTTATTTCCCCTCTTGATCCATTCGAAACCGTGAACTCTGAATGCTAATTGCCTTTCCTTCTAGGTCAAACGTTAGATATAAAAACAATATTTTTAAGAAAATGCGGAGCCCGTCCTTAGGGCTATTACCATTTCGATCCATCATGAGGGTTTCTATTAATTTTAGTAATTGGAAAGGATAGATGCAAAAAATAGTGGCAGTGCCCATGACCATAGATCTGAGAAATTCCAACGATAGAATCATAGATCTGAGAAATTCCAACGATAATTAACAGCACATGTCTATCAATTTCTTGTTGTGCGAATACCGCCGAATTATATTTTGAACGGAGCAGATTTTGCTGGATGGTTCCTGAACAGATGTTGCAACAGATGATAGTGCTTCCATAACTCTTCCCAACCCTTGATGGTTATCCCAGTTGGCCCACAAAACCCACGTAGTTAGAGCATCTGTAAGGGAGGAGTGCACATTATGCCATTAATGGCGAGCCCTAGGTTATTATGCCCATCAACAAGGTAACCTTCAATGTTAGGGAGGGCGAGCAATCCTGGATAGATCGGTTAATATGATACGCAGGAACCATGGCTGTCAAGGTATAAACACTTCGTTGTTAACTCAATTCACAATTAATTAATTCATTACTTTGCTTGGAATCTATTCTCAATCTGAAATTTGAACGTGGAAAGCATTACACGTGTTGGAATTGTCCACCTCAGAATGATTGTAGTCTCATTCATTTTTTTCTGCAAACAATGTTTAGTGTGTGGGTCGATGGTGTACAGTGACTATGAAAGGGTCTATTTACTTGTGGTTGATATTGACGTTTATTTGGAATGAGATTAGACAGAGGTAAGATTTGCCTCAATATTACGATAAAAAACGTAAACCTTGGAAGGAGAGATTTAAATATAGTTATAAGAATTTTCAAAAATGATTTGGGAGATCGTTCATGGCAATTTTCAGGCTAGATCGCCTGTATTAGAGAAGCCATACAAAATTTGGACTCCGTACATGTATGGACAACAAATAAATTGTTGACCTCCTAACAAATATGGTCATTAATGGAGATTCAAGACTGCATAGAATTATGATTTTGGAAGGAATCAAAACAGGAAAATGGCAGGACTAATTGAATAGTTTGTCTAGGACAATTTCTTAAAGTTTCTTAGAAGACTTTTATAATTTATAGCTTTTTTATTAGTGACATTGAGGATTTTAAAAGGTAATACTTTTTCTTGAGTTTCAATTCATTTTAAGAACTGATTTAAAACACTGTTTGTTTGCCAATGTCATTGCACCCTCATTGGAACCTCCATCTGATCTCATAATAAATGGGTACCTAAAGATGAGGTTCTCCTATGACTCAATCTCCTACAAATGACACAATTGACAAATGACCTGTCTCAATCTAGAGCTTGTGCAAGCAAATCTTGAATTGACGAAGAGGAATCCTCAAGCTATGCATTCAATGTCTATATGTATATGTAGGTCTGATAGATATCCCTTAGTGGCATGAAGTGCTTGGAATGGAATTCCATGTCAGGCCCAAGGCATTAGGGGAATTGGTCCAAGTGACCTGGTGTACTATTGGTGTATATTCTCTCTAATTACCTTGTTCAAATCCTATATGGAGGGATGGAGGTGACTAGGTAATTCAAGGAGTACTTGAAACGGAGGTGGTGATTAATCCCAAAATGAACTATCACTTTGGTGTGATGATTGTTAAGGGGTGTGCGTGCCGCTTTGGGCTTTACAGCGATACACCCTTTTAAAAATAAGGACTTAATTTTCAAAGGTAGGATACAAAATGATGGGCCTTTTAAGAAGTCCTTATTGACTGAAATGACCTAGTAAAACCAAGCATAATAAATCCTAATGGATTCCTGAAATATTAAAACAACTTTTATAATATTTACATAAACAAGAATGAATTTAGAGAGAAAGAATGATACTTTTCTAAAATAAGTTCTGCCTTTTTATAAAGATAAAAGGACTTTATACAAATTGCCTTTTAAAGGGGAAATATTTTTGTCTTTTCAATCTTTAGGAAAGGCCCTTATACTTTAAAAGAAGTATACCAAGTGATATTCTTGTTTAGATACATTAAAATTGTAATGTATAAACTACGGTGTTTTTATCCTATGTTGGTGGTGACAACATCGTATATACTTCAAAATTCTTAGTCCTTCATCGTTCAACCTATCACAACATCTGGTGCGAGATCATATCTCTAGAGTTTGTCATCTATTTATATGATGACAATGCGAATACAAAATTCAAATCCATCGCTGCTTATTTATCAACTCATCCCTGGAAATGGGTATGTCATTACCTCAAGCTAGGATGTGGATGGTGTTGGGGAAGGATGCTCATTTTATTTTAATTTTCTAAGTTTTAATTCATACTTAGACATGCATGTCTTAATATTTAAGACAAACATATGACTACTGGCAGGATTAACTAGGTATATCTAAAAAATGCATCCCTTCCAAAGGGTCGGGTCTTGGTGCACGTCATGATTTTTTATCTCTAGCTCACTGCGTTCATTAAGTCAAACACTCTGGGTTCAAAAACACATGTTACACTGGTACTCATTATGCAGGAGTTTGACTTGCTGATGATGAGTTTTTGAATGTTGTGTTGATTTGTCTCATTTTAGGCACTGGGTTGGGTATGACTCATGTGTTTAAGTCGCACTCAACAAGCCCTGCTACCATGGTTTCCATGAATGAGTTTATTACCTGCAACGTGATTAAAAATGGATTCAATAAAAAGAATCTATTACATAAAATGAAATCAACCTGCTAACTTTGAGATTGGCCTAGAAGCCCAGATATTTTCCAGCAACATCATGACACTAGCTTAGATAGACAGGCCAGTTCTCAATTTTCTCGGAGATGGTCTGCAACTATTTGAAGCAGCCCCAAAAGACCCAAAACAACATTTTAACTTCTACATTGGAACATGGATCAAAAGGCCTAGGTATACCCTTCAATGTTGAAAATTCACTTTTGAGTCGCGGAGCACTGGAATCAACTCAAAGAAGCCCACAAAACATATGCACATCTTGCAGTATATATGCATGGCCTAAATTTCCCAACTCTGGTCCTTAAAAATATCAATTGAACCTCCAAATGCATATTTGGTTTTTAGAATCTGCAGGTTAGCCTCTAAGAATGGGATAACAGCCTGCAATTGCAAATCTGGCACTCAAAATATGGAGGTTGGTCTTTAAGAATGTGAAACTAGAATGTAATTATGATGCTGGACTACTAAAATGCAAAAGGTATCCTGTGCCATCAGTTATGCCGAGGGCAGACTGTATCTGCACTTCTTTGCTGACAAATCCTAAGGTTGTCCCACACTTGTTGTTTCTGTCTGCATAAGACAGACTATAAATGCTATTCTAGCCTGTAAAAGTTTGACACTAACCTTCAAGTATTAGTTCCAGTCCGTGAAATTGAAAAACTACAGTGTGAAAATATTGCAATTAATGAGGCCATCATACTTTAATAAAATGACTCTTAAATCAATGAAACTACCATTCTTTCTCTTCAGCAGTTAAATACCCACATCAGTGCCCCTTGGTTCTGTAATATTACACTACCATCAACTGTGTCCCTCTGAGTTTATAGTGGTTGATTTTGTGAGAAACTTGTGCTTAGTTTTAGCCTTTAGGTGCCTTTCTTTTGCCTTTCTAAAGATAAATACCTTTGCTATTAACCATCATGCCTAATTTGTTTATCTTTAGGGCCTATTTTATGGTTATCTTCATGCTATCCACATGTATACTTCTTGTCATAGTGGAAAAAAACACAGATAAAAAAACACAGTCCCTTCTAAAATTAAAAGCCTTATAGTGTTAATTTCTCCTACCAAGCATGCAATTAATGGACAATAACTACTCACGCTAATAAGTCACTAATGGAAAAATTACCATCTATATATTTAATCCTAACCTCATGCTAACAATGTGAATGTTAAGTAGTACATACTTTTGCTCGAAAATGTAAACCTTTTAAATATTGTTGTTATAGTTGCAACTTGCTGCTAGTCCTTTTTCTTTAGGTGTAGTTTCATCCTTGCCAGGTTAGTGTTATCAATGTTGAGAAACAAAATAATCATGTCCACAAAGGTTCTAACTTCTTACTAACACTCATATTTGAAATAGAACAAAAAAGTGGCACCACAAGGTATTAGAGTAGAAGTGTGTCTGGACTTAAGATGATGCCAGTCAGAAAAGAAATATTTCCTATCTATATCAAGTTTCCTATCAATTTTTTGTTGGAAATTATTCCTAATTATTTTCATTTTGGAAATGAGACATTATTCTAATCACTCAGTTACCAATTTCGACCTATGGGGCTCTCTTGCTTCTCAAAAACACGTAACAACTACAGTGATAATAGTTTTGTCTATGTCTTGGTTCATATTTTTTTTAAATATATTGACATCCCTTTTTGTAATATGCCCTTTGTATCTTAAACAACTTTAAGCAAGGGTCTGCAGGGCCCCCAACTTTAAACAAGATCTTATTTGAAAGAGATCCCTTTGAAGCACACCATCAAACCCCCTTTCTGAAGAAATGATGGGAAAGAGAGAATAAATATACAGGTACAAACCCTTGCAGCCTCTCGTACAACTTGCAGGGAAGAAATATGTACTTGTTTGAATAAACATACACTGACCTACCATAAAATGCCAATGAAATTTGCAGGGAAAAATACACCCTGAGGCCATATTTAAGCTAATTGTGTACTAGTGCTCCATTGCAATAGAGATTTGTAAGCCCAATGGTAGGGCGTTATCCTCTTTAGCCCATTGAAAATGTCATCACAATCCCAGAACAATGGTTGTGTACAAGAACAACCAACCTTTGATAGAACAAGAAAAAGTAAACAACCACAATGTAGTAGATGCATAGTAGCAACTAGGCCTTCCACAAAAATGTTGCCAATATCAAGTAGGCTATGAAACCAGCCTAAACTCCCCTTCTACATACATGCTACCAAAACAACTTTGAAACCCTTCAGTCATCCTCAATCAAATTGTGAAAAGGTATGGCTTCAAATGACACCAATAAAAACACTCTCCGTGGAGCTCTTGACTGATGCCATCACTTTTGCAAACTGCAAAAGCAACTCGTCACAATATCTCCACCAAAGGTGCAAAATTATGCTACACAAAACCTCCATGTGCAGCACCTGTAAACACATGACCTGCCATGGAGTCCTCTGCAGTATTTTCCCCAAATGAACAAAGAATAAGTCCAAAAAATGTATTGTTTGTAATCTTGTACTTAATATTTTATGTACATCAATGTAAAGGTGGCTTGGTCAAAGATCACAAATCTAACAATCCACCTGCTCCACTGAACTCTTCACTTACCTCCACCTATTGCAGCTCTAGACTCTTATATATAGCTAATGGAATGTAGAGTGTACATCACGTCATGCACAATTTGACAATATTCTTTTGATAGAACTTTCATTCTTCTATATTTATGTGAGTATTAGCCATAATTATGAAGTTTCGCTGAATTGGGCCAAATAATTTAAAATTTGGAAAGAAAATCATACAATTGAATTATCTGGTGCAATTTACTTTGGATGGTATGTGTAATCAATGTAAAAATTTGGCGGCATGGAGATAAATATTGTGAATGCTCATGGAAAGATTTTGAGTTGAGTGCATAGTTCATAAAGACAAAAGGCATCGTTATTGTTGAAAATTGGTGAGCTCTTTTGTGATGGACAAACTCATCTTCTATGTCTCCTACTTCTAACTTATTAGCTTGTGATGTATCAGGTAGTTGATGTTTGTAGATGTCCTAATCATTAATTCTAAGTTTTTGCAAATTTCTTCTTGGTTGTTGGAACCACAACTGTCACATGCTCTTTGCTGCTAGATATTGACACCATTGGTTGTCTTCCTCACTATGTTCTAAATATTCAACAATCACATTCTTTTTCAAATGTCATCTTTGAATCAGGATTTGCTTCCTTTTTCCCAAGGAAAACACTTCACGGGAAGTGCTTATGAGTACTTCCTTATGAGCTATAGATGGTAAATGGGGTAAACCATCGGCCCTGATTATGGATCCTAATGTCGGGGGATCAAGAAAGTTGAACTCATGACCTGCTCAACTTTGGGGGAGAGATCTCACATCTGGCTTATGACCACTTGAGCTAACCGATGAGGTTATTCAAGGTTTTCTTCTTGTGTAGGATATCTCTACTTTATTTGGGATTGCCTTGTCTTGGTTTTACCTCTTTTAATTTTTCATTTTACTTTCATTTTTTTGTGGGTCTAGTACCATTATCCTCTCATGTACTACTAGCCTGTGCAAAATTTTTGATCTCCAAATTTTATTTTATTTTAAATTTAATCTTTTCATTGGTTTTTGTAATGGACTATAAAACTATTTCATTCTCTTCAGAACCTTGAAACTTTGGTTCTAGGATTCTATTTCCTTTAACAAGAGACTCCAACAATGATGTAGAAAACATTAATGTTTCCTCAATTTTGCAGTGGTTGCATTGGTTGTAGTCACCTCAAGGAGGGACATAGGATTCTCAAAAGGCTTTTTCAGAATTTAGGGGGGGGGGGGGGGGGGGGGTGAAAGTGGGTATGATTTTGATCCCTTTATGGTGGCCTTGAATGAGGCAAGGAATTGCGATTAGCTTGTTAAGACCTAAATTTTGAAAAGTTTATATAATGTTTTAGTTTGATGAGATGTATAGTGTCGAATTATTCAATACCAGTTTTTATGCATTCCATTTTTTTTCCCCATATCATATTCGAATTTGGTAACTATGGTAATTGCATCACTGGTTACCCTTGTTCATATTAGTTAGTCATAGCCTAACAATTTGGGATTTTTGGAATCTAACAGATTTGGCCACCTCAAAGTTTCCCCTACTAAGAATTCTTCTCAAACTCTTGTTTACAATAAGAGGGAACTTGGGAAGCTCTCTTCACTTATAATTTCTAGCTTAGGCAAAATATCGCATAGTTGATGCTAGATAATGGTAGCCAAAAGAACTTGTATCTCTTGTGATATTATCACTAGGTTTTTGTGATCTAATTCTTAGCACAACCTACTAGCGGGATCATAAGGTAGTGTATGATGTCTTCTAGGAGACCTATTGATTTCCCTAAGATTGTAAATCTCACAAACTTATGTCATCGTCTCTCAATTCCTTGTGACATGGAGGGATAAACCTCAACTTAATCAATATCCATAAGTTTAGGACTCTTATTTTGATTTAATTTTCACACCCTTCCCAACTTATGATAACCTAATCCATGGATTTCACACTTCAATAGGGAGTTACACGTGTAAGCATCTAGTCAAAACTCTGATTACTCATTTTTCATTAGGAATTGCTTCACTCAACTCAATGATGAAGCAATTTGAGTTACACCCCTCTAAGAAAAAACTTGTTCATGAGTCCTCCCAACCCAAGGATATGGTGGTCAACTCTTTGTTACACATGGTTCAACAACCGATAGTTATCTTGATTCTCCAACGAGGACATTCACATTATTACTTTGTAGGGGAACATGTTTTGCGTTTGTGGCATGCACTTTCACTTTAGAGTATGCTCTTTTTGACCTTGTCCCAACATCCACATAGGTCAATCAATCTGATACACACTGCTCCAAATATAAGATATATGAAAACTACAAAAATGTCTGAATATCAAAATTAGAGGAGACATAACAAGATGAACATCAAAATTTTCTATACAATTTATTTTGCGGATTGTTGGGAATTGAATGCACTTGAAATGTGTCAGAAAGTTGTTCCATTCCTTTGGAATATTTATGTCCACAAATTAATCTATAAACTCCTTGATATGATGCCACTAGTGAGATGATGGTGAAAATTGAATCAAATGAACATTTGTGTAACCTAAATAAGTGAGAATCAAGCTTTGGGAGGACTTCACACCTTTTTTTGATATAGGAATAAAAAGAGAATTAAAATAATTTTTTTATTAGTTATTTTTATATGCTTGTAGGTTTCATTTGGAAGAGGGAGAGTTTAGAATTACTCATGGTATTGTGGTAATCCTAGGGCTTCTTATTACTTTGGAACGTCACTCTTAAGTACTAGGGGTGTCTTACTTTAGTAAAGGATATCGCCACTTATGTTGCTTGTCATCGATTGCGTACCAAGGATGATAGGGAAATCCCTAAAGATACTAACATGCTTGGAGGATGGGGGACATAGCATTGGTTTCTTTTCTAACATTCCACCCACATTTACCCAACCCTTCACCTATTTCCACCTACCACAATTTTGTACACATACAACTAATGGAATGTAGAGTGCGCAACAAGCAATATTTTTTTTCGTAATTGCATTCTTTTGTGAATATTTGCATTGTCGGGTACCTGTTTTGGTTCCAAGTTAGGTGCCTGTCTCAACTCTTCACTAGAAAGCTCCTTGATTTGCTTGACGACTTGCATGCATTCCTCTACTGTTAAAATTGGAAACGAGGGAAAAACTTCATGTGGGTCATCTTATTCATGGCTAATGATATTTTTATTAGATTCCTCTGGTAAAGAGGTGTAGGATTGATATAGAGATCATCCGATTCCGATAAGTATTCATGGAGATATGAATTTATTTTGATTATGGAATTATTATCAAGCCGACCTACAACTAATGTAGGCTCAGAAGCCCAATAGTTGCATCTATTCAAACACCAACATTGTGTATAAATATAAGGGGAATTTTCCTCATTTTCACTCACTCTTCTCATCACATCTCTCTCACTCTCTACTGCACAGAAATGAGTCTCTTCTCTCTTGTGCAGAAATGGGTCTCTCTCTCACACATGTGAAGCCGGAAGCTGTTGAACCTGAAGCTGCAACTGCAGAAGTAAAGATTGAACTGTGTGGCCTAGAAGATATCCTCTTTGTAACTGTGATGTAGGTCCATCTAGATCTCCTCTGAAAGCTGCAACTTTTGGTGGTGGAATGAAGTCAATTCGACGAACGGTTTGCAAGATATCAACTGCCCTAGTTTGAAGCCGGAAAGTGCTGAAACTGAAGCTGCAACTGCAGAAGTAAAGATTGACCTGCGTGGCCTAGAAGATCTCCTCATCTGAACTATGTTGTAGGTTCATCTAAACCTCCTCTAGAAGCCGCAACATTTGGTGGTGGAATGAAGTCAATTCGACGGTCAGTTTGTGAGATATCATCTGCCCTAGTTTGATAATGAAGCCACTAATGTTGATGTTGCTGATCTAGGGTTTGCTATTACTGATATGAATCAGATTTATTGTTCTATTTCTCTCTGTTGAATTATTGAAGATGAAAGAAGATTTGATCAAAGGTTTTCCCCACACATTGTGGGGTTTGTCCCTGGCTAGCCGCCACATCTTGTGCCTCTTGTCTTGGCTTGTTTTCTGTCGATCATTTAATGTTCTATCTGCACTTAACTTTATGTACATGTGATTGCTAATCTATGGAATATAATAAGAAAAAGAAGTAAACTATTATAGCATAGAACATACCATAACTTAACATCTACATGTTGTCAAACCCTATTTGGGTTTTGGGTAGGAACTTCCTAAGGTGAAAGGGACTTGAGAATCTCTTCCCTGCCCTCTTGTTGCATAAAAAAGACACATATCATTTTGAGAAACCTTTAGATATTACTAGGTTGAAGGTTGAAGGTTGGGTTGAAAGCGAGGTTGAGTACTTGCCTAGTTGGGACCCTTAATATAATTTTTAATTATATTTTTATGTCTACAACAATTTAATTTCAAATTCATTCCTTTCCTATTTAATTTGTTTTGGAAACTACATTTCTATTCTTATGTCTAAGTTGAAAATTATTTCCATGGGATAGCTCTGGTGTTTGAGTGCTTTGATCTTCATGTAGGAGTTCTCAGGGTTCTTTCCCAGGACTAGCTGCCCCTTTTGTGTGCCTCTCTTGACATCCCTAGTGGGTTAGTCTGGGTTTACATTTGATACCATCTGCAAATTGTAGGGAAGTGTCCAGGTTTTCCCCACCTAGTTTTCCCTAGAAAAGAAGTTGAAATTTTTCTCCACATTGTGAACTTTATGTCATTAAATATTTATGTAAAAATAATATATTTGTTAAAGTGCAAATATTAGACGCATAGATACATATTTCTTTGTTGCCTAATTTTTAGAAGGTGCTTCTTTTGAAACTGTCCATGTGTGCAAAATCCTGGGGGGTTTGCTGTGAGGTTTTCTTTAGGAAAATGTTGAAAACTCTCTCCAAATTGTGAATTTTATGCCTTCAAATATTTGTGTAAAAGGCATATATTCGTAAAAGTGTGCATATGACACAGATAGACATATTTCTTTGGTGCCAAATTCTTTGAAGGTGCTTGTTTTGAAGTTGTCCATGTGTGTGTTGATTTCTCTAACCTTGGCTTTTGGCTAATCATTGACTCAACATATTCCTTTTTTATTAAATAATTATTGCTACAGATCTACTAAATAAAAAACATTATTTATATTTTAACACAAATAAAAATAAACAGTGGAAGCAAAATAATCACATCAATCTCATACACATGCACACATAGATCTCTGCCTTTCAAATCTGTTGTTTTATCAATTAATCTTCAGCATACAAGGGCTCCCTTACTGGTATAATGGCCCATTGAGGAAAAATACAAATACAAAAAAACTTTGGGAAATTCCAGCTGATCAAACCCTCCAAAATGCATCATTTGATCATGCTGGCTAATCTGGATCCTTCTCCCTTGCTATCCCTTGCACTCCTCCTCAGACTCCTCACACTTGGATGAATGTCCTCCAGCCAATCATTGAGATCCTCACTACCTCATTGTCTTGTGCTCACTAATGTGTCTTCTCTTTTAGCCTAGTGTTCCTTTTATAAGTTTGAGTTATTGATTGAATCCAAAACTCTGATCTCCAAGGTGATTCATTGTTGAGATTAGATCTCAACATCACTTGAGATAAATGGTTAAGATTCATTTAATTCATTAATGCAAATAGTCTCTGCATTTCATTAGGTTAAATCACTTTTTCTTATAAAAGCTAATTACTTTAATAATTCTATTAATTAAAGTAATTTTCAAGGTTAAGAGTCTTTTGGACTATTGCCACATGTTTACATACCTAGACCTGTGTGGAAGTACCTATCCAATGCCTTGGGATACATGTTGTAGATTATAGTTTTCCTATGAGGGTGTAGCAACGATGAAAGAAGTGCATCAATTTTAGGAATCGTGTGGTTGTTGTATGCAAGCATGCTTGTTTAGTGTTTCCGAAACTTAGATAGAACCATATTTAGTATGCTTTTATAGTTTGACTTAGATGCCCACTTTTCTTAATTTAGGTGTTTTTCTTAGTTTTGTTTTATGCACATATTTATCTTTAAGAAAAGTTCACAGTAGAGAAGGGTTCGATATTTTGAGCAGGGATACACTTCTAGGTAGGAGGTACTCTATTCTAGGAAGCTTTTGCCATGTAGGTTAGGTGCTTTATCCAAGAATCCCAGGAGTGGCACTATTATAGCAATAACAAATTCATTTATTTTGAGTTCTTCATTAGTGCATTGATAGTATATTTTTTATTCCATGCAATACCTCAATAGTGTATGATCAAATTACAGTTAAGTTTGTCATAATATTTTGACTTACCCTCTTTTAGAGGGATACTAGAGCATTTCAAGATTGCACGTCGCAATTGTATCATGCAGAGTTTACCTAGCATGAGTTTTGTGGATCTAAGAAGCCAGATACCTGTTGGAATTCAAGAGGCAACGATACTACAAAGTGGGAAAGAGGTTTCATAGTTAACCTGCCTTTCACATTATGGTTGGAGTCGGATTGTTGGCAAGATACTGGATACTCCAACTTCCTTTTATGACTAAGTGCAAGATTGAATCCTTCGACATATTCCTCACTCTATTGTCATTAAGCGATGGGTTTTCATAAGTGTTTCACATCTATAAACTTTACCAAAGTCGTTATTGAGTCTTTGGATGTGGTTATCTTTTCAAAGCACACACGTACAAGAAGATGAGAAATAATATGCCCGACTTATTTCAAGTTATCTTCCTGCGAATAGGGTGTTCCCTTCCATAAACCCGACGACTCACTCTGCTTCTTTCTAATGAACAAATTTGGGACTTTTCATGAATTGTGAGACAATTCCAACCCCATAACTATCAATTTCTTATTTAAAGTTAAACCCACTATATTAGAACCCACACAAGGAGAATTCCATTCCCATTTCAAAAGAACCTGCAATCGACTTATACCATGCTATTTAATATTTTATGTATTCCTTTGCATCCTTGGCCTGTGATATAAAGACGCAACATGCTACCTTGCATTTTCTATACTAACACTCCTAAACAATAATAAAGTATGCCTAAATCTATCATTTCAAATGATCTATGCATATCACCTTTTGGTTTTTCAATTATCGAAGTTGTTACCTATATTGATGAGATCATCTACAATCGAGGCCACAATGACAACATCTGTTAGAGTTTTATCCATGTTGCGCTAAAGGTGATTTTTCTTCAGCAGCACTACAATAAATTGCAGTTTCCATTCAGTGGAGAAGTGTACCCAGTAGAAGCCTTGGTTTGTGTGAAAATGGGTTGAATTCAAAGAATACTTTATCTGTTATTTTGAAGGTGTTTCTCCTTCAATAATACTTCATCTCAGCAGATCCTTTCAATCTACACCTTCAGTAGATGCATACAACCTTGGGGTACATGCTACAAATTCTAGTTTTTTTGTGAGGGTATAGCAATGATGAAATAAGCGCATCGATTTTAGGCATCTTATGGTTGTTGTATGCAAGCATGCTTTTCTAGTGTTTCCCAAACTTATATAGAGCCATATTTAGTATAATTTTATAGTTTGACTTAGATGCTCAATTTTCTTAATTTAGATGTTTTTCTTAGTACTATTTTATGCACAGATTTATCTTTAAGAAAAGTGCACAGTAGAGAAGGGTTCTATGTTTTGAGCAGGGGACACTCTTCTAGGTAGGAGGTACTCTATTCTAGGGAGCTTCTGTCATGGATGTTAGGTGATTTATCCTAGATAGAGTTCCAAGTCCCTGCCTCCTTGACAAATTCTCTACCAGACATGACACTGGTGGACAGAGTTCCAAGTCCCTAAATTTTCCAAAAACCCACCTAACCTAGCTATCTAGCCTAAAATCCTTTACATTCCAATCATCTCTTAGCTGTGATTTAATAAAGAGAGCCCTCTTTGGTTTGGTAGGGCTAGCTACCAAACTAAAAACTTTGTCTATGGTTACCTTCATCAATCTCCTCATTAGGTTGGGACATTGTGGAGGATAACAGAGGGCATGACAACTATGGAGTGCTAAGGTGTTCTAGTGAATGTAAGGTTCCCAAGTCATGGAAAAATGTAATACTAGTTGTGAGGTCATGAGTGCCAAGGTGTGTTAGGGAATGCTAGGGCATGCTAATATGTGCCAGATAGTATGAAGACATGTCAAACAAGCTTAGATGTGCCAAGTGCTAAGGCATGCCAAGATGTACAAGGGTTCCAATTCCCCGCCTCCTCTTCTTTCATATGATATCCACTTATTACATTTCCTTTGAAATATTTGGTGCATTTTCTAGTTATAGGTCATTTATAAGTTATAAATGTCTTTAGAGTTTCGCTTCTAATTGAGTATTCAATTGAACATATTGATTCTCTTATACATAACTATTTTTCCCTCCACCTGTTATCACCTAGATTGAACCTCAGGCTGAAGGAAGGCAATGCTAGGGTAACCACAAACCACGCTTAGCCAAGTAGCTAGCCCTACTAGGCCAGGAGAGGGCTCTCTCCATAAAGATCTCATCCAAGATGAATAGATCAAGAAAATGATATTAGGCTAGGTATAGTAGCAAAAGGTTTGTTTTGATTTTGAAGGGTTTTGTTAGATGAGGAGGAGCCAAATAGTTAGGGCAAGGAAATTAGGTCAAAATTGTAGGGTGTTCGATGGGGCAAGGTAGGAACAAGGCTCAACAACTTAGGTTTTGATGGATGAGGTGAAAAGACAGGTGAGGAGTTAGGAAGAGCATGTAAACCTTATGGATTCTTCCTAAACTGAAGAAAACACAGACTGTGAAATGTCTACCCAAAACAGAGCATAAAGATATGGATTCTACCTCTCAGACTTGTATACATTCACATAAAGGAAATGAAATGATGAAATGGAGTCAAAAATACATTATAACACATGAAAACATAAGAAAAACTGAACTAAACATCATACCACATGGATCCCAAAGAAATAGCTGCAACTTTTCATTAATCTCCTGCTAAAACTGATACAAAATGATGTCTCTTCAAAGCATAAGCATCCAACTGAGTCCAACCCTTTACAATGAGAAAGAAGAAGAAGATATAGACATTGATTCAACCTCCTCCCATCCTTAGGGGTCGAATCCATAAGATGAGGATCTAATATAACCAAAACTGAACAAGAAACTGGAATCTAGGCATCCTAACAACTTGCCTCTAAAAGTGAGGAAACTAACTCATTTGTGCTCAAAATTACTTTTAATCTAATGAATATACCTTATAATACTTATTATCCATCATATTTACAAGCCCAGTGATCATTTACATTAGTAAAACACCCTCCATGAGAGAAAACCCAAAATTATAGTGAAGGCACAGTGAAATGGAAACCCAGTGCAATTTTTGTCCTATGCGCAATGCCTCTTGCAAGTCCATTTGGGAGGCCTTCCCGGTATCCAAATTGAGTTCATGATAGCTCATTGGAAAGATATTCAAGTATTCTTTCCAGAACATCTTGAATTTCTTCATTTTAAGGTCATATGGCCCCTCAAAATCGGATTTTCCCAAGACTACTTTTGTGTGTCTAGAAAAAAGGCAGAAAGGTCATTTTTAGAGTGGTTTTTGACCTTTTGGTTGACCAATTTTGCTCCAAAAGCTTAGAAAATACAAAGGGTGCATGTAATCATCATTATAAATCCAAAAATGTAAACCATTCTCTCATTGGGTGTCCCTAGGAAAATCGCAACGCCAGCATAGAGCCGAAACTCCTATGTCAAAATTGCCAAATTTGTCAAAAGGCAAAAATTCTTCAAAATTTGTGGAAAATACCACCATAAAGTATCTTGATCAGCCAAGGATACTTCTCCTTTTTTTCCTTTGAGTGCTCTTCTTAGCCTTGCTTCCATTTACTTGACCCTTATATTACAAATTTTGTTCTGGGTCCTGTAATGGTAAGCCATATGCCTGATGATTTGGTTGTCCCTGTTGGCCCTTTGTAGCAACTTCTCTAAATGAAAATTGACCCTGTCAAGCCAATTTTCTCTATCCTCCTCAATTTCCTTCTCAATTCTTTGTTTTGTAGTCAAGGTGACCGGTGTTTCTTCCTCTTGCATTGCTGATTTTCCCTTGTCACTTTGCCTCTTTGCTTTGAGAAGTTCCAGCTCCATGAGGACCTGCTTATCACTCAACTACTTGTTCTCTTGTTCAAGATATGAAATGACATACTTAGCTCTCACCAAGTTGTCCATCAATGCTTGGATCTGTGCATCTTTCTCCTGTATGATTATGTTTTCCTTTGTTTCCTCGTCTTGAGCCTCCAAGTCAATTGTCTCAATGCCATGATGGATATGTGGTTGTTCTGGTTCATCATGTTCCATAAAATCAAAATCCCTCTCCTCCTCATCATCAAAACTTTCCTCCAACATCTTTTCCTTCCCTTTATGCAGTTGTCGCACCTGTTGTATCTATTGTGTTGATGAACAAGGAAAAGCCCCTTCCACACTTTGTGGAGCAAGCATTTGCCTATGAGTTGATGAAGAATGCAAGGTCCCTTCCAAACTCAGTGGAGAAAACACTTGCCTATCTGTTGCAGACAATTTTCTAGCCCCCCTCTGATATGTCTTGTAGGTTTCTGGCACCTCAATGGCTCCAGTCTCTTTGACCTTCTCATCTTTCTTTACCTGAGCACTGCTGGAAGGTTTTTCTGATTCTTGAGACATTGGTGGAGGAATTTGAGGACCCCTAAAAATGTCATTGGCAATGAATGTCTCCCAGGAGATGTTAAGGAGATTAAGATGATGTAGCACGATCATCTTGATCAGGGAATAATGATAGAGACTATTCATCTACGGGGGTATGGCTTCTTTTGTACAATGTACTCCATCTTATCAATGTTCCTGAATAAGAAATAAGGAATGTTCAACATCCTCACCCTTGTAAAATACATAAGAAGCCCAATGTGATAGGTGTACAATCTAGAAAATCTACCCCCACATGTGAAATATTTCATAACGATCTTCATCATAGGGGCATACTTGTCCTCAAGGAACCTAAAAGGAAAGGACCTCTTCTTTTCATTTCTATACCTCGATTTGATGTAGGGCTCATAATAATGTTCATCTAAATCTTGTGCCTTATACCATTTCTCTCCCACATTTGGAATCCTTGTTGCATCCACAATGATGGAGGATGAAATTGTGAATGTCACCCCAACAAGAGTTACCTTGTTATCACAGAGATTGGCTACAAAAAGCCTGGTGAGCTTAGGATGATGTTGAACTCTTTCCAAATGCTCATAGAAATCATAACACCCTAGATGCCTGAAACAAGTGACAGTCATATGAGAGGCCTGCAACTCTCTGAGGTTTGATGGTTCTTCCTTGATAATCCTACCCCCCTTATGTGGTTTTTTCTGATGATGAGGCTCATCTCCCGAATTGTCATTGCCATTTTTTTCCTCCTCCTCATAATCTTTGTTTTCTTTGTCCATGTTTGCCAAGTTTTGAAGCTGTGTACCCCTAAAGAAAGTATGGAAGGAGTGAGTATTGGTGATTAGGGATAAGGGAACGGGAAATGAACTTATGTGGTATTGGTGGACTATATAGACTATGAAAATGAGAGGGAGGGTATAAACTATGAAAATGAGAGAGAGGGACTAGGGTTTTAAGATGTTTCTTTGGGGATGAGGGAATAAGGGATATGCAGGGATATGTAAGAGGGGATAGGGTTTTAGGAATAGGTGAAGGGATGTATAGGAGGAATTAGGGTTTTAAGGAATAAGTGGAGGGATTCTAGGGTTTCAGTTTTGCCATAGAAAATCAACCTCAAACAAATGAATTAAATGCCAAGAGAATAGTATAGGGATTATACTTACTTGTCTTTGCGCTAAAGAAGGAAAACACAACGTTTTGGGTGGCAGGTAGAGAGTTTTGGCCTTTAATGGTGCTATGCGTAGCGCCACCTACAGGTGCACAATGCTTCCTCCTATGTGTAGCGCTGTTCAATTTAACACTAGGGAAACTGCTCTACACACAACGCTCCCTTCCTATGCTCAACACTCCGGCCTCTGTGCACAACCCCCCGTCTAACTTCTCTGTCCACAGCGCCCAGTGTCCTATGCGCAATGCCTCTTCTCCTTAGCCACGAATTTGCTTCAATATCTCTTTCTCCTTCAATGCTTGTCTTCCTTTTTGTCAAATAAGAGTGATGGGTTTGGAAAAGGAGTGTGACATCCTTTATAGAGATGGATTTTGATTTTTCATTAGAAAAACCCACTTTCTAATTTTTTAGAACTTTTCTTCTTTTCCCCAAATCTTTATTTAATACATTTTCTTTCATTGTCCCTTTTTAGGTGGATGATGCTCAAATTGAACTGATTTTTGCAGTGGTTTCATTTTCTTGTAGCAGGGTGAAATGCTTGGTGCAGCTGGGATCAATTATTACATGAATTGACTTGAATTACATTAATAAAAATATAAATCAACTAAGAATACTCTGTTTTCATCTCAAAAACATGTTTTTGAGATGAAAATTACATTAGTGAAAAAGATGTTTGTACTGTAACCATGACTTACTAGCAATCACTTTTGGTTTATTGGTCATCCTCATACCTTTGTTGCCCTTTATTTACACTTTGAAACTATGCTTTGACCTTGGAAATGAACCCTAAGACCTAATGTAAACATAACTGTTTTGACTCTAAAACCATAACTGAATACAACATAGAGATGGGTCAGCAAGTGTACCTTATGAGGGAAAACTTGGTTTTTGAGAAGAATACAACCATCAGTGAATCATATTGACATGACCTAATGAAATGATGCAAAAAATTCAGGATGAGACCCCTAAAATGAAAACGCAAAGAGCAGATTTGATCCCTGATGGAAGTATGCAGATACTGACACTAACACCACCCACTTTTCATAACTTCAATAACCATTAGGTAGGGACCTGCAACTTTGATGTTGCTTTTCTTGTTTAATAAAATATTACTGGGACTTTAATTTATTAAAAGTTATAGAATTTACAATTTATGGAGTTTCAAGGTCTAATTTTTAAAAGTATAATTCTTTAAAGGGTTCTAGCTGTTAACACTCAGGTTGTCCCCTTTGACTCCTAAGGGAATACGGCCGACGTAACCACTAACCAATCTTTTGGCCACAAGTCCTAGCCTACCCATAACCAGAGAGGGCTCTCTCTTTCTGCTTTAACTTTGTTTTGATGGTGTTTTAGGCTAGCTATGATGCACAAGGTTTTGTTTTGAATTTGCTGGATGATGATTTTAGTCAGAACAGGTATATTTTTTGCAGGGTGATCTAGGCCATTGGGCATGGAGTCCGTGAAGTTTAATTTCTTTGTATGCCTGTCTTGAAACAACAGTGATGCTATAGAGCCAGATAAGTGTCTATGGAACAATTCTTTAAATCTGTAATTGGATGGGATGGAATCAGGGCGTGAAAGGCAACTAAGGATCTTTCAATAAGCTGATATGGGGAACAGTGGGAACATTACTTAGGAGCATTGAAGAATTCCTGAATAACATTCATATTTATAGAACCAATACAAACATGAGCAATTAAGAATTCATGTCCATGATTAATTCTGAAGAAAATATATTCAACAACAGAGATTGAGCACAGGGTGTAATCAAACATTTCCTATACTACTCTTTTTCTCTATTGTTAGACTAGTGAAACATGAATATGATTTAAGCAGACATAAGAAGACAAACCATTGTTTAGGATAACTTATTGTTCCATTAGATAGCACAAGAATTCTGTAACAGCACGCAGAGCATCATTGAGACGTCAAACATTCAAGAGATAATGAAATTTTCCAGCCTTTTGCATTAGATCATCTGAAAATATACAATATATTGTCTCAGAGAGAAAATCACCAACCCCGACTACGTTGCAAGGGGAGGTATATATACAAAATTTAGATGCAAAAATATCTAGCCGATGAATTAATGGCTCATAAATACTGTGCCAACTCTTGAAGGATTACAGCTGAGAGAGTAAATGCTGTAATAACAGCTTAGTGTATTAGCTGTCCAAAATTGCCAGAGAATTTTGACTTTGTGACCCATTGAGTCGGCTGGAGCCATATTGCCCAAATTTGCGTGTTTCCTTTGCTTTAGCTTGTTGTCTTAGTATCATGCTGAGTCACCCTTTTTGGCCACCTGGCATGCTGTCTTGATTCTTTTTTTGACTTTGGTTGAGCTGAAGCTGACTAGGACAAACCATACCAAGATTACTAAGGCAAAATTTGCAGCATTGCCTGCCACCAATCTTCCTTGGGCAGTTGGTGTCTTCGTATCTTTATCAAGGTTTCATCTGCCTCTGTATACCTGTAAAAATTTGGTGGGACCTCAAACGGGTGATTAATCTTGTGCTCAATGTAGAATAGATTTTCAATCTTGTCATAGAGGCTCTGCCCTGATGGAGGTCTTGTTTCTTCAGAAGTATTGGCGGATGCTGTGATCTGATTTTCAATAAAATTTGTCATCCTAGTGGCATATTGCTCACGGGTGAGCAGTCTTCCTGTGCTGGTCAATAGGCTGGGCAATCCTTTTTTTTGCAATGCTCCCATTTTAAGCTTGTATTCATCCACCTCATCCTGCATTTCATGACACTTTCTCTCCACAGTTTATACAAAATTTCTGAGGGTTAGCACCTTTTTAACTATGAGGACAACATCTGTTCTGTTGATGATGTTTAGGGTTTCCAACTCCTCCTTGGTCTGATTGTTGAGAAAATGTATCATCCTATTGGCCTACTCAGGCCTATTCCCTAGTGTTGTTCTGGCTTTCTGGCTTTCAATTTGTGCTTGGCCTATTAATTCCATCTGTTCATGCACTGTTTTGATTGACTTCCACTGTCTGGTAAGGGAGTGGTCAATCCGGGCCCACAAAATCCTTTTTATTTCTGTCAGAGTATTTTCTAGTTTTAGTTCTCTAAGGCCTTTATTTTATCCGTTAGGGCCTTAATCTCTCTAGTCTGCTCTGCTACTGTTATCTTGGATTTGTCATACTTGGCTTCCAGCTCTGCCAATTTCTCCTTGGCTTGTTTGATCTCTGTCGCATGAAGCTCCAGCTCTTTGATAACTTTTGTCAATTCATTCATGTTTAAGCTGGACTCAGGAGCTGTTGTTGTTGCTGGCACATCTGTTGTTGCTGTAGTCGTTGCAGGGGTTGTTGCTGCCTCTGTAGTTGTGGCAGTGGTTGGGGCAGTCTGAGGAGGTTGGGAGGTTGATTCTCCCTATTTGTCTTGGAGTGCCCTTTCTAGCTCCTTTTCCAGATCAATCACTCTTTGATTCAACTGCATTATTAGGTCCAATTGATCCTCAGCTTCCTTTTCTTTCTGTAATTCTGTTGTTTGAGGGTGCTCAGTAGGAAGAAATTTTAGTCTCTTCTTCAATGCAGCAATATCATCCTCTTTCTTTTTCATAAGGGCTCTTACACCCTTAGGATCCTTAGGATCATGTCCTAAGTCCACAATGATGTCCTCCAGTGTTTTGATCCTATTTTCCTTGGCCGTGGAGGACATTCTCTCCAAGTCTAGCTGAGTGTTGGTGTTCTTCAGAGATTCTTTTAATTCATGGGCCATCATGGCCCTGTCTACCAGTGTGGCATAGACCATTTCCCCTGTTTTCTTATGCAGCTCTATCTGATCCATGGGGTGAATGTCTTTTGCCATGACTTCTAACTTTGTTTTGACAAAATCTGTAGCTGAGTGAGGCTGCAGAATCTTGGGTTTAAAATGGCTGAGGATTATCTTTTCCTCTTGGATATCATATACTGACATCAGCCTCTCTTGTTTAGTTGGTGTTTCCTTGAGAAATTGTTTGCATACCTGTACTCTTAACAGCTCATTTTGTGCCTTAATTTCTTTGAAGGAGGCCTTGGTGCTGGATGGCTTCTTGCTCTGCTGAGTAGAGGAGGACACCTGCATGCCAAGCTGTACTCCTTGCTCTTGTTGAAAAGATCTTGTGGCTGTCTGCTGGCTGTCTTCTCTTTCTTTCCTTGGGATCTCAAGGATCTCCTCGCTGATTTCTTCTATGACCGGAGAATCAACCCTTTGTCTTTTGGCTTCGGGTTGCTGAGAGGATCCACTAGCAAGTGTGGACTCCTCTCGGTCCCGTTTCTTGCCCCTTTCCTCATGTGAAGGGGTCTGTAAGGCAGGCACTGTTGGTGCCTCTGTTTGTGGTGGAGGGGTTTTCTCTTGCTGCTGCCCAATTGAGGAGGCAGGTTTTTCTGTCACTACTTCTTTTTCTGCACCCATTATCCCCTTGCCTTTATCTGTACCTGATGCTGATGTAGATGGTCCCTGGGTGACTGGTGCGGTTACAGCAGTGGAGGTACCTTCTCCAATTGGATGTGGTTGCTTGAAAGTTACCTGCTGCACAGAATCTAAGTCAAGAGTTTTTTCTAAATCCTTGACATTTCTTTCCATTGTTTCTTCTTGAGTTAGTTCCTTAATTAATGTGCCTTGCAACCATTCATCTTGGTTGGCATACTTCTCAATTTGTGGATATTTACAGTGCTCATACCCTAGCAGCCTGTATTTGACTCTTCTAGCACTGATGAAGCCTTCGGGGTCATAAGGGACCCACCAGAAGCTTCTCTTTAGTTTGTATTTATCTCTGAGAATTTGATAGCCTCTTGCCAACCCTCTTTCTTATTCATGATAAAGGGGTCCATATGGTCTTTGAACTTGAGATGGGCTTTCTTCTTGGCACTATGAAAGTGGGTGAGGTCAGAGTTAATGAGTTTCCTATAGTATTCCAAGGCGAACATTCTCATTGGTACATATCTTGGGAGCCTATATGGACAGAGCTCAAAGCCATAGATTCTGATGACTGTATGGTTTTGGTATAGGTACCAATCACCTATTTTATAGTTCTTGGACAACTGCAAAGTCTTCTGGATCTCAAATGACAGTCTGGGAGGAGGGGATCTCATGAATAGGCAAGAGACCGGGTACACAAATTGGTCAATAAATTCATAGTAAGAATATGGTGAATCTTGGACTTGGTGGAAAACTGATGACCAGAAGATGACAGACCTCCTCTCTCCCCTAGAATCCAGTTTCTTGATAGGGCATTGAAAAACCTCAGACTGATAATACATGAACAAGTGGTAGATATATGATGAATATTTGAACACACCCTCCCTATCCACTTTCAAAAGCTGGTCATGTATTTTGTTGGCTATAAACTTGGCAAAGTTATATTTGTAAGCAGGAGGCTGGCCTGGGTTGTAAGAAGCTAATAATACCAGCACTGTCTCATCAATGTGCTCACTGGTTTTGTAGCCCAACACATAGGAGATCATGTCAACTAGGAGCTTGCCCACATCAGTGAAATGGACATACAAGAAAGGAGGTGGCCCTGTAGGCTGGCAGTCTGCCCTCATGAATGTCTTGGTGACCTTCTTAATGTCAACAGTGGAAAGTTTGGCGCCTGCATCCAGTAAATAGTTCATGGAGAAGGGAAACAACAGCTGAGTTTGCTTGAAGTTGAGCATTTGGTTGATGGAGTCAGGATTGATGTGGAAGAGTATGCTCCCAGATGGAGACTTGACAGTTCTCTGGGTTGGATCATAATTCTCAGCACATAAGCGGATGATTTCTGGAAAAATATTAACAGATGGAAGGAAATAGTAAGAAAGATTGGACTCCCATATCCCATACGTGTCATTGTTGCTCAAATAGCTGTCTCTCAAGTGGCAAAAGGTCTATAAATGGTTCCTGTCAGCCACAAGGTCTTGGATGAGGTAATCTTTGTCAGCAAGAGGCATGGCCTCAAGCTCCTTGTTTGGTGGATTCATAGGAGCAACACTGAGAGCTAATGGTGTAGCCATTTGTATAACTTTCAGGTGTTATCTTTATAATGTAGCTTCTGAGTGTAACAGGCTAAAGATGACAACTTATGTGGATTTGAAGAGGAGTGGCAGAATGACTATAGCTGAACTCAAAATCTTCAATGTTTTATGGCTGTATTGAAAGGACAATTTACAGAGTTTGATTTGAGCTTCAGTTTCTCTTGGTGAACTCTTAGACTTTGTAGACAGTGAGGGCAATTGCAGATGAGAAAAAAGGATTGCAACTTAGAATAGTGAGAGCTTGAACCAAAACTCGGCAAAAGGGAACAGTGCCGGGCAGGCGTGAGAGTTTAGCGCGCGTTTAAGCCCAAAACAACTGTGTGACAGTGAAACTTAAACAGAGGGTGCTTAAGATCTTTTTAGGCTAATCATTAATAGGCCAACATCATTAATTTAGGAGTTCCTTAGGCAATTCAGTGGAAAATTTGTAGAGAATGGGAAGAATCACGAAAAATGGGTTGGATTTGGCGAAATACCTGGATAAACTAGCACCGAGGGCTGCCGAATTAACTGGAAGACAGAGAATGTTGTTGAATTTGCAGGTGGCAGCGTCCAAATAGTCTAAATTCAAAATCTGGAGGAAATTTGGCGTAAATGGACAGAACAACGCACTCGAACTTTTGAATGAAAATGACCGAAAACGGTCCATTTCCGCGTTTTTAACGATAAATTTGGCGCATATGGCTTTTTGGCGCTTTCCCGTGATGACGTCATCAACAGGCCCCGGGTACGGATGGTGACGTGGATGCTGACTGGGATGACAGCATGGCGGGACACGGTGGAGGCATGTGGAGGTGGCAAGACAACGTGGAGGGCGACGTGGCGCAGTGGCGGGGGCCTCGGGCATGACATCATAGTGACGAGGGGCTGACGTAACGGGGGTGGCGGTTAGCGGGAGGTGGTTTCCAGTTTCCCCGCACCGCCTTTGGGGGAAGGTGGTTTCGGGGGGGAGGGCTCCGAACAACCCCAGCTGCCGACACGTGGCCCGTGTACGGGAGCAAAACCGCCCGCTCCCCGGACGCTAAATATCGACACATCCGCTGCCCAGATTACCCGCCCACCGTTGGATCAGGCGCAGCGGGAGATCAACGGTTGGCGGGTGCTGACACGGCGTGCACGTTTGTGGCGGGACCTGCCCGATATTAATTAATATTGAATGGCGCGGGCTCAAAAACTTTAGCTTTGGTGGGTTTTATGGGGTTCAAATGGATAAGGGTTAATGCGACGAGGTTTCGTAAAAAATATTTAAACATTGGGTTTTTTACCTTAAGGGGTGATCATTTTGCAAGGGCTTTTTAGGTGAATGGGGGTTTAGTTATAGGTTATTAATCTTAACTAGGGGTTAGATTAAGTCCAAGGTAAGGGCTAACTATAGTCCCAGATGGGCTAAGGTCTCCCATGACATGTTATTTAGCTATAATGCTAAAAAGGGGGAATATTTACATATTTTTGGGTTTTTGCAAAAAATGCTATAATAGTAGGGGGAGGGGGGCACTTAGGGAGCTATATAGTAAGTTTAGAAATTAATATGGATTTGGGATGTGAAAGAGGAACAGAGAGCTAAGTTTAAGGAGTAAACTTAGATTTAGAAGCAGATGAGATTGAGAAATGAATTTAGACAAGAAATGTGGCTTCTTTTTGGAGAAAAAGGTCACAACTTGACATGAATTTCACAAATGAGAAATGAAAGGAGGACTGTTTAGGCAGATCCTATAGTCCTCTAGGGGATGTTAGTAAGAAAGTTTTTGAAGGGAATGAGGGAAGTTAGACATGCTTGATGTTTTGCCACATAGATCATTGTTCTTTCCTTTCTCCTATTGGTGAGACCAGATATGATTTTCCATATATCATGTGTTTAGATCTTGTTTTCTGCAACCTCCAACGGCCTACCCTGCCTAATATGCCTAACATTTTTTCTTCTTTTGGAAGGGTGCACTTAGTCTTGCAAACCCTGATAATCCTCTTTTCTTTTTGCTTCCCTCCTATCTAAGTCTACCCTTATGTCTTCCAAGGGCCCAGATTAAGCAGTTGGGCTCCTTCCTTTCTCTATTCAACTAGTCATCTGCCAAGCTTGAACTGTTGGAGCAGGTATTCTCTCTCTAGTCTAGAACAGGCAATCTAAAACATGGTATGGCCCAGCTTGAACTATTGGATCATCCATCAAGATAGCAGTGGAATTTTGGCTTAGCCACTTTCATGGTCTTTCTTTGGGGTTCATTTCAATTATTTTTTCTAACCAGTTCATTTTCTCGCCTTTTGATTATTCTTTTAAGGCATACCCTCTTTACATTTTCTAACTATCTGTTTCTTTCACAAAAATGGAACCTTTGTATCATGGAAGATGAAAATTTTTGGCACTTCCACTGTTAATCATGAAAAATGAAAACCTATTGGTATAGGAGGCTAACACTAGCTTAACGGAAGAGCACCTGATTTACAAGTAGGAGGTTGGTGGTTTGATTCCATCATGCCCTGACATCCATATGGAATGGCGATGATCAATTTTTGGTGATGGAGGCTCTTTTTACCATCACCAATGAGCTTTGGTGACATTTTTTTACCCTCACCAAAGATATGAAATGGTGACGGTAAACAAATGCCACCATATTGTTGAGTCCTGAAACTACATATCTCCTACACACTTTTCTAGACTTTTTCCCCTCACTTGGACCTCATAAGCTATCAAAATCATTACATATTGATTTCCAAAGAGCATTTAAGTGGTTTTCTAACTATGTTTTTGTGTTTGCTGTTTGACTTAGATTTTTCTCATTAGTTGTGGAATGCAGCCACTTTTCGCAACTGATTCAACTTTTTGCAGCTGTTTTTGTTAAACTCCAGGTTGTAGGTGTCATCAAGAAAAACAGGACACATGGGCAGATCAGGAATGACCTGGACATGGATCAAGTCCTATTGGTTCAGCCATATTCATTAAGGAAAGCCATGGTCAACGGTGGTCAAGCAGTGGTCAAACAAAGGAATCCTACAGCAACAGAACTCCATTTTCAAACACATGAAGGATTCGTGGCCGTTCCTAGATTCCTGGGATCATGTTGACAGCTGTAGACTGCCCCACGATGCAAATCCAATAGCTACTTTTAATAGATTGAATAATCTCGGCAACCATTATGTTAAATTCATGGACGTTGTCTTTTACATGTTCTCTGTTGACATAGTTTCACAAGAAAACAATTATGAAGCTTTTGTTATAAATAACGCGTTTCCAAACACATAGAGTTAGTTTTTTTGTTGATGTAATTTTGTTGTTAAGTCTACTGTGCCGTGACACTAATTCCACTGTGGTAACGAGAGGATTCGTCCTCTATTTTGTATTATAAAGAAGACACTGTTTCTATATGACTGCGTGAGCATAATTTTGGACTGATAGCCTATTGACCAAGGCCGTGCAGAGGGCCCCTGCGTACTGAGGTTTCATTTTCCTTACTGGTGTAAACTTTTATGCATTGTTCCTTTATTTTCATTGCATATATTTCATAATTATCCACCTGTGTATATTTCATTTGCTATGGTATTAACATTTCATTCCTGTACATGATTTTTCAAGTTCTGTATATTGTTGTTAACACTGATCAGTTTGTGTATGTTTCAGGATAGAGTAGGCCCGGGCATTTTCATACAATTTTCGCAATAATTAGTGACATGGAATTAGCCTCTCTGCTGACTTTGCTTTTCTTAATCTTTTTAATTCCAGTTTTGTTTTGTTGATTTCAGTCTTATTTACTTTCTTTGTTAGTTAGTTTAGATATCAACTTGCTCATTTCATTGACATTATCTATGAAAGCCATAGCTTAGACTACCTAGAGAGGTATTGGACTATGAATGATGTGATTTGATTTTAGTTTTACTTTTCTACAAATTAGACATCAACTTGCTCTTATCATTGGCGTTATCTCCGAAAGCCATAGCTTAGACTACCTGGCAAGGTATCAGACTATGAATGATGTGATTTGATTTTAGTTTTACTTTTCTGCAATTAGACATCAACTTGCTCATATCATTGACGTTATCTCTGAAAGCCATAGCTTAGACTACCTGGCGAGGTATCGGACTATGAATGATGTGATTTGATTTTAGTTTTACTTTTTTTTGCAATTAGACATCAACTTGCTCATATCATTGACATTATCTCCGAAAGCCATAGCTTAGACTACCTGGTGAGGTATTGGATTATGAATGATGTGAATTGATTTTACTTTTACTAGATCACAATTTTTTATTTGTTTAAGTGTAGTAGCTTAATTCATTTTTCTGTATTTAGACAACAACAAAGATAATGGTTTCATGATCAGTAGTTCATTATTTGCTTGATTTGAATAACAACACATGTTTATTCTTGTTCAAGTATTAATTTCACCACTAGTATGTTCTAAGATCCTCTGAAGTGTTAAGTTCTAGAAATCATTATAGAAGACATAATTGCCTTAAAATATATATCCATACTTGCCTTCTAAGAGTATTCTTAAAACTCAGGGATAGGATTTCCATTCATATTAGGAGATAAACGAAGATAAAAACCCCCAAAACAAAATAAAAATTGAAAACACAAAAGGGTAAGAAAGGGATTGTCTTGCACATATAGTGTGCCACACTTAATCAGTCTACGACTCCTAGATTGATAATTAATGTAGCAATTTGGGACACACTAAGTTGACTAAACACATATATACGCATCGATAGTGATGACCCTCAAAGGTATGTAACCATAAATCATTGTTGTTGATATGAAATGGTGATGGTCGTTGTCCATCATTATAGTCATTATTCATGACGGACCTTGAATGTCACCACAATACCTATACTTCTCGCAATACAGATTTGGGTGACGGTCAACGAACGTCACCATATATATGCACCAATAGTGATGGTCATGAAAGATCCATCACAATAAATCATCATTGTTCATATGAAATGGTGACGGTCACTATCCATCATTATAATCAATATTCGTGATGGACCTTGGATGTGACCATAATGCCTATACTTTTGGCAGCACCACCTTTGGTGACATTTAGTTTTTGGTGACCGAGGCTACGGGCCATCAACATTACTCATATGTAATGGCGACGATTGATATCCATCATTATAAATCATTATTTGTGACAAACTTTGAATGTCACTAGAACACCTATACTTTGGCAATGCCACCTTTGGTGACGTTCAATTTTTGGTGACGAAGACTATGGTCCGTTACCATTGCTCATATGAAATAGTGACAGTCGTTATCCGTCATTATAAATCGTAATTGATGACAGACTTTGTATGTCACTACAACACCAATACTTTTGGTGATGTTCAATTTTTGGTGACGAATGCTCTTTTGACCGTCACCAATGAGCTTATGGTGACATTTTTCACCCTTCACCAATGTCCTTTTTTCTTGTAGTGTTTTAATATATATATATATATATATATATATATATATATATATATATATATAATTTTAAAATAATTTTAAATTTTTTTATATATTTTATTTTAATAAAATGTCTACTGCTATACATTTTCTAGTAAGAAATTAATTTTGAAATTTAATCTTTGACAACTCACAATTTAATATTTACTAAGTTAAATGAGGTTTATGATGGCGTGTTTGAAAGCTAAAATTAAAGAGAAGATTTTGGGAGTAGGTACATGACTAGATGTGGTCATTTACTATGATTAAAATTTAGCAAAATGTTGGAACTTCGAATTTACAACAACAAAAAATGAATTTTCTGATTTTGTTTTGGAATAGTTTTCATTGTCCCAAAAGGTATGGTTGCAGCAAATTCCTTCAAAATTATTATCCCTCATAAAAGAAATCTCTACATGGAGCAATGGGAGCATAGATCTTCTTTTATTTAATTCACTTTGATTTTCGTGGAATGAATTGGTTTTGATAGTTTAGTGTTTTGATTTCATGTGAAAATTTAATTGGTTTTTACTTATATTTTTGGTAGCATTTTTGGAGGGAGTTGTTGGAAAAGGATGAAGAAGAGAGATTTTGGGACAATGGAATTGCACGAGAAAAAGGAAAAAGGTATTTTTTCCCAACTAAAATGGGAGATCTCAACCATTCTTTCAACCACTCTCATTTTTGGATTTTTTTTTGTAAATTATAAATAATAGTTTTGAGAATGAGGACAGTGTTACACTAAAAAATGTCACCATGACTATTTGCAGTTAGTATGGCTCCATCCATTGTCATACTATCCTCCTTGGCAAGTCTCATGCCTCTGCCTTCCATGTCAAACTCAAAGAAAGAGGGAAAAGTCATTTAAAGTCAAGTTACCTCTGGTACACAGTTTTTCTCAGCCTTACCTGCGGGTACGCAACCCAAGTTCACAATACCTGCGTACTTGTACGCTCTGTATGTAAAGGGATGGGTGCGTACTCCTGTAAAGGTCAAAAGGCGCAAGTTTCACTCCAAAAAAGTTACTTGTGGTCATTTCTAGAGGCTTCTAGAAGTATGTTTGATGTGTATGAAGCGCCTCCAGATGGTTCATGTATCCCTATCAAAGAGGAACTTATCCCATCAATAAGGGAGCTATCCCATCCAAAGAGGGACTTATCCCATTGATGTTGGACCTGAATAACGTCCTCTAGAGCACTATAAATACAGGCATTGGGCCAAAGGGGGAGGAGGTTGAAAGCTGAACATTCCTAAGGGTAGATGCCACTGGAATTAGGACTTCCTTGTAGAAGCTTGTGAGGAGAGATTACCATCTTTACTTGTTTCCATTGGGAGGTGGGTGAGCTGATCAGAGTAAGGGAGAACTCTTGTGGACCCTGGGAGGAGCTTGCACAACACCAAGGCTCAGGTTGTAATGGTTCCTTTTGTTACCTTTTAATACAAATTAGTCCATTCTTCTCAACAATTTGTTATTAATGAGTTGTTTCATGTACTCCTTGGTCTACATGTTAAATATGTTTTATTTTATGTGATATTCAGGTGCTATTTAATCGTTTGATTGTTGGTGAATGCAGGTTTCGAAGTGAAGGAGGAGCTCATCCGGATCAACGGAGCTGGACTACTACAACAGCGTTGGATTACAAGTAGGATCTAAACACTTGATTTCTCATATTGTAAAAGCATATTTAGGGAAGGATTGCTCTTATTTGTCTTGTTTGTCATTAGAGAGTCTTAGGCTTTCTAGGAAGGTCGGTTGTGTCCGCACTAACGACTCTTTCCGCGTGACAAAATGGCGACCATACTGGGGACTCCATTAATGTGTTTGAGTTCTTTGTGATTTGATATTTTGGTCTGAGAAAAATTGCTTGTTTTCTGATTTTTGGTTGTCTAGCTGTGTATTTGGGTGGGTTAGCTTAGAGTCAATTTAGTTTTTTATTTTTCTTAGTCTTGCCAGCAGTACGCAGTCTCTGGGTTTAACACAGTGCGTACTTGTACGCACTGCGTCTTTGTGCACAGTGCGTACCCACGCCTGTGTAAACAGATGACCTGCGTACCCCTGTCAATTTTGAGAAAATTTCAATTTTTGTTTTTTTCTCTTTTAGATTTTGCTTTTACTTTGTTTTCACTGCCCAGATCCATCAGTTTACTGTCAAAGATCTTCACCTGAACTTGTCCCATTAGTGTCGAGGGTTTTGGTGGAATTCATAGGGATTTTGCCTTAGGGTTTGATTTTTAACTGGTCCTGTAGTGACTTTGGCGTTAGGGGTTGTCAAACTTTGGATCTCCCTAGTTTTGATCAGTCCTCTTAGGAGTCGGACCTGTCATAGAAGTCACCCAAGTGAGAGACCTACCTTTGTGTCTTCTCTTTGCGAATCTCGAAAAGTTTGTTTGTTAAAGCTTTGAATTCCATTCTTGAGAAAAAGAACAAAAAGATTTCGATTTTTTTTTTGGTTAGTTTATGATTCTGCATGAACTGATCCTTAGTTGCATTTTGACTAAGTAAAACATCCAGGAATCATCCTTGTAGGCTTTTGTCCTCATTATTTGTACTCTTAGGTAAATTTGCTTTTGATTTGCTTTTGAATGAATTTGATTTGATTGTATTAGATTTGTTAAATTCGATTTGATAAAATAGTTTTACATGCTTTATTAACATAGAAAAACACAAAAATTCTTTTGGAAAAAGTTTGCTTTTGTAGCATTTGTAGACTTTTGGGAGAAAAAGGAAATTTCGTAGAGTAATTAGTGGTTATGAGTTGTGTGTTTTGAAAAGATAAAGAGAATTGTTTCTTTGATTGTCTTTACTAAGAAAGTTGTTTTCTATAAAATTTGCATTTTCCAACTCCCTTAGTTAGGAGATTCATTAAAAAAAAAAGTAGTGTAAATCATCTTAGGTGCATCTTTGTAGTGGTTACGAGTCGAGTCTACACACCACCAGTTTCATCTCCATCACCTTTTGTCTTTAAGAAAAACCATAAAATTAACGCTTAAAGTAAAATCAACGTAGTAACTTTTATTTACTAGGGCTCTGAAACACCAATTTAGATCAGGCTAGTGTCTTGGAGTAGGAGAGTAATTAACTCTCCAAGACAACAAAACCAAACAAGTAGCTTATCTTGTGTTAGAATAAATCCAATTGTTTCATTTGTACTCTGGGAAATCTCCTCTTAAAGGAGAAGCACGAGCTCGTGTCCGAACTAGTGAGGGGATCAATCCTCCCTCGTTGGGAACGACGCCAGACATGCACGTATTACAAACGGTAAACCTCGGATTAACCATTGTCGAGGAGCCAGGGGTCACTTGTCGGTAAACCTTGGATTATTTTCAAGGAACCGGTAAGGGGATTGAGCTTGATACTCTGCCCTTGCGTGCTGTCGGAGTGTAGACTATTCCCCCAGGTGCATTTGTTGTGATTGGTAACCTTAGTGACCATTACCTTTAGGATTCTACCGAGGTGACGGTGGAGGGAAGATCCCACTGTACCTGGAGCAGACGTCAGCTAGACTCACATGGATTTTCCGGGGGGTTCACTTCACTCGAGACGGTTAAAGTGGAGGAACTTGTGCCGGTCTATTCATTAAGTAGGTTGCCGGGGTAACTGTTCCACCTGCCACTTCTGTACTGAATCCGGCGATGTTGGGTTTCATCTCCAACTAGCGTTTTCGGTCTGGAAGGCTACTGTTTGTGCTTGGTTTGACGCCCTAGATTCTTTAGGCGTATGATTCAAATTTTTTTGGTTCTTTAGAGACTTTAGGTGATTTGTTTTGAGATTTTACTTTGTTTGCGTGTGCAGTAGTTAAAAGTTTTTAATTGTGGCGGAATTACCGAGACAGTCCCGTAGACTTCGAGGCAAGTCACCTGAGATTGTCACCGGAACCGATTTGTTGAGGAAACTCCGTAGATCACGGGGTGGTCCTCCTGAAGACGTCCTGGGTCATTACGAAGGTTTAAAGGTCCTTGTAACTCCTCCTTGCGGCAGTAGAGTAGGTTCACCAAAAGAAGGAGAGTCTTCGTTGGTAGTCCATCAAGATTACCAAAGTTTAGAGACAGGTTATAACCCTGAAGTAGTTGAAGTTTTTGAGCTTGCTGGTAGTTTTTCATCTACTAGTGATATAGGCGAGGAACCTGAAATATCTGAACCTGTTACTCCAACTTCTAGTGTACCAGATTCACCTAGGGTAGAAAGAGTCATCACCGAAAATCTTCCTACTGGTTTGATAGCTATTGAAGAACTTGCTCCAGAGGAAGAATTAGGCGTCTCTACCCTTGAAGATCAACCTACTATTGATCTCAGGGAGCGTGAATCTATCTTTTACAGTCCTCCTAGAAGTACTACTTGGTACCTTTCGTTAACCAATTATTTAGACAACTCAGGGGTAGGTTTTTCTCCACCTCGTACTCCTTTTCCACCTGGAGGTATTTATACTCCTGTAAATATGTCAGGTCAGTCGTCCGTGTTTACTCAATCTCCTGAATCTTTCTTACACGGCGGTCCTTCTGTTCCCACCGGGTATCAATCACTTTCTGGTACCTTTGCGGGAGCATCTCCTCAACCCATTGATCATGGGTTATTAGCTGGAAATAATGGTAATAAACCGTTGGGTGTAGGGGACATTACATGATTTCAGGTTCAGTTCCCATTTCTCAACCTCAAGGTGGTCAATTACTGCCTGGGGGGCAGCCTCAATTACCGCCTGGGGGGCAACCTCAAGGTACACAAATTGTGTCTGGGGGGCAGCTTCAAGGTGAGTATGTACCCATGGTACAATACATGCCTCAAGGTCAACCCCAGCCTCAATATGTACCCCAGGGTCAACCTCAGTATCAATATTTACCTCAAGGGTATCAACCCCAAGGGTATCAACCTCAAGGTCAAGGTCAACCCCAATATCAGTATTTACCCCAAGGTTATCAACCTCAAGGTCAATACCCGAGTCAAGGTTATCAACCACCTCAAGGTCAGTCATATGTTCAAGGTATGGGAACTACGCCTTTCAGTTATCAATCCTATCCTCAATCCGATTATGGATCTCAGTATCCTCAACCTGTTACGGGTCAATACCCCGGAATGATAGTGTGGGATCCATCACAAGGTCAACAGGTGTTGCAGCCAAGTATACAGTTGGTACCTCAAGCTGGACAACCCATAGTTTCTGGTCCACCCCAGCAACCGCAACCTGTCCAGTCAAATGTTCAAACTTCTGTAACTTCGGTAGTTACTCAGCCACCAATTGCACCTAGTACTCCATCTCAAACGTCTGCTGCAACTACCGCAACATCTACCGCACTTACTTCTGGAGTATCGACAGCTCCGGTTTCTACTGTCTCTGCAACCACTCCTCAGACATCTTTACCGTTGTCTGGATCTACGATTCAAACCACGGTCTAGATGCCTATAGGGCAGCCCGGTTCAAGTACTGTTGTAACAACTCAACCTCAATTTACTCAACAACAGTACTAGGGACAGTACCAATTCGGTCCTGCTGTCCAACAACCGGTTTACCAGTATCAACCGTATCTTGGGTACACTTATCAACAACCTCAACAACCCCAGTATGGTCCGGTTAATCCTGGTTTCCCAGGAGGATATAATATCCCTAATGCGATTCATGTTCCTAGTTATCCTGGATATCCTCCTCCTGGGACTGGTCTTGTGACCCGGAGTTTTAGAGATCCTAACCGGCAGTTACCGTTTATCGCAACTTTAGATTTACCAGACTTGATGCGCCTAACGAACGATCCAATTCAATATCTTCCGTTCTGGCCGCCAATGCCAAATAAGTTTCCCAGTGATATACCCAAGTTCGAAGGTAAGTCTGGAGAGGATCCGTCCAATCACGTGATGACTTACCACCTCTGGTGTGCTTCAAATTCTATCTCAGATGATTCGATCCGCTTACGTCTTTTCTAGCGTACACTCATTGGTCTCGCGGCCAAGTGGTACATTGAGTTACCACGGGCCTCTTTTTACAATTTTAGCCAGTTAGCTACCTCGTTCCTAACTCATTTTCAGTTGCCGGTCAGATACGATAACGGCACGGAGCTATTAACTTCATTAAAACAGTCGACCTCCACTTACATTTCCAATCATATTCATGAATGGAGACGTCGAAGACGTTTGGTGAAAGTTTTTATCCCGGACCAAATCTTAGCTGAATGGTTTGTAAAATCATTATTACCGAAGATTACTGAAGATGTAGCAAAGGCCGGAGTAGTTACTGAGGAGCAAGTCATTGCTCAAGCCCAGTACCTTGACTTAGTTTACACTCCGTCGGGTACGTTGCACGAGAAGATCCCAGATCTTCCTAAGTCGAATCAAATTGCTGCTGCTCCTTCGGGGTCTCATGCTGCTGATGGCATGATTGGTATGGTAAATACTAAAAGTAAGAAGAAATCCTCAAAGAATTCTTCTCCAATAATAACCCTACCGGACTCCCCGACATGAGAATCTTCTCCTAAAATTACTGCTGATATTCATGCTGTAGAGTCATCTACATCTAAATCAAAAAACGGTGGTAAGAAGAAAGGCAAGAAGAAAGATAAAGCAGACAAGGCTCCAAAGGAGAAAAAAGAGAAGTCGGAATCTAACGACGAAAAACGCAAACCTCGCTATCCTTGTTTAATTTGTGAATAAGATCATTTCACAAGAGATTGCCCTCATCGGGCAGAGGTTGTGAAAATCGTTAAGGGTTCCCCAACTCCTGTTGTTTTGAAAGATCCATTTCCGAAGCAGGAGAGTAAAATGATAGGTTCTTCCTCGAGTTCCAGTGAAGAACCCATATTGATGATGTCTCATGTACGGATTGCGACTCGATCGCAAGATTATGGTAGTAAGAATCCTGTTGATGGTAAAGAAGTAGAATCTTCTCATTCTAATCCATCAACCTCAGCTCCCAGTTCTGATCCACTACAGATTGAGAAACCTAACCCGGACTTGATAATTAAACCGCCTGCCAAGGGTATACTTCGAAATTCTTCTTTCAATCCACATGCGAGAGCAGCTCAGAATTATAACATTGTTGAGGATTTAGCTGTTTCACCCTCAGCAATGTCGGCTTTGGAAGTGCTGCAATCATGCCTAGCACAACGAAAATTACTCTTGTCGGCTATAGGAGCTGTTGATATTCAGGACCCGAACCTGATAATCTTTGATCTAGAAAATAGTACACCGCGTCTCCCTCATCAAATGGCTTTCCAGATTCCAGTGATAATCAAAAACAGACCTATTCATCGGACTGTAATTGATGAAGGAGCTTCTACGTGTATTATGTCGATTCAGTGTTGGAGATCACTTGGTTCTCCTTCACTGAACCAATCCCCGACGATTCTTAAGGCCTTTGATGGCCATGGGTTCCATCCGTTTGGCATTCTACAGGATTTGCCTATAGGGGTTTAAGGAAAAACCGTTAGTCTGGATGTCGAAGTGGTTGATGCCCCTCTAGACTACAACCTTCTTTTGGGTCGCAGTTGGTCTTATGCTATGACAGAAGTCATGTCATCGGTCTTCAGAGTTATAAAGTTTCCACATAATGGTAAGATCGTGACGATAGACCAGCTGGCTTATTTTTCATCCGACCTAGCCTCTTCAAAGAGTATCCAACATGTCGGTAAAACGACTATCCCTTACAGGGATGTTGGTGTAGGATTGGTTAAAGATTCTGGTTTACTGGGAAATTTTCCCTTTCCTTCCATCAATGCAGACCCTTCATTCGCATCCATTCATATGATTACTTCAGACACTATTATTTACGATGATCCTTGGATTGTCCCATCTGAATCTGAAATAGACTCCTTCGGTAATGCAATGCCTTTGAGTCCATATGAAATTGCTTATGAGGCCGTGCAGTCTTTTTCCGACTCCAGTTCAACCCAATTCGACCAAATGAATGTGGTCCGTGAGGAATCACTTTTCACATCAACCTCAGAACGGATAACGTTTCCTGAAGTCGTGTTATCTGACGAACAACTTCGCGAAATCCTAAGTGTAGACGATCTACCATGGGAAGATCTTCATCATAGATCTTCGCTTTTACCTGAGGGTGATGACTTTGAAAATGATTTTTCATCAATTTTTACAGCTGAATATGTCAAGGACGCTCAAAATCCCATGAAACATCCTGATTCAGAGTTGAATTTGGGAAACATCTCCCAAACTATTGCCATCGACATTTCAGTCAAAACGGGAGTTATTGAAAACATTCATATAGGTGCCTCGTGTACAGATAATGAAATTCAAACATACAAGGTCCTATTTCAAGAATTCCGCGACGTGTTTGCCTGGTCCTATGAGGAAATGCCAGGAATTGATCCCTCCATTGTTGTTCATGAAATCAAGACCTACCCGGACGCTAAACCTGTTCGGCAACGTCTGCGTCAGATACACCCTAGGAAAGCGGCTGCGATTAAAGCAGAAGTCGAGAAGCTGTTGAAAGCAGGTTTCATTTATCCGATCCCATTAACGGATTAGTTATCGAATATTGTTCCGGTTAACAAGAAACAAGGAACAATAAGAATATGTATCAACTATAGGGATATAAATCGTGCTTGTCCAAAAGACAACTATCCTACACCCTATATCGATCAAATAATTGATGATTTTGCCGGCAGTGAAATATTTTCCTTTATGGACGGATTTTCCGGTTACAATCAAATCAATATTCTACCTGCCGATCAACTGAAAACGGCTTTCATTTGTCCTTGGGGGACATTTTCTTACTGCAAATTACCTTTCGGACTTAAGAATGCCGGAGCCACTTTCCAACGGGCAATGTCTTACGCATTTCACGACATCAAGCACATTGTGCAACCCTATCTTGATGATTTGCCTGCTCATTCTTTACATCGAGCTGATCACCTTGTCCATTTACGCGCTATTTTTATGAGGTGTTGGCATTATCGAATTCGATTGAACCCACACAAATGTGTCTTCTGCATAGAAGTGGGACGATTGCGAGGATTTGTCGTTTCAAAAGCCAGTATCCACGTCGATCCCTCGAAGGTCGAAGCTATCATCAAATTGCCTCCTCCTTCGAGTTTGCATCAACTCCAAAGTTTGCAAGGGAAAGCAAACTTTTTACGTCGATTCATTCCTAACTACGCCGAGGTTACAAAGGGTTTCACCCGATTGTTGAAACAAAACGCTCAATTTTCTTGGGATGAGATAGCTCAGAAATCTTTTGATGCACTTAAGCACGCGTTGACCCATGCACCGTTGCTGCATCCTCCCAACTACAACCGGGACTACTTTTTGTATCTCGCCGCCTCCCACTCCACCATTGGAATGGTCTTAGTTCAGGAAGATGAATTCGGAACGGAACATGTGATATACTATCTTAGTAGGACGTTAAATCCCACTGAGCTAAAATATTCGCATGTGGAGAAATTGGCCCTGGCAGCTGTTCAGGCTGTCCAGCGTTTTCGTCATTACATTCTCCTCCGTAAAACTACAGTGATTTCGGATTGCAACCCTATGATCTATATTTTGAAAAAACAATTACTAGGGGGCAAGTACTCCAAATGGATTGTTATCCTGCAGGAGTTCGATTTGGAGTTTGAGAAGTCCAAGTCTAAGAAATCCTTAGTTTTTGCGGAATTGATGTGTGACTTCCCGCGTGCTGACACAGAGACTGTGGTAGAGGAACCCATTGCGGACGAATCTCTGTTTCTTATCAGCACTTTAGACCCGTGGTATGGAGATATAATCGTCTATCTCCAAACCCAATCCTTTCGACCCGAAGCTTCAAAGTCGGAACGCCGGAAAATTTGATTCCAGTCCCAACAATACAGAATTATTGGAGATACTCTTTATCGTCATGGGGTGGACTTGGTTTTTCGTCGTTGCTTAACTCATGAAGAGGCAGAAAGGGTTTTAAATGACTGTCATTCTGGAGCATGTGGCGGTCATATGTCTGGGTATGCCACAGCTCGGAAGGTGTTGCGTGATGGCTATTTCTGGCCGTCCATGTTTAAAGATTGCATCATTGCGGTCCGAAAATGCCACAACTGTCAAGTATTTGATCGCAAGATGCGCGCACCACCTGCTCCTCTCCACCCTATAATTGCCGTTGGTCCTTTTGCTAAATGGGGTATCGATTTTATTACTTGTAACCCTCACTCGGCCGGGGGGCATGCGTATATCATCCTTGCGGTTGATTATTTCACTAAATGGGCTGAGGCGATGCCTACATTCGAGGCAAGTGGCAAAACAGCAATTATTTTCATATTCGATCATATTATTGCTAGGTTTGGTGTCCCACAAGCGATCATCACTGACCATGGGCGTCATTTTCGAAACATTATGATGACAGAACTTACAAGCCAGCTTGGTTTACGCCATGATAGTTCTACTCCTTATTATCCTCAAGCAAATGGTTTGGTTGAATCCATCAACAAACTTCTCGTTATCATGATCCGACGAATCATTGGTATTCATCGGTCGAATTGGCATAACATGTTATTCTCAGCGCTTTGGGCGTATCGAACCTCAGTAAAAACATCAACAGGGTTCACTCCTTTCCAACTAGTTTATGGTTTGGAAGCAGTGTTGCCCATTGAATGCGAAATCCCATCACTTCAAATGGCTATCGAATTACTCCCAGCTACTTCTGAAGAGGAGAAGCGTCTGTTATACTTAGCTAAATTAGATGAGACTCGACGTGACGCTACTTTGGCAATCGAGACTCACGCAAAAAGGATGAAAGCTCAGTACGACCGTAACGTGACCCCTCGTAATTTAGACCTAGTGCTATTATATGATCAAGCTAACGATAAATTAGGTGCTGGAAAATTCGTTCCCATGTGGCATGGGCCCTACATTGTCAAGCGAAAGCTGGCAAAAGGGGCCTATGAGCTGGTAGATTTTGATGGGGACTCTTTGGGTAAGCCCAGAAATGGACTTTACCTAAAGAGGTATTATGCTTAAATGGTGGGTATGGAGATTTACTTAGTCCTAGTTAGGTTAATTTTGTTTTTAACTGGTATGTTTGCTTAGTTTAGGCTGTGTGCTTAGTTTAAAAGAGTGTGTTTTTGTCGTTATTCTGGCTTATCTTGGTTTTACTCTTGATATTGCAGATGTCGATGCCTCTCCAAACGTACATTGGATTTGCTGATGGTGCTTGTCATAGTACACGGAATATCTCTTCCGCAGCTTGGGTTATCTATTCGCCCTCTGACGAGTTAGTTTCTATGCATGGGGTGAGCCTCGGTCAAACAACAAACAACATTGCAGAATACAGTGCAGTGATTGAATTATTATCTGAATCTATTTCATTTAGGATTCAGAGTTTGATAGTGAGGTTAGATTCTGAACTCGTTGTATTACAGCTGAATAGAGTCTATGCCATTAGAAATCCAGTGTTATTAAGATTGTTTTTGAGGGTGCGTCTCTTGGAATGTGAATTTGATTACATTGAATATCAGCATATTCCAAGGTCTTTAAATACATTAGCAGATGCAATGGCGTCTCGAATGTTAAATAGACATTTGTAACAATCATAAATGTAAATTTATAAACATCTCATCACATATGTTTAACAAAATAAGCTGGTAATAATGATATATATAGATAGAAGTGTGTCAAAAATATACATCGTCTTCGATCATAGGTTGAAAAACACCTTATGGTCGGTAAAAATGATAAGTAAAAAAAACCAAAATTGTCATATGTGTCTACAAAAGTGACTAGCCAATCACTGGTGGTGCTCTCTATACGAGACCACTGCCCGCGCTACCCTACACAGGAACCTCCTAAAAGGTCCTGGGACTGCGACCACGTAACGCTGAAGTCAGATAGGAATGTCATCTATAGTGGTCTCTGGTATATTCACCGTCAGACGCTCTAGATCCTGTTCCATCTCGGCTAAGATCTTTGCGGCCGCATCCTGTGGGGCTGGTGCTGGTACAGCTGGTACTCTCCTCTCAAAAGCCCGGAGGTTGGCCGGACCCCGTGGACCTACATCTGCATTTTGAAAATTTGTGCTGTCAGTTTTGAGGCGATATATAAAAAACAAAAAAACAATACATAATTTAAAAACTTGTGAAAAATGAAATACCTCTGTCGTCCCATTGTTCTCCCTGTGGAAGAACCATGTCCGGATCATTGCGAAAATCCATTCCGGCATACGGAAAATCTTGAATCGCAAAGACCTAGCCCTCCAGCCAGTGAAAGTAACCATCAGGAAATCGAACAACTGCTGCTCCCTCGTCAAGATGCCGGGCCATTACCGCAACCCATCTTGTCAACTTAGGCTCCCGAGGAGCCCCAACTGGAACTGTAAGATGCTGGGGGATCAGCATTGGAACTCTCTCTAGGGAAAAGCTCACGACTAAAGGCCCATATCCAAAGGTCTTCAGTTGTCCTCTCTTTGCCCTGGTTAGTTGGCCCTTCATATTGGCCAACACAGCATCGCACCAGTTGAAAATGGTGCCTTGGAAGCAATCTATAGCCATCCGCATTTGGGACCCAGTGGCATGGTGCAAAGAGGCCGCGCCGCAAAGTCTGGTAACAGTAAAGGATATCACCATAAGTTCAGGTCGGGATATGTACTTGATTTCTATCCCCTTCTCCTGGTTTTGATTATTGCACCACTCTAGCCGGAGACTAGCAAGGGATTGGCCACCCAGCCTAGTCCCGAATAGAGAGAGTTGCTCGCCCCTGTTAGGCAAGCCAGTGAGAAAATATATGTCGGAGGGCTCTATCTCGAGCTGGTGCTCTCCGATGTAGAAACATTGCTCCTGAATGTTCCACCTTTCAACCAGCCACTCAAGGAATAGCACCTGGGCCCTCATGCCAGGTATGGCCCAGTACTTATAGAGTCTGCATGCCTTTAATGCATCAATAGAAGGTTGATGACCTATTGCGGCCAAATCAACGTCCTCGTGTTCTCTTTCACGCCAATCAAGCATGGTGTGCACCTTGCACATCATAAAACATCTGTTAGAGTCCATAAAATTTTAAAATTTTGGTTCATTTTGGAGAAATGAGGGTTTCAAAATGCGTTTTGCGGGGTACGCACCCCGAATTTTAGGAACAGAGTGTCTGGACACAGCTTCCCTTAAGGCCGGGTGCGTACACCTGGTATTTTCCCCATTGAGAAAATATCGGGGTACACAGGTCAGCAGTGCATGACCTGCGTACCCCAAAGGGCGCATCTTGGAACCCCAAGACCTCCAAAAAATCAAATAAAAACCTAAAAATGAATTTTAAACAGATGGAAAGCAAGAGAAGGATGTTGTAGAATACCTGATGAGATGGCATTCAGTTCTGACGGTCGGATTCTCTGCAATATCCACAGGAAGTTTCTTCTCAAAAGCCTTTTTCTCAACCTCAACAGTAAAATGGTAAAAATGACATGGTAAAAGGTATTTTTATAGGTTTTTTAGATGAATAAATGCTAAGTTTGTTTATTTTTCACCATGAAAGGATATTTTTCAATGTATTTTTGCCCATCTTAAACAGGTATGAGTAATGTGTTGTTTTTGTGCAGGACAAAGGGACTTTAGGGTAAATTATCATTTTTCACATCAGAGTCATCTTTTAAGCCCTTTTCTGACTCCTAAAAACATGAAAAGATTGCCGAGCGTTTCTTTTACACTCGTTAAAACGGAATTAAAAGACGGTCCCCTTATAGCTCTTTTCTAACCGTAAAAACAGGAAAAGATTGCCGGGTTTTTGTCGTTTCAAACTCGATACGGAAATAAAACGACGTGTCCTTGATCGCTTTTTACTTTTTAGGTCAGAGACACTAATCATGAAAGTACTCCTTGGTCGTGAGATCAAGCGGTTCTCTCAAGTATTATTTTATACTTTTTCGGGCTTGGGAGACACAAATTTACGAAAAAGTTCACCGTGGAGTCTTCTTTAGTTTTTTCAGACTCTCTAAAAATGAAAAACGCCGAGTTTCTCCTATACTGGACTCGTTAAAATTTCACAGTAAAGGACCTGTTCGATTACAAATAGGAACGGACCACTCCTTCTTAGGGTCCGAATCTAAACTAAGTTGGACTCATTCGAAGGATGAGCTTACAATCAAGCACATGTTATCCTCCTCAAGCTTGTAAAAAATAAAGAGGTAATTGCCAAAAATGGTGGGGGAAAAGAGAGAAGAATGAACCGATTTGTCATCCTTTGTTACAGAAGAACCTTATCACCGCTCTTGAACACGACACTTTTCATTCACCTGGGTTGGAAAATCCTTTGCCTTAAAAGTTGATCAAACCACTTTGAAAGTCTTCAACTGTTTCCGGGTATTAACTTTGGGTCAATCGTCACCAAACCATCTGTCATGTCGTTATGTGTTCAAGAGGTCTCTGCAAATAAACCATTCATATGCAAAATACTTGTCATCCATTCGACCATCCCTGAGTCAGTCCTTACAGCAACATTTCTTCAACTTGAACAATGATTTCGTGTTGTGGGCTTGCCTGAAACGAGTCGCTTTCTATCGACATCAGCACATTATCTAGAAAGATGACTTAGAAATCGACAGTACCTTGAAGTCTGAATGCATCAATGGCAGGTTTCTCGCCTTTGATGACAGTTTACATCATTGACTTTCGATCGAAGGATTCCGTGACGTGTTCGACATAAACTCATTCATTCACATTTCATGGATTGTACTGGGTACTTTGAGAACCATTGACATCACTGGTGGTCTCTCCCACACTTGTTAACAGTTTACATCATTGACTGGTAATCAAGTGGTTTCTACCATGCTCGACATCAACTCATTTATTCGCATGGATAGAATCGTACCAATTCGGGAAGTAGAAATGAAGACCCTGGATCTAGTTTCCACCATCCAGGCTGCGAGGAGTTTTGTATTCATTATATAGTAGACTAATCATAAACAGATGGCTGCGTCCATACTGTGTCTACAAAAGTCTATGATTGTGATGTACTGCAAAATCATTCTTGTATCAGAGCAGTAGTTAGATTGTTAGTTAAAGTTTTCAATCTGAGTATGGGAATGCCTACCTCAGTGATGATATCATCTTATATATGTATTTTGTGTTGAATATTTGTAGGTTCTGACCAGGTCCTCTGCAAGATACTCCTTGAAATGATAAATTACTTCACCCTTCCTAGATCATAAAAACCCTAATCTACTACAGGCTTCGCACTTTAGGGGGCAATCTGTTACACTAAAAAATGTCACCATGACTATTTGCAGTTAGTATGGCTCCATCCATTGTCATACTATCCTCCTTGGCAAGTCTCATGCCTTTGCCTTCCATGTCAAACTCAAAGAAAGAGGGAAACGTCATTTAAAGTCAAGTTATCTCTGGTACGCAGTTTCTCTCAGCCTTACCTGCGGGTACGCAACCCAAGTTCACAATACCTGTGTACTTGTACACTCTGTATGTAAAGGGATGGGTGCGTACTCCTGTAAAGGTCAAAAGGCGCAAGTTTCACTCCAAAAAAGTTACTTGTGGTCATTTCTAGAGGCTTCTAGAAGTATGTTTGACGTGTATGAAGCGCCTCCAGATGGTTCATGTATCCCTACCAAAGAGGAACTTATCCCATCAATAAGGGAGCTATCCCATCCAAAGAGGGACTTATCCCATTGATGTTGGACCTGAATAACTTCCTCTAGAGCACTATAAATACAGGCATTGGACCAAAGGGGGAGGAGGTTGAAAGCTGAACATTCCTAAGGGTAGATGCTGCTAGAATTAGGACTTCCTTGTAGAAGCTTGTGAGGAGAGATTACCATCTTTACTTGTTTCCATTGGGAGGTGGGTGAGCTGATCAGAGTAAGGGAGAACTCTTGTGGACCCTGGGAGGAGCTTGCACAACACCAAGGCTCAGGTTGTAATGGTTCCTTTTGTTACCTTTTAATACAAATTAGTCCATTCTTCTCAACAATTTTTTATTAATAAGTTGTTTCATGTACTCCTTGGTCTACATGTTAAATATGTTTTATTTTATGTGATATTCAGGTGCTATTTAATCGTTTGATTGTTGGTGAATGCAGGTTTCGAAGTGAAGCAGGAGCTCATCCGGATCAACGGAGCTGGACTACTACAACAGCGTTGGATTACAGGTAGGATCTAAACACTTGATTTCTCATATTGTAAAAGCATATTTAGGGAAGGATTGCTCTTATTTGTCTTGTTTGTCATTAGAGAGTCTTAGGGTTTCTAGGAAGGTCGGTTGTGTCCGCACTAACGACTCTTTCCACGTGACAGATAGTGTTCCTCTATTCTACAAATTAGAGGCTCTTTGCACTTCTGTGAAGGGAATTCTTACTGTAGGTAGAGAGGGATACTCAGATCTATATCTTGGGGGTTTTCTTTTCAAGATTCAATCTTTGTATTTGAAGCAGAGCTTGCAGTATTACAACTTTTTTCTCTAGTTCCAGAGCTCATAGTCTTGGAAAGATTGTTGAAGAGATACATTGTAAAATAGAGCAAGGAAATCAGTTTTATTGACTGTATTTTCATATACTTCTATTTGTTAATAAAATCATATTCCTTTTAGTGGCATATTGTGTCAATTTCATATTTTGCACTTTTGTTAGATATGAGAATGGTTGTCTACTAGATCAACTATCTTATCTATTGGTCACATAAATCTGTTATCTATTTTCAACTTTATTTTATTCTTTAATCAAATTTATGAGTAACTATTTACTTAGGAATTTGTCATTTTAAATAGATTTAATTGTCATTGAATTGTATGAATTGTTTTTGCAATTGAATGGCTTATCTATCATTGTTTTAAATCGCTAAAAAAAAGAATGTATGACACTTAAAATATCAATTTTTAGAACTTCTTCAACATCTTGATATTTATCATTCTTTTAAATCACTTTTCTCTTGATTTGGATGAGATGTGCTTCTTGTCTTAATCAAGATAAGATAGATTAGTTTTATTTTTTTGTTTGCATCTTAGATTAAAAATGCATTTGCATTTAAATTATTTTATTGCGTTTTATAAAGTCTCCTTTCAGAAGAGAAAAATCTAGAGTGGCTTTGTTGAGCCCTTATTTCAGCAAAGGATTATCTTCTTCAAGTGGTCGTAGGGAGATAAATCCTTTTATATTGTCTGTTGATAACAACAGGTAACAAGATTCATTAGTAGATATAAGTTTGTGTATATATTTTTGTACATGTAGAATATATTAAGTTATGTTAGCATTTAGTTTAGCCTAGTTTTAGGATAAGGGTAACTAGACCCATTAACCCAGTTAGGACCACCATCCTAAATAGAAAAGAGTCTGATTTTGGGCTTTGACCATGTGGTCTCCCTAATTTCAATTTTATTCATTTTTTTCCATCAAAAACCCATTAAAAAAAATTAAATTCAAAAACGTTTACAACATGAGTTGAAACATTCCTAGTAAACTATGACATACATTGGTCAAGTGAAAACACATTATCTAACTGACAAAGTAACTATTCGACAAGAGTCCATTGTATGGGTCTAAAAATAATGCTGACAAAAAATACATGAATATATATTTTCTTGTACATAGACATGGTTATTGACATTATGTTTCAAATACAAACTATCAACCCATAATATTCACCCACACCATTTGTATAAAATGTGTATACAACGGAACCATGTGAGACTAGTACAAAACCTTTGAATACTTCATACTAATAGAAATTATTAGTAATACAAGTTACGAAGGAGTATCATACACCTAGAAGGGGAAAAATCATACCATCATTGTCCATATTATATTATCCAGGAAATGCCATTACAATTAGTAGAGAAAGTATTCAAAAAGGTCCCAAAGAGAATAAGTAGAAAAATAGACACAACATTAAGAAAAACATATTTATATTAACTACAAAATAACAAAAAAAACCAAAAAACCCATCCATAATCAATACCATATCCTTATATAACGTCATTCTTGAACATCATTCTCCTAGGAATCTTAAGCCAAATCACCATGATGAGATCTCCATGTTCATGTTTAACCGCAAATGACTGCTTGACCATACTAGGTTGAATCACAACCAACCTCTTACACCCAACTAACTGAAACACTCAACTGAAGAGTGTGATATCAACCATTGAATATTTCTATTATGTTACAATATATGTGGCTTCCATTGCACATTTTCCCAATATGTCGGACATTTGCACGATATACCTATCTACTTCCTTATTGTGTGTGGTGTCCTCCAGCTGTTACTACATGCGGTATTCCCTATTTCCTCCTTACCACGCGATTTATCCATATTTCACCAAAATTCCCCCCCTTGGCCCAACACTTTACAAAAGAAAAGGAGCCAAATGTCCTTTTCTCCTATAGTTATTAGAAATTTATACCTACGGCTTGTAACTACTTATTGGGAATTCTTGGCTTCCTAATGGTATTTATAATTATTCAATTTCTCTATTGTGTTTTCTTCTATGTTGACGAAAATAAATACTTAAAAACTTTAGATATAGAATGTGCTTCACTCATTACAAAATTCTTAAATCTTTGATAGTGATGTTAAAATTTTTTCCCAAATATGATACCCAAACTTGATAATGTGATGAAATCATTTTGATCCTATTAGGCCATAATTTCTCTAACGTAACATTATTCAACTATACTTTGGGATAGCCTTTTGACATCTCTCTATAGGAAGATTAGGAAAGATATAAACATTATTAGATTCCTATCTAGCTCTGTTATTTTCTTCTTCAATATCTCTTTGGTCACTTTATGGATGAAAATGGTGAAGGAAATATCCTTAGCATTAAATGTCTCATCTAGCTCTGTAGATATTTATTTTTCAAACCTAGGCTCCCTGAGATTGCTAAAGGATGGTAGTTTATTACTTTTAACCAATTGATAAGACAGTGCATCATTTTTTTGCAAAGGATAATAGACCTAGATATCTCCCTTTTTAGTTTATCTTGGATTCTTAATGATCTATCCATGCCTACATAATCGATCATCAGTTCATTCTCTCTTATTTTAGGTAGTTCAAGTGCTTTGTTGACATACTCCTATGACTATTGCTTTAGGTGATCAATAATGCTAAGTACCCCTTTTAGTTATGTGCCTCTTCCTTTGGATTTTCCTAATAATGGGAGTAATTTTTCCAATACTTTCTACAATTCTTGAAGTATGGCATTGCTTCAAGCTCTTAATGCACATCAGTGGAACATGTCCTATTCGTAGATAAGTTGGTAATCTCTACTTTGAGTGCCTTATATTTTGTTATGAGCATTTTGTTTTTCTATTCAAGCTTTTCATTCCCATTTCAGTAGTTATATATCTATTCCACCTTATATTTCATGTTCTACTCTATTACTTGTGAAAAATAAGTTCCAATTGAGGTCATTTCCATTAGATCCCACATATTTTTTGCATTATAACTTTCTCTATGATTATTGATGTAGGATGTAAATTAGGCAATGAAAATTGTTTCTTAGTTTTCTCAATTATCATCCTTAAGGTACAACCGTATTTGAAAGAGTTTAACAACTTTTTGGCCCTTAGTTGGAGTGATTCCTAGTTATGATTAAGAGGAAAGTGCCTTCCTATTATTGTTGGAGATATATTTCTGCATTATCCCATCATGCCCTCAACTAGAATTTCTTCTTATATCTGGTGGGTGTGAACATTTTCTGTGCCATTTCCTCTCATTTATTTTTAGCCTCCTTTTCTTCCTTTATCTTGACAACCTATTATTCTTTTATTCTTTTCTTCCTCCTCCTATATTTTCTTCTTAAGTACTTCATCTATTTCAATATTTTTTCAATATTCTTCCTTGCAACTTCTACTTGGGTTTCTCTTTTCTTTGTTAAGGCCTCCATTCTTCTAGATTTTAGTTGTCCTTCTAATTTTGTTGGGAAGTGCTCCCCATCCTTAATAATAATTCAAGGTATCGTATGGATATCTTTAATTTCTCCTCATATATCCCTCTCTCAGACTAGTATTCCCATCTATACTTGTAGGATTGACATTTATTCCTTACCGCTTATTTAGGATCATACCTATGGTATCAGAAGTCACCAAATTGAAAAATTCCATATTGTTAGATTCCACCTACACCTCATTCATATCCTTGAATGTGTAAGAGCTTAGATTAAAATGAATTGGAGGAAAAGTTTATTTTTCATCTCTTGACAAGTCTCTTCATACTCTCGTTACCACGATATGTAATCTCCTATAGTAGCACTTTATCTATGATGAATATAGGTATTTATTGTTGGGTGTGGAGCATGATTATCATCCTAATTTAGAGGTCTTTGTTTCAACCAGATGTATACCCCAGGAAGATTGTACACCCCTCCATGTGGGGGGGTGTGGGCCTTGTAAAATTGCCTTGTAAAAGTATAGTAATTTCTAGTCAATCTGGGCCGATCATTAGGCAGATGATTTGACAATAGAATTTATGTTTAGTTTAGGGTTTTTTGCACCAGAAGGCAACCCTTCTCTTTGTATGAGGGTATTGTATTGAGGCTGTGGAATATGTGTATTCTCAGAGTGAGAACCAGAGAGGTGAGACTATGAGAGAAAACAGAGGATATTATAGCGGATCTATTGTAGGTTTTGTCTCTTCATTTTGCTGGATAATAGAAAGGAAGGACTGGCTGTTCGGGGTGGACGTAGCCCAAACTGGGTGAACCACGTATATCTGTGTCTCTCTGGTTTTATGTGTTTGTTTTTTTTACATATTATATGTCTTGCACTTCTTTGTCATATATAATATTTTTCTGACAACTGGTATCAGAGCCGAAGGTCTATTTGGCTGATAAACTCACACGAAAGAAGGGTTTCTCATTCGAGTGGGAGAAATGGTAGAAGATGGTAAGTTTATGGTCGAGAAATTTAATGGCCAAAACTTCCGCTGTGGAAGATGCAGATGGAAGATTATTTGTATCAGAAAGATCTGTGCCTAACATTGAGTGGAAAAACAAAGAAGTCGATGGCTGTGATAAATGAAGAATGGAACATTCTTGATAGAAAGGCACTCAGAATAGTACAGTTGTGCCTCGCAGCGTCAGTCACCTTCAACATTTCAAAGGAAACAACAACAAAGGGTTTGATTTAGGTGTTGGCGAAACTATATGAAAAACCCTCGGCCTCAAACAAGGTATTTCTTATGAAACGATTATTTAATATGAAGATGTCAGAAGGTGGATCTGTTGTAGACCATTTAAATGATTTTAATATAGTTACAAGTCAATTAAGTTATGTAGGGGTAAAATTTGATGATGAAGTTAGTTCTTTGTTATTCTTGTGCTCATTGCCAGAAAGTTGGAATGGTTTAGTAATGGCCATTAGTAACTTTGTTTCTGGATCTAGTACATTAAAGTTTGATGATGTTGTCGATGCTATCCTTAGCGAGGAAATGCGATGGAAAAGCTCTGGTGAGACATTGGGTAATGCTTTGAGTGCAGAGTCTATGGGAAGAAAAATGGAAAGAGGAAAGAGCTCAGGATATCGCAGTAAATCAAGGAAAGGTAGATCCAAGTTTAAATCGAGGATAGTGTGCTGGAAATGTGGAAAGAAAGGACATCTAAAGAAAGATTGTAGATCTCAAAAGGGAAAAGAAGGAGATGCACAACAAGAAAATAATCATGAAGCAAATGTGACAGGTGAGGTGTTACAAGATGCTTTGATTCTTTCTTTCGAAAATATTACTGATTCCTGGGTGGTAGATTTAGGGGCCTCATTCCATGCCACACCTAATAAGAAATATTTTCATGACTATGTTCAAGGAGATTTTGGACAAGTCCGTTTGGGTGATGATAAACCCCGTACAATTGTTGGAATGGGTAAGGTTCTTGTAAAATAGCAGAATGGAAACCAATGGCTATTAAAGGAGGTAAGGCATGTTCTAGATCTAAAGAAAAATCTGATTTCAACAGGGCAGTTAGGCAGTGAAGGTTGTGTGACAAATTTAACAGATAGAGCTTGGAAGGTCACTAAAGGAGCCCTTGTAATAGCAAAATGCAAAAAGGTTAGTACATTTTATTTATGAAATGGTATTTCTAACTTTGTTAATGCTTTAACTTCCAAAGCAGCAGATGCAACATTATGGCATTATAGGTTCAGACACATGAGTGAGAAGGGGATGAAGATTCTTCACTCAAGGAATTTTTTGCCGGGTTTGAAGAATGTTGATTTGGACTTATGTGAGAATTGCATTTATGGAAAACAGAAGAGAGTCAGATTTCTCAGAGTTGGGAAAGAAAAGAAGAGCGAAAAATTAGAGCTTGTGCATACAGATGTATGGGGACCTACTTAGGTATCATCTCTCGATGGATCTCGTTATTATGTTACTTTTATTGATGATGTAAGTAGAAAAACTTGGATTTATTGTATTCAGAATAAATTTGATGTATTTGATACTTTCAAGAAATGGAAAGCTTTGGTTGAGATTGAGACAGGAAAGAAATTGAAGTGTCTCAAATCAGACAATGGAGGTGAATATTGTAGCAAAGAGTTTGATAGGTACTGTTTAGAGCATGGAATTCACAGAGAGAAGACAGTTCCAATAACACCACAAGAAAATGGTGTGTCAGAAAGGATGAACAAAACAATCATGGAGTGTGCAAGGTGCATGAGATTGCATGCAAGATTACCTTTACAATTTTGGGCAGATACTGTTTTTTATCCAATAAACAGAGGGCCTTCAAGTTCCTTGGATGGTGGTATTCTAGAGGAAGCATGGACAGGTAAAAAGGTAAACTACTCCTTTTTAAATCCTTTTGGTTGTGAGGTCTTTGTCCATATTAATAAAGAAAATAGAAAAAAACTTGAGACAAAATCAAAGAAATGTACCTTTATTGGATATGGTGTTAATGATTTTGGTTATCGCTTATATGATTATGAAAATCAAAAAATCATTAGGTGCAGAGATGTAATATTCAATGAAAAGGTCTTATATAAGAATCGGTTGCAGGAAAAGAAATAAGAAAAAGGAAACAAGGAATACACAGTTCTTGATGGGATCACTGAAAAAGTAAAGGTGCCTGAAAATAATAATAATCAACAACCACAACAACAACAACCACGAAAATAGCAACAGGCACCCCAAACACCTGAAGGTGGTGTTAGAAGATCTACCAGGATAAGTATACCCCCTGAACGATACTCTCCTTCATTATATTATTTATTGTTGACTGATTTTGGTGAACCTGAATTTATGAAGAAGTAATGCAGGTTGAAAGAAGGAAGAAGTGGGAGCTAGCCATCGAAGAAGAGATGGACTCCCTAATGCATAACCAGACTTGGGACTTAGTCAGGTTACCTTCAGGTAAAACTACATTGCAGAATAAATGGGTTTACAAGTTGAAGGAAGAAGATGGAGGAAAACAGAGGTACAAAGCTAGACTTGTGGTAAAGGGGTTTGCACAAAAGAAAGGTATTGATTTTGATGAAATATTTTCTCCTGTTGTTAAAATGACTTCAATCAGAACTATTTTAAGTCCAGTAGCAGTTGAAGATTTGCATCTTGAGCAATTAGATGTAAAGAAAACCTTTCTCCATGGGGATTTGGAGGAAGAGATATATATGCAGCAGCCACAAGGATATGAGGTAAAAGGGAAGGACAAACTAGTGTGCAGGTTGAAGAAGAGCTTCTATGGCTTAAAACAGGCTCCAAGGCAGTGGTATCTAAAATTTGACAAGTTTATGTTTGAACAAGGTTATACTAGATGTCGCTCTGATCATTGTGTTTATCTGAAAAAGAAAAATGATGGTAGCTATATTATATTGTTATTTTATGTAGATGACATGCTTGTTGCAGGGTCTAACATGCAGGAAATAAATGTGCTCAAAAGAAAATTGGAAAATTCAATTGCAATGAAGGATTTGGGAGCTGCAAAACAAATCCTTGGTATGAAAATAACTAGAGACAGGAAAAATCACAAATTAACATTATCTCAGAATGAGTACAGACAAAAGGTGTTGAAAAGATTTAATTTTCACAATGCAAAACTAGTTAGTGCACCTTTTGCTAGCCATTTCAAACTTAGTAAGGAGATGTGCCCAAAGACCCAAGAAGACATGGATTATATGTCTAAAGTTTCATATGCATCAATAGTTGGAAGCTTAATGTATGTAATGATTTGCACAAGGCCTGATATTGCACATGCAGTGGGAGTTGTAAACAAGTACATGAACAATCCAGGAAAAGAACATTGGAGGGCAGTGAAATGGATTCTCAGATATTTGAGAGGTACCACAAATCAAGCATTATGCTTTGGTGGTTCAAACATTTCTCTATAGGGATATGTTGATGCAAATACGGCAGGTGTCAGAGATAGCGAGAGGAACACTACAGGATATGTATTTACTGTAGGTGGAACAGCTATCAGTTGGGTTTCAAAAATCCAAAGTGTTGTTTCACTTTCAACAACAGAAGCAGAGTATGTTGCTGCTACAGAGGCTACTAAAGAAATGATTTGGTTATAAAGGTTTATGGATGAATTGGGTAAGAAGCATGATATTGGCACATTATACAGTGATAGCCAAAGTGCCATTCATCTTGCAAACAACTCAGCATTTCATTCTAGGACTAAACACATACAGCTCAAGTACCATTTCATACGATCAGCATTGGAAGATAGAGAGTTGAAGCTGGAAAAGATACACACTAGCCAAAATCTTGCAGATATGCTAACAAAAGTTGTAACCAGGGAGAAACTAAGAATATGCTCAGTTTCAATTGGTCTTCAAGGATGATGATGAAGATGAGAAACAGCCAGGTCCAAAGCGGAGTCATTGTCCAGAAAATGAAGCAGCGGTGGAGTTGCTACAATCATTCTCCAAGTGGGAGACTGTTGGGTGTGGAGCATGATTATCATCCTAATTTAGAGGTATTTGTTTCAGCTGGATGTATACCCTAGGAAGATTGTACACCCCTCCATGTGGAGGGGTGCGGGCCTTGTAAAATTGCCTTGTAAAAGTATAGTAATTTCTAGTCAATCTGGGTCGTTCATTAGGCGGATGATCTGACGGTAGAATTTATGTTTAGTTTAGGGTTTTTTTCCCTAGAAGGAAACCCCTCTCTTTGTATGAGGGTATTGTATTGAGGCTGTGGAATATGTGTATTCTCAGAGCGAGAAACAAAGAGATGAGACTATGAGAGAAAATAGAGGATATTACAGCGGATCTGCTATAGGTTGTGTCTCTTCATTTTTTTGGATAATAGAAAGGAAGGACTGGCTGTTCGGGGTGGACATAGCCCAAACTGGGTGAACCACGTATATCTGTGTCTCTCTGGTTTTATGTGTTTGTGTTTTTATGCATATTATATGTCTTGCACTTCTTTGTCATATATAATATTTTTCTAAGATTTATTTAGGTGGTTTTGTGACATCATATATCCTTAAATAGGTTTTGTATTATTTTACATACCAATCTCCAACTATCTTAGTAGCCTTCCTTTCCCTTTTGAAATATAGGGAAATGGGGCATTAAACAATATTTCGTAAAGAACGATGATTTTTTCTTGGCATAACTTGGCATATGATGAGTGATTCTGGAACTAGAATAATTATTTATAGTATATGTGAATAGGTGAGTCTTATGTACATAACTTACAACCCAAACATGGGAATGAATTCATCACACATATTGCATCCAATAAGTAGGATGCCATATGGAATAGAGGTTTTCATCTAGGAGGTTCCATATGTGTATTTCTTATATTCTCTTGTAAGGATGCAGATAGAATTTCCCTCAACTTGAACATATTTTAAGTGAAAGAAATAGAATAGATATGGGGTACCCATGCTTATTCAAATTTATCAACATTTTTCTTTCCATATAACCTACATAGGATGGCCACCACCAATTTATATGGAGTTATGAGTAGGTTGGTGCACATAACAACCTTGGTTAAAAACTCATGTAATAAGGTTAATAAAGGAAAAATAAGACCAAGGTCATGGGACATGTATTCCAAGCTGAATGTTGGCAAAAACATCCTAGTGGGATGTTCATTTGGTTTATTATGGCTAAGGAAATTACCAAAGGAAATAGAAAAGGCTTTGAAAAGGAAAAGAGGCATTAATTGCATTTGTTTATGAAAATAATGGAAAATAGGAGAAAAGGAAGGTGAAAGGTCACAGGTTGCATGTGAGGAGGAAATTGAAGAAAATAGAGGCCTCATTAATAAAAAGGCTTTTGAGAATTAGTTGAAAGCCTTTTCACATTTTTGGTTTGGATCTCTCTCTATATTCTCTCTCTCATGCTCTTTCACACTTAGAGCATTCTTGGAGCAATCTAGCATTGGAGAAAGGAAGGAAAAGAAAGGGAAAGAAAGTAAAGGGAAGCAAAGATCAAGCAAGGAAGAGTTGGATCAAGCAGCTACAACGAGATTACTTGCAGGTATTAAGTTACATGTATGATTTCCTTGTTATTTTTTGCATGCATGGTAGATGCATGTGTGTATTTGGTTCTGTTGTTGTCATTGGCATGGGTTTTTCGAGGTGTGACATTGGTTTTCAACCTATCTTTCCATTTTCGGATAGCCATGGTGTGATTTAGGTTATTTCATTTGGTTGAGCTAGATTGTCGGATGGTTTTGGAACCGGGTGAGATGGTCTTATGAAAATTTGCAAGGGCCTAGGAATCCTTATACCGATAATGGTGGAATAAACGATAAATCTTGAGGATGGAGACGAGAAAATTCCTTAAGGTATTGTTGATGGTGTTGGAAATATGTCAACCAAGGGGTCTACTTGATGTGAAGTCCAAATTAGACCTCACACCATTTGGAATAGGAGCACCATCTGAAGTATCAACCTAGTTTCCATGTATTCTTATAGATTTTCCTTGGTTCTAACTGTCAGCAAGAGAGAGGAACATGAATGTTCCTTCGAAAAGCAAGGGGGTGTGATTGGTGAGTATTTGGTCGTATTTGTGTTGAAAATAGCAATAAGAAATGATAAAAATAGAATCTAGAATATTCCAATTTTAATTTGTCCTTGAATTAAAATTAATTAATTAATTCATCTTGAGTTAATTAGTTGGAGAAATTCAGCTTAGAAGTCTTTGTGAAGTCATGCAACAATTATCCCTTAATTAAGGAGATAAGGTTGAGTTTTATTTGAGTTGTAATTAGTTAGCTCAGTTTACTGAGTTAAGTCCAATTAAATTAGTTCCAAACTGTTTGAGGAACTAATTGTGAGTTTAGTCAGCTAATGCATGCATGCATCCAACTAGCGTACTCCAAATAACTGAAGATTCTCTCATCATTAACTCATGCATGTCTATTCTGAGAAAGACCCAGTTGAAATTAATGACGGGGACAGTGTATTATCAGTTTCATGAGTTTTCCTATAAATGAAACTCATCCATGTAGAAGGAATAAGGTTCCTTGAGGATTGCACAGTTTTACAGGGTGCAAGATCAGTGTGAGTGATCAGTGTTACACTTGGTAACAGGAGGATCACCAAGAAAGACTGTGAAAGGAAATAGGAGGCTTGGAGGATAGAGGAGAAGGTTTGTGAGAAGCCTTGTTTTACTATGAGCATGGAAAATTGTAGGGGCTAATGTTCGCCCAACGAACTAATTTTCCATGATTTTTCCACAAAAAAGATTCACCAATTCCAATTTTTATAAAAGATGATTCACCCAAATTTTAGAATATAAAATTATTTTACCTTAAAAATCGCCAACATTATATAGAGACTATATATAAAATCATTATAAATTTGAATAATTTTACAAATATTTAAATAAACATTTTATAGTTTTCATATTAGGGATTAGTTAGATTCGCCAATGTTTTTAAACTTCAAGAAAAATTTCCATCCTTAAAATTTTCCTTGCCTGTGAACATCTAGGAGGATTGTACTAAGAGTTGGCTAGCTGTGAGAGCTAAAGCTTTGTGTAATTTGGAGATATTTCCACCTCGTATGATAATACAGATAGTGGGGGTTTTAGTTGAGGCTTTCCCCTGAGTATTCTTTTGTGTTTCATGTGCATTGATTCTTCTTCTGGTTATATGTGTTCAGTTTGATCTTGCTCAAATCTATTAAGATTCCACAAGTTTTATTGTAGAAGTATATTAAAGTATTTTTCTTTAGATATATTGCATTATCAGGTTAATCTATAGTTAGAATTTTTACATGGTATCAAATCAAAGGTTATCAGAGCTGTGAACAGTATATTGAGAAGAGAGTTTGAAGTTTCAAGTTCGGGGTTGCAGGTGAAAATTGAATTCCTCTCATACTTCAAGGTTGGTCAATAGTGTTCTATGGATTGAGACTCGAGTATGCCTTGGAAGGAAACTCGAATTATACAGCATGGAAAGATCACATGGAGGCTGTATTAGAAGACAACGGCTTGAAGGAATTCATTGATCAAGAAATCCGAAAACCAGCTTCAACTAATGCACAAGAGTTGGCTAAGTGGAAGAAGTGTGTGGCTAGGGAGAGACATATCATCCTTGAGGGAGTTTGAGACCATATTGTCTCGAGTCTCCATGGGAAGGATACTCCATATTCAATGTGGAAGATATTGAAGAACCTCTACCAGAACAGTAGCGACCAGAGGAAATTTGTGCTCAAGGATAAGCTTCGAAGAATCAAGATGGAGAACTGCGATACTATTTCCACATATCTGAACAAGCTCACCACTTGCAGAGATGAGCTTAGAAGTGTGGGAATAACTACTACTGATGATGATATGGTGAGCTTCGCTCTCCTTGGCCTTCAAAAGAGCTAGAATAGCTACCAGGACTCTATGAATGGAAGGGAGAAATTGCCAGATTGGGAATGACTGTGGTTAGATCTCATGTAGGAGGAGATCAGGAGGAGCACATGAGATGGTTCTTCATCCAAGGATGATGAAGAAAATCTGGCCTTAGCAAGTAAGGTAAGGAAAAGGAAGGAGAAGGATTCTCATTCCAAATCAAATTCTTCTCATGGAGGGAAGAGGGTTGACAAGTCTAAAGTGAGATGCTTTAATTGTCATGAAATGGGTCATTATGTGACTAATTTCCCATTGAAGAAGTCCAAGAAGGGATCCTCAGAAGGATCTGAAGGTGAGGCATTAGCCTATGAATTTGAGATGGACTTTACCCTCATCGCATGCATGGTGTCATCGATGATGGGTTGTGGTTGGTATCTTGACAGTGGAGCCTCATTCCACATGACCGATGATAAAATTTTATTCAGTACCTTGGAGGAGAAGGACCTCAAGATGTGCATAGAGATGTGTGACGATGAAAGGTATAGTGTTTTAGGAGTGGGCATGGTTGCTTTTCAGAGGGAGCATGGAGCTCTTATCACCTTAACAGATGTGAAGTATGTGCCTGGACTGAAGAAGAATTTGGTATCGATCACGATGTTGGAGGACAAAGGCTATGGTGTTGTCTTTAGTAAGGGAAAGATTTTCCTTAGACACATCACCATGACACAGGTGAAACAGACCGCTTCACGAGTCAAGAACATGTATGCTCTTGAGGTTCAAGATGCATGCAAAGCCTTGAGGAGCAAGGCAAATGTTACAAATTTGGTAGTTGAGAGGGAGATTAAATTACCTCCCAACATGTAGCCCCAGAAGAAGTCTCAGACGATTGTGGAGGAGCCACAATTGGAGATGCTGAGAGGACACTGAGTGGAGGCATCCACTCATGTAGAGACCTCTAGTAGGTGGAAATTTCAAGCCAAGTGGGAAGAGGGATCAGATGCAGCCATACCTCCAGGTGTGAGGTGGGGGTGTGCGAAGTGATAGTCCCAAGAAGGCTAAAATTGGGTAGGGTCCATTGAGAGGTTTATCTCATAGATCGTACCTTGCTACAGGAGCCCAAAGTACATAGTAGCGAGAGGAATCAGTGGGATTGATGCAGTCAGAGATCAAAGTGACAGAGGCTAGATCAGTCAGATACTGAAGAGCTCAAAGAAGGACTGGCAACAGTGCAGAAAGGCTGGGTCAGCAGAAGTCCAAAGTTTTCAGTTGACAGAGGTAATAGCAGTCAGAGACTTTGATGACAGATGCATCATACTGATTCAGGTTGGATTTTTTTTTTATTTTTTTTTGTTTCTGGAATTGTTGGAGTAGCAACACTAGAGAGAAGTGTTGCATGCATGACATTCCAAAGGTTCAAGATCAGGATTGAGTTGAATTCCTTTCTTGTTGAGAGGGAGTGTTGAAAATAGCAACAAGAAATGATAAAAATAGAATCCAGAATATTCCAATTTTAATTTGTCTTTGAATTAAAATTTGAATTTAGTCTCACCAACTGCTTAAAAAAAAATTAATTAATTCATCTTGAGTTAGTCTGAGAAATTCAAGTTAGAAGTCTTTGTGAAGTCATGCAACAGTTATCCCTTAAATTAAGGATATTATCCCTTAATTAAGGAGATAAGGTTTAGTTGTATTTGAGCTGTAATTGGTTAGCTCATTTTACTGAGTTAAGTCTAGTTAAATTAGTTCCAAACTATTTGAGGAACTAATTGTGAGTTCAGTAAGTTAATGCATGCATGCATCCAACTAGTGTATTCCAGATAACTGAAGATTCTCTCATCATTAACTCATGCATGTCTATTCTGAGAAAGACCCAGTTGAGATTAAAGATAAGGACAATGTACTATCAGTTGCATGAGTTTTCCTATAAAGGAAATGCATCCATGCAGAAGGAATAAGGTTCCTTGAGGATTGCGCAGTTTTATAGGGTGTGAGATCAGTATGAGTGATTAGTGTTACACTTGGTAACAAGAGGATCACCCAAAGAAATTGTGCAAGGAAATAGGAGGCTTGGAGGGTAGAGGAGAAGGTTGGTGAGAAGCCTTGTTTGCCTGTGAGCATCCAAGAGGATTGCACTGAGAGATGGCTAGCCATGAGAGCTAAAGCTTTGTGTAATTCAAAGATATTTCCACCTTGTATGATAATACAGATAGTGGGGTTTTTAGCTGAGGCTTTCCCTTGAGTATTCTTCTGTGTTTCATGTGCATTGATTCTTCTTCTGGTTATATGCGTTTAGCTTGATCTTTCTCAAATCTAGTAAGCTTCTGCAAGTTTGATTGTAGAAGTAGATTAAAGTATTTTGCTTTAGTTATATTTCATTATCAAGTTAATCTACAGTTAAAATTTCTACAATTTGTGTCAAATTTATTTTATTACAGAGGGGGAAGAGAAGTGATCCTCTAAGAGAGAAGTAATAGTAACACCCTAGTAGAGACACACATAAATAGGAATAATCCATTCAACATCTAGCGGAATAGTCCATAAAGATGTGACGCTCATTACAACCAATACAAGAAGAAAGAGTTGTTTAATATCTAGAAGAATAGTCCATGAGAATGTAACAACGATAATAACCATTACAACACATTCTCAATATGATAAGTAACAAAATAACCAAAATAGTTCAACTAATTTAGCATAGATGAAAGAAAACATTAATTATAAAAATGCACAGAATATTCTTACAAATATCTATAATCCATGCATGCAAAACGTGTTGGCCCATAAGGATTTTCATATTAAGTAAAAGTTCGAAGTCACATGTATACAATGAACACAACTAGCTCCAATAGTGGAGCGTTGGGGCCACTCCTTGCTCCTCAAAAGAACTAGCTTATCTCTCTAATTCCTTGTAGGAGGAGCCAAGGTGAAAGGTCGTTTGCTCATATAATGAGCATGTGTATATAACCTAGAGGTGATGCTTCACCTTACTTGTGACTCTTTGACTTCCCTCATGATTTTTTGACTTCATATGACTTTTTGACTTTACATGACTCTTCATATTATGAATGTGTTCTTTGGACTTCCACTTTACAATAAATTCGGAATAGGTAATTACATAACCGACAATAATGATGTGGCACATGATGACTTCTGATAGGACATGACATGACACTGATGACATGGACTGCATGATGATGTGACTGTACCAAGCTATCCTTCTTGTTGCTTCTTTCTTTGTGTCTTCTTGAAAAGATGGTACATGTTCTTCTTCTTCCTCCTCCTTATGACTTGAAGATGAGGAGTCTTACATGTGATATTGATCTTCATTTTTTATTATAGTCTGGTGCTCCTTCGTCTTCTCGCTTGATGATCATCTTATTTGTTCAGCTCCATATGTGTCTTCTAGCATGTCCTCCTTCTCCATCTCCTTCTTCATTATCTTTCCATATCATGATAGAGTACCTGCATCTGCAATCCAACATGACAATTTGACATCAGTCCTATAAACCCCTAGTCTAAGATGCTACATATTGATCCACTAACTGAGCTGAAACCATGTGATAGGTTGGGAAAGAGGCAATAACACAACTCAGGTAGTCAGGGGTGAAGCTTGATCCTTGAGACTGCGCAATGCATAGTTCAGGTTGGACTGAGGAAGAAAACTACGCAATCTAGGAGCTCAGTGAGATAGGCTAAGGGGATGGGAACTAGATCATCCTATTGCGTAGTTATGGAGGACAGAGGAGCCCAGGTGATTGTGTAATTTCAGAGTTCAAGGGCTTAAGGATTGAGGCTTGAGCTTTGAGACTACAAAATGTGTAGTACTGATAAGGTAGGAGAGAGAAATTCTGTAGTTCTAGGAGTTGGTGAGCCAAGCTGAAGGGATTTTTCATTGTTTCAACCAATTTCTCAGTTTTGGGAGGAAAATCAGGCTTGGTGATTGCGCAATTGTGTAGTCCAAGAGCTCAAGGTTTGATATTAATCTCAAATACTGCGCAGTGCATAGTTGGGGCCAGGCTGGAGGGATGGACTGCACAATTCTGGAAACCAAAGGTCAGGCTTGAGCACTAGAATTGTGTAGTGCACAGTCCTGGGAAGTATAAATTACACATTACATAGTGTCAAGGGACAAGGATGCAGCTTGAGTGTTGGAACTATGCAGTATGAAGTTGAGGAAAGCCAGATGAGGCTAGGTTGCTTGGGAATTTCTGAAAATTAGATAAGTGTGGGACTGAAGAAATTGATGTGAATAGTGATATGACTTGATTGTGAGCACACATTTGAAAAAAATTGATGAAAAAAAGATAGATCTTCTGGAACACGTTAACAACATATTTCCCTCAATGTGACAACTTTGCGAGGACTTTACGACAAGTGTGACAGTAAAGGTACACTTTGCGACCACTGTGACGACACTTGTGCGACAATGCTTCAAAATTTGGGAATGAGTGTGATTGATGTTTACATGGTTAGAAAAGCTTATTCACACAAAGGTAACCCCTTAAAACCACTACAACAAGCACAAATACATTGTGTGACAACTACCATGTGAAGAGACAAAATTGTTAAAGTGCGAATGACTCTTGACATATGTGAACAACAATGAAAGTAACACATGCCATATAAAATATAACGTGACAAAGACACTAATTAGAGCGACAAAAAGATAAATCGACAACCAAAAACATGAAATTGACACTCACGAAAATAAAGGTGCGCTGAAGCAACAATTTGCAAAACTCACCAAAATGTAAGTACAAACGCAGCTAGAATGTGAGAAATTGTTGTTTTTAGTGTGCACTGACTATTGACATGAATTGGATGTCACACAAGAATAGTCTTGATGGAACATGCTATTCTTGTCCTAACTTGCGTAAAAGAATGATCTCATGCACTTGTTACAGACTGAGCATGTGTGAACAAGTGACTTTGACACTTCTAATCCAAGAACATAGATCAAAAGCATCAACTGACCAAGAAGTGATAGTTACAGAATGACTATTTGAAAGATCTACAATAGGCTCCAGAATTCGAGTGTATGCAAATTTTTGGAGGGTGTTTGTCATAGCAAAAACACTTGGTGACACACTGGTAGAACTCAAGTTTTTCTACCTTGCTCAATTCTTTTGTGCAGGGTCTAGGCCTTTATGAAGTTTGATTCATCATTGATATTACCATGGCTTCCCCACTTACCCCATGCATAAACATAGTCCCCTTCATTCCTTTTCTCAGTCAAACACAAACAAAAGATCAGAAATCACATAATGTTTTGAATCAGGATAGGGTAATGAAGTTCACGAGCTTTAGATTTTCATAGTATAGGTTTTCATCTTTGGTGTTCCTCCATTGCCAGCAAGCCTAGATAGTACCTTGACAGAGTCACTTCAGGGACACAAACATTGATTCGTTTCCACCAAGCCTAGATAGTACCTCGACGGAGTGTCTTGCTTCACCTCTCTGTAGAGGAATCCTTTCTCTTCTTTTTCCTTTATTTATTATTTTATATAGGAATGTGCATCAACACTTATTGATTTCATGGGTAGAAGAGGGATCTCGACTTATTGAGAGAAGATGTTTTCCCTTCAGAGAAGTATATATCACGCCTTTGATATTGGTTTCCTTATTTATATTTTCCCCTTGTCCTTCTCTACTTGATTGGATTAGCCTAAAAACACGAAACATAAAAACCTAAGTGTAGGGACGAGGTTTCCAAAATAGACATGGAGGTCATGGATCAACACAATGTTTTCTTAACGCAACGATCGTATTTTTCATCGAAACATAACCAACCAAAAGATGTAACCAAGACAAGGAAGAAGGATAGAGAGTTATCCAAATTTTGTTGTGTTACAAAGTCCTTTTCTATTTTTCTACATTGCCTTTGATCCAACATAGCAACTCCATGCACGGTCTCAAAAAAATATAAAAAAATAACACACAACAATGAAAAAAAAAACTAGAAGATAAGACAAAAAATGGCTAAAACAAAACATGATGTGAAACCAAAACTAGAAAAAACAAGACAAACTAATAGAAACAAATGCAGGATGGATGTGTAGGCAAACTAAAATGCAACTAGACCTACTCCTAACCTAATCAACTAGAAGTTCGGGGTCACGTATAATGGACTTTCCAATGTAGCCACCGTAATTGTTGCTAACCTGCAATCACAAAGATGTGATCGATTAAAAAAGATATTAAAAAATGTGCAATAGAAAAGATAGTAACTTGAATAGCTTTCAAAAAAATTTGAAGGTATTTCTTATGAGCAAAAATATAGGCCACGGACACTGCTTAATTCTAACCAGTTCATATTCTTAACTTTTTTATGAGAACCATCAATCAACAAACCTCTGAAACTTCCCGTGAATGTGTCTTCATATGTAATGAACTCCTTATCAAGCATTAGGAAAGATCAAAACTTGTTATTTGTGAAAGAGCTTGCCAAGTAAGAATGTTCCAACCATTCAGCGATTGCATCATAAAATTTATGATAATCCTCTTAAAAACCCTTAAATATTTGAAAATATGAATTTTCAATTAGAGACACAAGATTACGATGAAATTATTGTGAGGGAAAATAGATCTGATCATATTTAGTAGTCATGTCAAGACAATGAGGACCTGACATAACCAACAACAAAGGTTAAAGTTCCTTAACTACTCAACTAGTACCCAAACAATGTGATGCTAAACCATAAAGGTTGAAGGGTGTAAAACAATTGGCATTGGATGTGCTGATGGGAAAATAGTAAGCTAAATGAAAGTCATCAGAGACAGAATCATGATCATATGGGTCGGTTAAAGAATCAAATTCCTCGTTTGTAATTATCAAAGATAAATCAATTTAAACATCTCTGCAGATGCTCTGAATAATCGAACCAACTTCCTTGTAGGCTGAATGTGATGAATCATTTTCTTGGAATGGTTGATGAATTTTCCAAATCTTAATCATCGAAAGAATTTGAAATGGATGCTAGCACAATAAACACATGAGACTAGTTAGGACATAGTGAACAGAGAAAGATTTGATTCGGGGGAAAACTCATGCATTCATTATCACTCAAGAGGATTATAGGTGCGATGAAGGGAAGTATTTGCAATACAACATTCACAAGGAAAACCAGGATTCAATTATTAAGAAATGAATCTGACTCGCAATTCCATGACTCTATGAAAGATACACATTCCAAACCCATGTTTGATGTGAGAGTTTTGCATGAAGATGAATGAACTGAAAAATATTTTTGAATCCAGTCAGAAGTAAAATCTTGAAAATTTGAAAGGTTACATCCGAAATACCAAAACTTTTTCAAAAGAAAATTTTCATAGAGTGAAACAATGCAAAGAGAAGGATTGTGAGAGAGAAACCAGATCTGACTTAGTTCAGGGGGCTTACCAAAGTCGCGAGATCTTGACATAACCATCAACGAAAGTTGAATTGCCTTGACTCCTTGGCAAGTCTTGGAACTTTCTAAGATTGTAAAATCACACTTTGAAGATTGAACCAAATCGTGCATGGTTTGAGGATAGCTACTACTGTTGGTTTCAATAAGACCACTACTCAGTGGATGGCATCCATCTCTGTCATTAATTTGACCAGATTTTTCAACTTCAACGACCATATTTCTCAAGTTAAAAAATCCTTCTGATCACAATTTCGAAGATGAATGAATCGTGGAACTTTCATGAGCATGCTGATTTGAAGAGTTGTCTTCATGCAAGAGAAGATGTGATGAGGGATGGGAAGAGTACTAAATGATTTGATTATTTTCATTTGCATCATGGATAATATCACCACCTTGTGCCAATTGAGAAGTTAACTCATCAGATGACGGACTTGAAGAGAAAGGAGTACCTCCGTTGCAAGTAGATGCACTACAAACAGTAGAGCACAAGGGATAGTGAGATGAAGAGGAAGTTTAGGTAAGCACAAATTCTTTGAGAAAATCAGATTCTAGATCTAAATTAAAATATTCATGAGAAACCTAAAGATCAATTGATGCACTTGGGCATTCATGATTGTATACAACAAAGTCATCATCATCAGAATGATTTTTTCCCAAGGCTACGAATTGATTGAAAGAATTGTTTGCATTTTATTCACTACCGAGATTAGTAGATTGAGAATCATCCAAGGATGGAAGCGCATCGTTTTGACATGGAGAATTTTGAAAAAGAGAAGAAATATTGAAAGAAACTTCACCTTCTTTATCCTCTACCTGTGTAATGTGACTACCTTGTACCTGATCGTAATTTTAACCAACATCTCAAGAATCAAGAGAGTGTGAAAAACTAGTTGGTGGAGCAGATTGATTGGGAAGATCATAGTACAAAGAGTCATGGCATGTAGATGATAGAGGATAATAGAAATCCAGATTAGATTTGCAGCTAGAGTTCTGAATAATAACATCATCCTGCAGAATGGGGAAGTTAGTATTCACCATGGGCTTCATGATCCATTCTAGGATTTCCTCCATTGAATCTGAGTCATGAAAATTGGAAGAAGAATGAGAAGATGGATAAGGAATTTGATTTTCATATTTTCCAACTTTATTTCATCGCACGGAAGCACCCTCATCAGAACTGGAAAAGAAGGAGGACCAAGGGAAAAAGGAGTAGTAAATTCCTTCTCTAAAATTAGAGGTGTCTCATGATTCGCAAGAGTTGGGGAAGTAGAAACATTAGGGGGTCCAGGTTCACCGTGTAAAGAGGCATGAACCAAATGCTGAAACTTTTGTTTAAAGAAATCCTAACCCGAATATTCTTCAGGAAATTCATAACAAAAGTGAAGGAAACGATTAGAGAAATCCTCAATTGATTCATCAGGCTTCATTCTTAACTAATTGATTCCTTTATAAACATCTTGGTAATTATACCTATCAAAGTATTGATAAAGATCCTTGAGGAAAGGATGGAAATAATGAATGGAGGTGGGTAGTAAGGTATGGCACCATTGATTAACATGACCTTCAAGGGTGAGGAAGAAAAGAACATAGGAAAACTCTTCATCACCGATTTCGTAAGATTCACAAAATTTAAGAAAATCAGAATTGTGCATGGTTATGGATGTTCCATCCTCACCATCAAACTTTAACTGAGACAAGTGATAGAGAGGCTCATCGGGGATTAAAAATTGATAAATAGATAAATTAAAGAAACACCCTGGGAGAAAGATTTAAGATTGATATACCCTTTGTATATATTTCTCGTTCTTTTGATCAATATTTAGGTTCCTTGATATTAACTTTTGTCCTTATCATCATTGTGTTACATTGTTATTTGGTTTATGCCATTTAATTTTAATAAAATTTAACACAAATTGCGCTATATTATTTCAATGAAATTTATTAAACATTCATTTCAAAAATTATATTATGTTATTATAGTAATGTTAAAATAATTTTTAATTACCATGGCTTTATAATTATATTTAAATATTACTATATTATATAGTATGCGTTTAAACTTGTAAATTATATGTAAAAATTTCATTATAAATAATTAAATTTGAAAAAGTCATTTATTAATAGTAATATTTAAATAATATAATTTTAGATCAATGTTATTAATAATCAAATTCAAAATTCAAACAATATATGCTAAATTAATATTATTAATAATAAAATCGAAAAGTGTTTAGTTATATAAGATTTTATTTTTTTATTTAATTAGTGTTTATTAGTCCTTGCGTTGCTAGAGACTATAGTATTTGCTTCATAGTCATAACACGTTGACTGCAGATTCTTTTGTTATGTTTTTATAATTTTAACCAAAGTTTTGGGAAAATGATGAATATTTCTATTTTCTTGTAAATTCAAAAATAATTTTCTAATTTTTGGAAATCTTATTTTTAATTTTCCATTGACTAAGAGAGCTGTAACGGAACATAATTTCTTTAGTGGAGGGCGATTTATTTTTAGTTTTTTTCAATGTTTGACAAATCATTTTAAAATCAGAAAAAAATAATTTTTCTGAGTGGCCATTTCGTTGGTGAGTGCTCTCACACTCCCATTTACATAGTTCTCTGAGTAGGTCCTTTACGTAAGTTGGGGGGGCGGGGAGCGGTGGTGCATTTCATTAATGATTGCTTAGACATTTGCATTGAAACTGACACTATAAGAGGTATTACTCATGCATTTTTATCTTATTTTGTTTTAAACTTTTTTTCATCTTAAACTTTTTCAGATTTCGTTGTGTGGGAGAACAAGTGCATGGGGTTGTGAATGTGTGTTGAGTGAAGGATGTGCGGGTTAAGGGGTATGTGTGGAGAACCATTTCTGTATTTGGAGATAAGTGAGTCTGAAGAAGCACTTATGCAATTGTGGAGGGATTGTTTGATAGATGCAAGACATCTGGATATAACAAGATCGAAGAGGATGAGAATATAGCATGTTTGAATGAGGTTCTGCAATGTTTTGTATCTCTGCATACATTTTCGTGTACCTTCTTCTATAGCGAAAATAACTAAAAAAGTTTTGGGCATGAAGAGTTTGGGTTATGTGTATATATTTACAACATATAACATCTTCTAAACATTATAGAAAATATGCATATTACTTTGTCGACATGGGCTTGTTTTATTGGATATTGATATGAAAAATAACTCTTGTAAAATTGCTTCATGAATGACCTAACACATGATTTAAGAACTAGTATTGTGCGGAAGGAAGGTGTGTGAAAAAACTGTGCGAAGGGAGAATGCATGTGGAAGTGCAGAACCTTTTTGTCATTGGTTACACAGAGTCAACATGAACAATACAGAGTAATTTTGTGATAAGTGGAGGAAGGAGAAAAGGTGTGCGATGGAATTTTTTAAAGAGCAAGGACAATATCGAGACAAGCTTTCAGAGTAGGGAGCATAAACTTTAATTTATGATGTTATACATGTCCAACTACATTTTATTTTAAGGGTGGATTTATATGGGAACCTTTTACTTGATATAAAGATGATTCGATGATTTAATGTGTGGTTTTCAAAACTATGTTCAAGGTTTCCTAATACTTATTATGCAATATTATATGCATTTGTTAATTAAATATTTATTATGCAATTTTCAATGAAATATTTTCTTAATGTGTGTTAAGAAGAAGTGTTGTGCAAGAGAGTGGGTGAAAGGAGCAAGGAACAAGTGTGTTTGCGCGCAGTTACGGAAGAAGCATAATGGAAGTTTTTTCCAGTGATCGGTACTCCAAATAGCTTCGTATGCTCCCCCACACTTTGTGTGAGAACTTTTGGTTGATACATTATGTTGAGTGATTAATATTATAATAACATTTTAATATAATAACATATAATATAGGGAATATACTAATTGTGCTCAGACATTTGCATTGAAACTGACACTATAAGAGGTATTACTCGTGCATTTTTATCTTATTTTGTTTTAAACTTTTTTTTTCATCTTAAACCTTTTCAGATTTTGTTGTGTGGGAGAACAAGTGCATGGGGTTGTGAATGTGTGTTGAGTGAAGGATGTGCAGGTTAAGGGGTATGTGTGGAGAATCATTTCTGTATTTGGAGATAAGTGAGTCCGAAGAAGCACTTATGCAATTGTGGAGGGATTTTTTGTTAGATGAAGGACATCTGGATATAACAAGATTGAAGAGGATGAGAATATAGCACGTTCGAATGAGGTTCTACAATGTTTTGTATCTCTGCATACATCTTCATGTACCTTCTTCTATAGCTAAAATAACTACAAAAGTTTTGGGCATGAAAAGTTTGGGTTATGTGTTTATATTTACAATATATAACATCTTCTAAACATTATATAAAATGTGCACATTACTTTGTCGACGTGGGCTTGTTTTATTGGATATTGATATGAAAAATAGCTCTTGTAAAATTGCTTCATGAATGACCTGACACATGATTTAAGAACTAGTATTGTGCGGAAGGAAGGTGTGTGAAAAAACTATGCAAAGGGAGAATGCATGTGGAAGTGCATAACCTTTTTGTCGTTGGTTACACAGAGTCAACATGAACAATAAAGACTAATTTTGTGATAAGTGGTGGAAGGAGAAAGGGTGTGCGATGGAATTTTTTAAAGAGCAAGGACTATATCAACACAAGCTTTCAGAGTAGGGAGCATAAACTTTAATTTATGATGTTTTACATGTCCAACTACATTTTCTTTTAAGGGTGGATTGATATGGGAACCTTTTACTTGATATAAAGATGATTCGACAATTTAATGTGTGGTTTTCAAAACTATGTTCAAGGTTTCCTAATACTTATTATGCAATATTATATGCATTTGTGAATTAAATATTTATTATGCAATTTTCAATGAAATATTTTCTTAATGTGTGTTAAGAAGAAGTGTTGTGCGAGAGAGTGGGTGAAAGGAGCAAGGAACAAGTGTGTTTGCACGCAGCTACGGAAGAAGCATAATGGAAGTTTTTTCCAATGATCGGTACTCCAAATAGCTTTGTATGCTCCCCCACACTTTGCATGAGAACTTTTTGTTGATACATTATGTCGAGTGATTAATATTATAATAACAATTTAATATAATAACATATAATATAGGGAATATACTAATTGTTTACTTTGAGAATTTGTGAAATTTTTCATTGCATAAATTTTCATAAGTGAAAACAGCTAACTAATTGATTAATATGTAGTGTTGTGTAGGAGGGTGGTGTGTGGACAAAATGTCTGAGGAATTTTATGTAAAGTTACCAAATATTCTGAAAGAGACTTTCTATTTGTTTTTCTATGCAATTGTTTCTTCAAATCTATGTGATAGGTTATTTGTAAATCAAATTTGGCCCCTTGTTTTTTTAATGTGATATCAAATAAAACGAACGAACATTTTGGAGTGTTTCATCAATGATTTCTATGACATTGACATTGACACTAACATTATGACAAGTATTTCTAGAGTGTTTTTCTCTTATTTCATTTTAAACTTTTTTTTCATCTGAAACTTTTCCATATTTCATAATGCAGGAGAAGGATGTGTGGAGTGAGGGATGTGCGAGTGAAGGGGTATGCGCAAAGAAGCATTTCCATAGTTGGAGATACGTGAGTGCTTTGTAGATGTATTTTTTGATAGATGCAGAGAAATTGGATATAGAAAGTTTGAATAGGTTCGAAGTAGGTTCTGTGATGTTTCATATCTCTGCATACATTTTTGCATGCCTTCTTCTCTAGCAGAAAGAACTACAAAAGTTTCAGCATGTAAAGTTTGGGTTGAGTGTATATATTTATAACATACAATATCTTCCTAACATTATAGAATTTTT